>JAWNOQ010000207.1:12342500-12727500 GCA_035045865.1 Drosophila austrosaltans
TTTCATTTCTCTCTGGTTTTTACCTTTTTGCTTATACTTTTTTTTCCGGTTTGTTGTTGTTGTTGTTGTTGCTGCTGCTGCTACTGTTGGCCCTTTCGCTTTATTTTGTGTTGCCGATTTTGTTGGCTAATTATGTGACAGCCTATTAGCAACTCGATAAATATGTGCCCAGCAGCGGCAGAGGAAGGACGAAATGGCCAAAAAACAAAAAAAAAAAAAAAAAAAGAGGAAACAAAACACAACAAAAAAAAAATGTGAACCAAATCCATGAAAAGTTTGTTTTATGGGCTCCTCTCCTTCGTTTGTTCGTTGGTTTGTTCATTCATTCACTTAGTCTTACTCACTCACTCTTTCATTCACTCATTCATTCATTCGTTCATTAGATATGCGAACCTTGCTCCCGGGCTGATTATGACAAAGCACTTTTACCCAATTGGCTAAATTAGGTGGAAACTGAAAACTAAATGAAACGGAACTCCTTGGCACACGCCCCCAACATTTTTCCGTTGCTCCAATTTTAACCCAAAAGAAGACAAAAAAAAAAATATATATATATATTTACAGAAATTTCTGTTGCTTTTAACTTTATTTTTTTCTTTTTTTTTTTGTTTTTTACTCCAAACTCGGACCACGAACCATAGCAATTATTTTGCATTAACGAAAGGGTTTAACATTTGCGTTTTAGCCGACATTTAACAACAACAAGCCGCACATTACGACGGCTGGCATGATGGATGGTAAGGGACGAGGTGGGGACGGGCTAGAATGGTTTGAGGATAGGCGAGAAGAAGGGGATAGCAAGTTGGACAGTTGTCCTGGGGGTTTGTATGCCTTGTAATTCGTAACGTTTTGTTTTTTTGACTTCTTTTTTTTATTTTGTGCCTGCCTCCCTGGTTGATGCCGGTAAACCTCTGTAAAGGGTAGCAACGGGTCAATTGGAAAAGGCCGGAATAAATCCGTTTATATTTAATGTAAGAATATATGGCAAATCTATTGGAATTGTTTAAAATTTTAATACAGTTTGATTTTATTTTAACATATTAAGTTTGAAGAAATTTTCAACTCTCTCGTGTTTATTTTATTCTGCCATATTTGATGTTTATTTAAATTCTTTTTAAAAATATTCATAATTGAGTTGTCTAGTTTGCCTTTAAGCAGCTTCAACCAGTTGAGAATTTTAAGGCAAAAACTTATTTTACTACATTTTAATTTTCGTACTACTAAAAAGTTTCAATTTTTGTAATGAATATCAAATAGTCGTTTCCTTTTCCTTCATGTCCTTTGCCCACATTTTTTGTGGCTGCTGCGACGACGACGACGATAAATTGTTGTAATTAATTTTTATTTAACTGTGAAAATGGAAACATTTTTTTTTTTATTTTTTTTTTGTTCTTGTTACATTTTCAAATTGGCTTAAAATGTAAATTATTATTGTGGCCAGAATTGTGCCCCGTCATGGAGAAGGAGAAAAAGCGAGTGTGAGAAGCGTTTCATGTCATGTCTATTAATTAAGCTCCATGTGTGTGTGTGTGTGTGTGTGTGTGTGTATGTGTGTGGGCGAGCCTTGCAGAGCCTTTTGCCAGTGCCTCACTATGAGTCGGTGTGTGGGAAGGAGGTTTGGAAAGTTCGTGTTGTAAGTGATAATTACAAGTTGGCAACTTTTTACACTCAATTGTTGGGAATGACAGAGACCGGAGTAATTACAATTAAGCCGAGCACATAAAATTCACTTTATTAGTTCCTCATTCAAAACACACAAAAATTGCTTTAGAGATTCTTTTGCAAGCAACTGGCATACATAACTAATGGAAATCTACACACACACACACACACATACAAACACATAACAAAAATTGAGAAAACTTTGAATCCTTTTCATTTCTCGTTTTCATTTTCGTTTTCGTTTTTGGCTTTGGCATTTTTCTACCGATTCTCTTTTCATGTAATGTGGGCAAAAGTTTTCCCTTCCTTAAGTATTACCAATAAAATTGATGAAGAAATAGTCCTGCAACTATTTTGGCTGCAGATACAGAGCGAAACTTTTCTTCTCTGCTCAAAGCCAAGAAATTGAAGGAGCATTAGGGGAACAAGAAGAGATGGGGAGAGCAAAAAAAAAATACCGAAAACAAAAACAAAAGCTTAGCTTAATATTAAAATTCCTTCTCACTACATCTACTCCTCCATAGCCAAAAGTGAATGAAGAAAACTGAGTGTAGTAACCTAAAACGAGTGAGGGATCAAAACTCCCAAAAAGTAAAAGAGTTTCACCAGCACTTTTTTTCCCCTAAGAAAGTGGAAAAACTATAGAGACTAGTATTAAGTTAAAGGGATATAGATTTTCTGGGGGGAAGAAGAAAAATGTTTTCGAATGAATGAATAAATGAATAAGTGAACATTGAATAAGTCAAGCAGGTGAATATATATTCTTAAATTGAATATTTTTATAGATTAGGGGAATATGTTTTTTGGTTTTATTTGTAAAATATTTCTCACAAACTAAAGTAAAAAAAAATGCCGCAGAAATTCCTTTGGGATCTTTATCAATTTTTTACCCTCCACCTCCACCATAATTTTCATCTCCTTCATCTCGGTAACATTTCGTTTCCATACCAAAATCTCATTAGGTATAAATACCATCTTGATTGCCGTTGCTACATCTTCTCCAGCATCTTTCTTTCTTTTTTTTTTTTCTTGTCCAAATGAAAGCGAAAATTTCATAATTAATTAAATTATTTAATTTACTTTGTAGTACTCGAGCATACAACAAACATTCTCTCCCTGTCCTGTCCCCTCCTTTCTTCCTTCTTTTTCCCTCACAATACATATGGCAGAAGCGTCTTCCATACCACCAATACTATTCCCCCCCCCCATTCTTCACCTTCTTAGCCTTGGTGGTAGTAAGTAGAGGAACAAAAAACCTTGTTAGTAATTGCGGTAAATGTGATTAGAAACTTTTACCACATTTCGTTGGTGCTCCCTGCTACGGTTTTTGCGCTACTAGTATATTTGATTTTTAGCATCTAGAAAAACCGAAAAACCGAGAAACCGAAAAACTTTTTAACCTACACACAGCATACTTAGGAGTAGTTGGCCATTTTACGTGCGTTAATGATGTTTTCTCAATCAAAAAGTTAAATCTTCAACACGCAATGCCAGCAGAGGATAAGGCCAAGATGTATGAGATGAAGAGAGAGAGAGAGTGAGAGAGAGGGGAAAGGTGGCAAAAGGTTCACAGTTTGCCATAGAAAAGATGATGGAGGGGGGGGGGCGGTGAGGGTTGCCAACGAATCGAACAAGAAAAGCTAATTACAAGTAGCTAAAAGTTGTGCGTGTTTTCGGCTTGAATGGTCCAAAAAGTAGCACAAGCACAGCACAGCAGTGGGTAAGAAGGGGTGGGGTGGGCTGTCGTGTTGGTGGTGAGGAGGATGGTAAAACACCTGTTCAAGTCTGTTTTGAAACTTTGATTGGTTTTTTATATGATTTTATTATACCCTATAGCCATAAGCACAACACAAATAAAGGGTATATGCAAGTTACCAAACAAAATGTATATACATAGTCACAGTAAGTCACACGATCACAATCATATCGATATATCCATATGCATTGCCTGAACAAAAGGAATGACAAAAATGAACTGCATCTAGCGATTTTTTCTTCCATAGGATGATATCTTTTCATACTTTTTGCAAGTGTCTTACAGGGTATCTTAGTGTCGGCTTCTCAGCTGTGTAAACTAAGTAAAAACTTGAAATATTTCTTGTTATTTTTGTTGTTATCGTTTGGTAAATGTGTCAATAATTGCTGTATTTGATAACTTTTTTTTTGTTATGAAACATGAGTTTATTTTCTGTCACCTCAAAAACGGCCATTTTGTCAATGAGTTATCGCCAGCATCGGGCCAAACCTCATATCATCATGAATATATTCAAAAAAAAAAAATTAATCATGCGCATAATGCAACCATTTTTCTCTTTTTAAATTTTTTTTTTTTACTTTGTCCAAGGTACTTGATCATCATACCGGTTTAAAACGTTTCTTGTTTTCATTTACCATTCTACCACAAACCGAAATCTACCCCGTATGGAAAAAAAACAAAATTTGTGCATAATCAATTAAACCCTATCGTTAGGATGGGGGTAAATAATCTACCTAGCCTACCCTAGCCCATAGTTTTCAGGACCCCGATGAACTCAACCCTAGCAAATTGATCAGTTTTATGGCAATGTTCCATCAAAGTCAGAGCTGGGCTACCTGACGATCTTCTCGCTCGCTCTCTCTCTCTCTTGCCTGCGTTGCTCTTCAGTGTGCTGCCAAATTATTTATATCGCACTTAAATTGGCAATGAATAGAAAGAAAATTAAAAAGGGGTCCAAAGGGGTGACAGCTGCTCTCAACATAATTTTCCCTTTCTTTTTTTTCCTCTCTTTTAACAATTTCATTCAAGCGTAAAGTCATTGATCAAGGCGGCTTGGCTTCTTCATTTTTTTCTCTGAGCCTAAGTAAATAAAACCCCGGTAAGGCAAAAAATGAATAAAGAGAGAGAGAGAGAGAGAGAGAGGGGGAAAAATGATCTTAATCTTTAGACAATTAACAGCATAGCCTAATGATAGGGGCGAGGCTATATACACACACACACACACACACATACTAGAATAAATAACAATCATAATCCCCTCTTTTGGAATTTGAAGTAAAAAGTCTCGGCCCTTCTACTTACTTACTTTACTTACTCAAGTGCTTAGCTTAGGGACATTAGTTGGTCTTGGTCGCCTCCTTAACAACAAGTACCGAACCAAGGATTAGGACATAAAATCGAAAACTTCAAAAACATTTTAACTGCCAGCTGTGGCGGTAGCATTGTCTCCATTCCCCCGCTTCACCTCTCTACAACACAGGCCATATCTTCTCTGCACTCTTCTGTTGGCTGTTTGTTGTGTATGTTAGTATGTGTGTGTGTTTGTGTGTGTGTGTGTGCGTGTTTGGGTGTTCATTTGCGCTCGATTTTGCGGGCCACGCTTAACAATATTTCAAGCTTCCAAAAAACTTTTTGCTTATGGAGGTTTTTGCTTTTCTTATGCCCACACAATGGGCCGAACGAACGCGAAAGAAAAATAAACGAAAAAAAAAAAAAAACAGAAAACCAAAATTGTGAATGGGGAAAATTCAGACGAAAGTTCTTCTCCACTGTTTGTTGGGGTATGTGGGAACTTTTCACAAGGTTTGCCTATGCCAAAAAATAAAAAAAATTATGAAAAATAAAGTTGAGATGAGATTTTTCGAAAATAATTGTGAGGACCTTCTCTTGTAAGGAGTTTTTGGTTTAATAAATTTTTAATAAGAATGTTTATATACTCTAAGGGGTTTACCCCCAAACTGAAATTTAACCAACTGTATAATATTCTACATATAATTAAAACAAATAAAATACAATGACATGGCTAAGGAAATTATGATTTCGAAATGTATAAAACTTTTAGTTTTCGATAACAGCTTTGGAAATTATTGACTTTTTTCCTTTCCCCAAGATGAATTGAAGCCAACTAACATCTATCTGGCTGTATAAGTATCAGCACGTCGGGGTCACCAAGACCAATTATGGGCATTTGTCCATACACACACACACATAAAGTATTACTATTACTCTGTACTATATATGTATAGGTATTTTGCTCGTCGTTATGCTGTTCAGTTGGTTTTATTGAAGTCGGCTTAAGTCTCGACACAAAATTCTCTCACACACACACACACACACATACATACAGAGCGTGACTTCACCTCCCCTATTCATGCATACACAACTCTCACTCTCTCTCACAAAGCTCGACATTCATACCCATACACACACACACACCATACACCCAAAACGAAAGCGGAAAAAAAAATGAAGCATTCATCCATTCACACATACATATACTACTACCGAAAGGAGAAAGGAAGAAAAAAAAATTTGCTCGCTTCGTTTTCTGCTTGAATTACAAATTGCAACATCAAAAGTTTGACGTTTCTTCCTACGCTTCTTCCTCTGGCATTCGCTCGCGCCGTTCATGTTGCCATTGTTGGTATGGTTGTTGTTGTTGCTATTGCTATTGTTGTTATTGTTGTTGTTGGTTAACAATGCTTTTTGGTTTTGCTCCTTGGGTGCCGCTGCTGTTGCTGTTACTGCTGCTACTGCTGCTACTGCTGCTCCTTCTGCCACTGTTGAATGCCGAAAGGAAAGCAATTTTCCAGCAATATGTTCTACGTATTAGAATTTTGTTTACACTCGAAATGGAAAACATGTTGTGCAATGCAAGAGGAGAGATACCTAAAATACATACATACAAATATACCTACATACAAGAAGAAGAACATTCATATATGAACACGAGTTTATCCATGAGTATGTCTATATATATATATATGTATATTTGAATCTACGTGTGTGTGTGGATAAGAGTGTGATGCGCTGTGTCCTTCATTTGTTTACTTTGAAATCTAGTTGTCAAGCTTCTTGTTTCATGGCCCAAGGAAAGTTCCTCTTGTGTTTTTTTTTTTGGCATTTTAAAAATTTTCTCAATCTTTACCCAACAAGGCGTCAAATGCGTCACTTGGCGTTAGCAATACCAAATATGTTTACAGTTATAACTATATATATACATATATATAAATGGCCAAAAGGACTTAAGTGAAAATATTGTAGCTAAACTTGTTGAAATAATTCATTCGAATTGTGTTTGAATATAGCAAATTGAATATAGCAAAATGAAATATAGTGAATTTATGAAGTACAGAGATCAATAATCCAGTAAGTGAAAAGGTAGATAGATAATTAGATAGAAAGGCAGATAGATAGATATACACACATATGAATGAATGATTAAATAAGTAAAAGGATAGATAGATAGATGAATAGATAGATAGATAGATAGATGGATAGTTAGATGGATAGATAGATCGATAAATAGATATATATAGATAGTTAGAACGATAGAACGATATATATATATATATATATATATAGATAGATAAATAGATAGATCGATAGATAGATAGACAGATAGATAGACAGATAGATAGACAGATAGATAGACAGATAGATAGACAGATAGATAGACAGATAGATAGATAGATAAATAAATAGATAGATAGATAGATAGACAGATAGATTGATCGATAGATAGACAGATAGATAGATAGATAGATCTATAAAACGATAGATCGATAGATAAATAGACATATAGATAGATCGAAAGATAGATAGACAGACAGATATATCGATAGATAGACAGATAGATCGATAGATCGACAGATCAACAGTTCGACAGATAGATTGATAGATCGATAGATAGATAGATACATAGATAAATATTAAGATAGGTAGACAGATACATTAGATATATAATAGTCCAAGTAAATCAAGCTAGATCCATCGAGAATCAGTATATTATTATGCTATATTTTAATAGCAAATCAAAATTTACTTGTGATACTTGTGAACTTTTAACTAGAATACTTCCTTCTTCTGGTGGTTTTTGGCTACCTATGAAGAGCTATTAAATTGGTTTTTTTTTTATAATTATTAATTAAGATTTTCCTCAATGGTAACAGAAAGCATCTGTTTATAAGTCTTCGCTAGATACACTTCATCTGATGCATACGATACAGTTCCATATTGTCAATTAATATTACTTTAATGGTTTTTGCAACTCTATATATGTATATATATATGTATGTAAGTATATATATATATATAAACAGATGCTTAGCTTATAACGATGAAGAAAATATATTCACAATTTATTGGTATATAAATAAAATTATGTTAATTATTTCGCATAATATTTGCATATCAACAAGATTTAATCAATAATCATTTGAAAATATTTAAACTGTAATTGACTTTTGGGGGCAAAAAGTGGTTTATATATATAGTTACTTATACAAACATATGTATGTATGTATGTTTGTATATAAAATAAGTAACTTTGGCACAATCACCTTGCCCGTCCCTCCCCTTATCATTGGCCCCCTTCTGGCTATGCTAATTACTTTCACAGCACCAGCAGCAGCAGCAGCAGCAAAAACAGAAGAAGATGAAGCAACAGCAGCTGTTGTAATAACTCAGCCATAAACTGCTCAATGTATATACTAAAAAATTATGCATAATTATTTCAAAGCATTTTCATTAATTAGCCCTTGCATTCCCTCTTATACTCCCTCTTATACTCTCTCTCTCTCTCTCTCTCTATTTCTGTTTCCTTTGCACGCCATCTCACTCTATCTAGGAGTCACCCACAGTATGTAGGTCGGTTCTGTTGTTATATAAGTAGGTGGGAGTGGCAGCACCATCGCACCACACCGCACCGCACCGTATCGCATCGCGCAGTACCGCACAGATTTCAACAATTTAACACCTTCATTCATTATTAATTGAAGATAGAAAGAAGAGTAGGAGAAAGAGTAGTGAAAGGAGAATGGAGATGGTATGGTTGGTTTGGCCAAGAGCGGGTGCAAGCAAAGAGGCGAGAGAAAAAAGAACCACACCGCCCGCGCCATACACTCTCAGGGTTAAACATTTTTATGCTTTTCGCTAAAAACCTTCGCCCCAGCAACTTTTAGAATATTAATGATGATTTGCTAGCGCTTGCAGTGAGTTTTCAGTTTTAGATGCTGTTTCTTTTACATTTTTTTTTTTGTTTTAATTTTTCCCTCTCTCTCACTCTCTCTATCTCTCTTTCTCTGTTCTGTTCTCTCTCCATGTTGTTGTTATTACAGAGGAGTTTTGCCTTATTAATGCAGCGCTTTCGCTTCGTTTGCCCTCATATAAAGTTCAACAAGGCATAAGAAAGATTCTTAATTGCTTGCAAAAGGTCAGAGAGATGTTTGCCAATTTAAAGGTTTTATTTCATCTCTCTCTCTCTCTCCTTCTCTTACAACATCATTCCATCTCACTCCGATTGAGTTGCAAAAGTAAAATGATGGATGCTTCATTTACTGCTCAACTATAAGCCAATTGTTGTAGCATTAGAGTTAATGGAAGGATAATGTACAATAAAAAGTAGACGATGAGGAGGAGAAGGTTCAAAACTTTATTCCATAATTCTTTGTATTGTATATATACATATATAAATTTCAATTAAAAAATGAGTTAAATCAAACAAATGAACAACCGATGAAACATTACATAATCAAAAAGTAAGAAGAAAAAGTCTGACTTTCTTTGTTGCTATAACTTTTTTTCTTTTTCTCTCCCACTGTCTAGTTGCAATTAATTAGTAACTTAATTGAAGAAATACTAGATTCTATTTAAATTGAATTTGTCAGCACTGAAGATATTTATATTATAGATATTATATTTAGTTTTTATTATTAACATTAATTTTTCAATATGTTAATAAAAATAACCATTTGTCTTCTTAACATTGCATACTTTTTGGGGCTACTTTTACCCTTTTTTGCCAATTCATCGAAATTGGTGTTGGAAAAAAACGAACATTTTTGTAAATATATAGAATGTTAAGTTTATTTGATCAAGAAAATGGCATAAAGTAAAGTGAATATGTTGATAATTGTAGCTTAAGAGGAGACAGAGAGAGAGGGAGAGAGTGAGAGGGTAGGAGAATGAGGGACATTCTAGTCAAAGCTATTTGCCAGCAATATTCTGTCTGGCATCTCCACAACATACGACCAACATACATATGACAATGGATGAGTAGAAGTAGTTGCAGAGTATAGGAGGACCAAGAGCGGGAGAGGTAAGTAAGGAGTTCTCATCCTCATCCTCGTATGTCTGTGATTGCTATTCGAGTTGACAGCAGGATGTATTGGTGGCACATGGTAGACATCATCCTCTACTACTACTGCAGTGCACTAACAGTAGCAGCCGAGGCACAAGCAAAAGAAGTCGAAATCAAATTTCCAGTGCGCGCACTTTACGAAATCAAATACAGCAGGCAAAGCGCTAGCAAGGGGCTTGTGGGGGGGGGGGGGGGGGGGCAGAAGAGAATGAGTGAAGTGAAGAAAGAAAGTATGAAGTGTTTGCCAAAAAATACAAAATGGGCACAAAGCGCAGGAGCAACAGCAGTAGCATCAGCAACCATGCTGAAAGGACTTTTTCTTGCATTGTAAAATAGATTTTCGATTTTCGTCGGAGGCATAAAAAGAAAAAGAAAACAAAAAAAAAAAAAAACGGATCTAACCAGAGACAGAGCAAAAAAAAAAAAGAGAAGATAGACAGATAAAGAGAAAAGTGGCAAAGGGGAGGAGTGAATGATGGTGAGCCAAGTGCCAGATGATTGAAGTAAGCGATGTCTTGGTCTCGGCCAAAGGCAACTTACATGTTTGCTAACAAACAAATGCAGGGACGCACATCTTTCTATATATACATACCATATATGTATATATATATATAAATTTTATATATATGTATAAATGTATTCTATGTATGTACATATATGTGAGTAAACAGCGCTCGAAAGCAAAGCAAATAGAAAAATTTGCTGCAGCCAGAGCTGTGGGGAATGATGGCAAAGGACACACAGGACAACGATGTTTGACATATTTGCTTTGACAGTTCCAAGTTCCAAGTGCACATTTTAGCCACGTTCCTTTTTGCTACAGCTCCTTCTCATCCTTTTTCAGATGCTGCTGCTTTTCCCTTTTTTTTTTTGTATTTTTTTCTTTTTGCTCTCTTTTTTTTTTTATTTTGTTTGCTGCTGCTGCTGCTGCTGCATCACAAATGTTATGGAGGAGAAGTTCGTCTTCTTTTTGATATGAAAATTGGGCACTTAAATGGCCAGAGGGTCTGCGACGACTTCTCACTCCATTCTCACTGTCTGCGTCTACGTCTACGTCTACATTTGCGTTTGCATTTGCCTCTAATAAATATTAATGCAAATTAATCCAATTAAAGTGGCGACGAAATTGTAAAAGACCTTTAGGTATATATATGTTTGTACATGTACAATATAAGGTCTGCCAGTATATATATATATATAGATATATATATATATGTGTGTAATATATGTGGGTATATGTGAATATGAATAGGAAGAAGAAGGGCAGAAATTTGTGCCTTCTGGTTTGGTGGTGGCTTCTTTTGCTAATTTGCCCAAATGCTGATGAGATGAATGTGAGGTGGAGGGTTGTGATGCCAAACGATTGTCTAACAACAACAACAACAACAACAACAGCAGCACAAACACTATGGCAAACAGGGAAACAAACAAACAACCAAATGCCCATGGGATTGTCTTAATCAAATTTATGAAACGCTAATGAGCTAAGTCTTTATGTATGGGTGTGAGTAGTGGGCCTATGGGCTTATAGCTCTATAATACACCCAACATTGGCTTAGCTATATGACAAATAATGTTAAGAATTTATCGAAACCAAATGTCATACACACATACACTATAGAATATATGTAACAGATGTCTAATAAATGAATCAAGTTGGCCAAGGTAAGAACTAAAGATTAACAATTGATATTCAAGAATATATTCCATTATTTACATTGCACTTTCAGGCAAATATTCAACCAAATTAAAAAAAAAGGGATTTAAGGGAGGGCATCAACGAAATTACTTAGCATACATATACATATATTTCTTATTATTATTATTCTTTATTGTTAAAATTCTAAATAAAACTTTTTCAAATTAATAATCTCTCCCTCCACTTTTTCACATTAGCTGATTTGCTAATGCCAATAGATATTTTCAACTTTCACTTGCACTTTCAAAACAAATTTCTAAAAATATTAAATAGATTGAATAATAATATTTACATTAGCAAAAGTTAGTTTGCTAGAATAAATCAAACTTTTTTTTCCTAAACCAACAAGAAGCTCTATAAATTGATTATGGAATTATGTAATTATATAATACATCCAAGATTAAATATATAAACTTTAATATACATACAATGGACACAGACATCTGTTGCAATTGCAATTTTGATGTCTGAAGCCATTTAGTTGAGAATGAAAAACAAACCAACACTTTGTTCTCTCTCTCTCTCTCTCTCTCTCGCGGACTTTTAGCATAGTTTTTCAAAAGTTTATAAGAGTGAGAGAGATGCTCTCTATACCGATCTCGTAGGCAAACTTTCACTGCATTTTCATAAGCCTCTCAACAGCTTTTCAAACGTTTTAGCTAATTTTATTCGGCAGCAAACCACTTTCCCTGCCGCCAGAACTCATCATCATCATCATCATCATCATCGTCATTATTATCTTCTCCCCATTCATTCTTGCCGACACCTTTCAAAAACAAAACCAAAAATCCATTAACGTTTTGACGCCCCCATTCCACCAGATGAACCCTCAACCCCATCACAATGGCAACAACCATCAAAACTACAACTACAACTAGAACTACATTTATATATGTATAACTACAACTATAACTATAACTATAATGCTTATCACGCTCCACACTCCAACACGCTTAGGAGTAGTCCTTGCCTCCTCCCCCCCTTCCCCTCGAATGAGGCGAAGAAATGACAAACTTTCTGGGTTCCTTTATGCTGTATTCGAATTTAACTCGTTAACAAACCATAAAGTGAAATTTATGTCTGCTACGTGTGAGTGTCAATAGGAAACTGAGCTCAGGTTTGGCCTTTTTCCATTTCTTTCATTCATTCTTATACACATCTATGTATATATGTATATATATATATAGAGAGAGAGATTTTTTTTTTTTTTTAAGTTGTCATTAAACTTTGAAGCTTTGAAGTTGCGATAGGAGGTAAAAGGGGTTTAGATGGGGTCAGGGAAAAGCGAAAGGATAAAGCCAGACACGCAGATGAAAGTCTCTCACACTTTTACCATTGTTCCGTTGACTGCTGAGCTGCATTTGATGCTCTTTGACTACGTCACTGCACGTCTCAAATGAATACACTGTGCAAAACAGTCCATCAAAATTGCAAAAAGAAGAAAACTGAAAAAGGGATTTAAACTGTATATTCATTAGCTGCAAAAATAAAAACTGATAATTGATTGATTGAATCAATTCATGGACATTTTCTTTATATATTGTAAACGAGTTGAAAATTGTTCATTAGCTACAGAAAGAAAAATGTACATATGAGTATTTAAGTAACAAAATCTAGTTAAAGTAAAGCAAAATCAGTTTTTAAAAGGCAAGTAAAGCAAGATCAGTTTTTAAAAGGATTTTCAAACCATTTCCAGTAATAGTTTTTAAGCATTTGGAGGTTGTTTGCTAAAATTCATTTGGAGTAAGAATACAAACATTTACTCTTATCACTTGCTGTATCTTCTTTTTTAAGAATCCCTAGAGTAGTGATAGGTAAAGCGGGTGTTACTTATGTACGTATATCGGTAATAAAACTTATTACTTGAATCAATTTATATACCTATTTTGAGTCTCTTGTAATATCTTTACAATAAAATTAAGCCAAAATTTTAATAACAAAAAACAATTTGTAAAGAGTTCTTTCTAAACAGCTAACACATGCTCTATATAGAGAAGATATTCTTAACTTTGTTTAGTCAACAAATAATCAATGCAATTTACATTATTATCCCTTTTTCCAAAGTTTCATAAACATAAGATCTAATAAGAGTCCTTTCCTGCAAAAATGTCAAGATTTTAAGCTTCTTATTTTTGTATCTTCAAATTGTTGCTTGTTTCTTTTTCATGCAATTGAAGTAGTTTTATAAGTAGTATTATTTTGGTCAAGTGTAGAAGTTATACTATTCTTGTATAACTGATATTTTACGTGCCACACATGCACGCACTGTCTGAGCATGCATGTGTGAGTATATAAGTTTCTCTCTGTGTGTGTGTGTGTGTGTGAGAGTGTGTGTAATGATTCAGTATATGTTTTATGTCCTTGGGTAACATAAATTGAATTTCACAAAATTGTTGAAGCATAAAACCGGCTTCAAGTGAAATTTTTAGCGTGTTCATTCTCGTATAAAATAATGTTTTCTGTCTGTCATTCCTTATTTTCGAAAGAAAGTAAAGAGTGAGCAAGACAGAGAGTGAGGGTGAGATAGAGAGTGAGTGAGAGAAATGGTAAAGTCGACTTTTTGGGTATTGAAGAATTCTATTCGGCCACAAGAAATGCCACGTCACAAAATTTATACAACAAAACAAGCTAATTTACAAGGCGACCATGGCACCGGGACCGAGACCGGGACCGCATCAGTATGGCCACGAGCACGGAAGAAGGAAGCATCGTCAAACTTTTGGCCCGCTTTGTCAGTCAGTCGAGCAGGCCGGCATCCGCATCCGCATCCTCCAAGTGAAGTCAAAGCAATCGCCGCTTCCGCATCAATGCTTCAATTTGATACGCATAGACACGGTATGTTAGAAAGAGACAAAGACACACAGATAGAAAGAGAGAGAGAGAGCAAAAGAGGGACACCGTTACAACACTCTCTGTCTGCATACAAAATGATATAGGTTCCGGGATGATAGATATGTATATAGATATATCGTAAATGTTTGGGCTAGGTTAGCCGCAACAAAATGTTTCTTTTTTAGTTTATTTTTTTTTTTTTTCTTTCTTTTATTTTGTTATTTTTCTGTTTAGTCATTCCCAAAATCTTTTTTTTTTTTCCTTTTTCGATTTTTTTGGGCAATTAAACAAGAAGGACAAACCACACACACAAAAAAGAAAAAGAGAAAAGGCAGAAAAAAAATCTGTAACAAACATTCTAATCAATTAAGTTAATTGATCAGAAAACGTTAACAAATTTCTAATTAGAGTTAACTTGCAGTAATTCAAGAAATTATAATCCAAAATTCATTTAATTTGCAGTTCGATAGTTGTAAATTTTTAGAATTTTGTATATAAAGTGATAGAGTTAACCGTTTTCTAGAGTAACACGAAAATAGAGAAAGAATATAGAGACCAACTGGAGATATGTATAAACCGGTGTTTTCATTTGGTTCGTGCATTATAATTTAATCTTCATTTAAAAAGTCATAAGTTCTAGTTCCTTATTCCTTAGAATAAAATCCTATTGAATATATTAGATAACTTTTTTATTAGGAAAAGGAACATTTCAAGTATATCATTTTACAATTTTTATTTCTTTTTTAAAACAAATAAAAATGATTAAGATTATAAAGATTATTGTTTTTTTTTTGTTTCTGAAACAAATTAAGATCTTTATAAGATTAATTCTGTCATATGATATTTTTCAGATAAATCATATTTACCCGATGAACAAAACCATTATTTTACTTAGGAACAAGAACAAGAAAAAAGGTGAAACTTGAAATGTAACGCTTAGAAGGAAGCATTTCCGACTATATAATATATTCTTGATCAGCACAATGAGCTGAGTTGATTAAGCTCTGTCCGTCTATCTGAATCAACAGCTTCTCCTCCGAAAGCCTTAAAGCTACAGAGCTGCACCTAGGCTTCTTTTGGCTGCAGGCATTTCATATCTCGGAATCATATCGATCGGATGACTATATCATATAGCTCCCATAGGAACTATCGGTTCAAAATAAAGTTAAATCTCCATAGCTTTGTTCTTTTTTAATCATATATTACAAAATTTGTTGTTTATGAGTTTAGTATACTTTTTAACATATCCACCAAGTTTCATTAGAATCGGTTGACTATATCATATAGCTTCCATAGGAACGATCGGTCAAGAATGATCGTTTCAGAGCAATAACTTGGGTGTTCTTAAAACGATTGTTACGAAATTTGGTACTTGGAAGTTTAGTATATCTAAAAATGTCTGGGCTAAGTTTCAGCCAAATCTGTCATCTATATGCTATAGCTCCCATAGGAACAAACGGACCAAAAATTTTTTTTTGTCGAATTACATTTTTTTCTCAAGCCACGGACATTTAATAAAGGTTTGACTTGTTTTAAACGTCTTTCAATGATTTTGTCACATTGTTTGCAAGGGCGAAGTTAGCCCATCCTTCTAGTTTTTTTCAGATATAGTTACCTGACTTTTAATCTAGATTTTTGATTTCCTAATCGTTTGAAGACTCTATTCTACAGTTTTCTCCTTTTTTATAAATGTGTAGAAGGTATCCAATTTTCTTCATTTTCCTTTTAGACTTAATACTTTGTAACCTATTCCGATATACATATGTATATATTCAGCTTTAAACGGTTACCCAATAATATTTATAGGGGGTGGGGGATGGGAGTGTATAAATATGTAGAATGTGTCATTCATTTACACAAGTGACCAAATTGTGGCTATTTAATGATTCAATGAATGATCGAAATAAATTCTTTCATTTTGTTGTTTGTTGTTCTTGTTTTCCTTTGGTTTTTGTTGTTGTTTTTTTTTTTGGATAAATTCAATTGCTTCACAACAAAATGCAATAATTAACCATAAAATCACCACAAAAGCATGATAATCAATGCTTTATTTGAACTGAAAATGCCATATTCACGCACTCTGAAAAGTTGAAGGGAGGAGGGAGGGGTAATAAATGGAAGAAGCGGGGAGTAAAGGTCGAAGGGAGGCGGGGTCTGTGGGTCAAAAGGGTTCAAGCAAACGAGAAAGGATGCCGTCGGTGAGTTGGGCCTATTTAATATGCAGTTCCAATTGTTAAACTCAAATAACTGAAGCGCGTGCACCTTTTTCCAATGCAAATAACAATAGAAAACTCTGTCTCACACACACACAAACACTCTGGCATTCATATACATGCACAGACACATACACACACTCACACACACACACACACGAGAGGCAAACGTTTGCATAAATTTATTTTATTTTATGGCAAAACAATAATAACAACAATGAGCCGAGAGTGAGCCTCTCGATTTGTCCTGCCATCTCAGTCTACCTCTTGTTATTCTTTCTCTTTCTTATATATACATATGTATATGTATATATATATATATATATTATATTTGTTGTTGTTTCTGTAAGGCTGAGGCTGTGGCTGAGGCAACTGTACTACAATATTTATGGGTTTTATTTTATGATCCTTTTTGGATATGTACTTAAAGAAAATTTTACATTTATTGGTTTGACAAAGGCAAACACAACACTTGACGACCTTGTTCTTCCTTGTTGGGGGTCAAGCTGAGATGAGAATATAGTTGCTATCCTTAAAGGTCCTTTTTTGCGTGATCCCTTTTTTTGGTCATTTCTTGGTTTGATAATCTGCTTCATTTGCTTATAAAATTATCCACCTCATTTGTTGTCCCTTTTTTTTTTTTTTTTGTATCCTTGCTTTTTCTTCTGCTTGCTTGCCTCTGCCATTTGATGAGTTATGTTGAATGTGTGGTGATGGGTGCGGGATCCCAATGGCTGCTCAAGGGGATCCCATAGTAGGGGAGAAGTGGGTGAGCTGGTCCAACAACAGGCAGATGTTTTCCCCGTTTAGCACGTAAATTGTCAACCATAAAATGGTGAAGTGGAAAACATTTAATAGCCAAAATGGCAATTACAATTCAGCTGGGTATTTATGTATATACATACATACACATACCTATAAACATACATATAAACATCTTCCTCTTTTTGGGAGAAAAAAAGAGGTTTGGTGAGATTGGCGGATCCTTTTTTTTTTTTCTCAAGTGCCAATTAGATGCACTTCGTCTGGCCCTATACCTATTCACAGAGCCGTGCTCAGAGGCTGTCGAATCACTTGACTGCTTGCTGCTCAGTAACCTGATGTTTTACTGACTTCCTTAAAGACTTTCAACTTTTCCCACCCTTTTTCTTCTTTACATACACTTACACACACACACTTAGATGACTTGGCTTCAAGAGTCCTTTTGTATGGTGGAGTTGACGTCATGATGAAGCAACTTCCTTTTACCAAACCCCTTCATCATCATCATCATCCTCTTACCCTTACTCCAAGCGTTGCTTATGACTCCAATCCGTACATATATACATATATATGTAATGTATATGTATTTGTGCTGGTTAACAAGAAGTTCCAGTTACGTTACCAGGGTTATGCGTTTAATGGGTAGCTGACTGAAAAGTGTATTGTGCATGTGTGTGTGTGTGTGTGTGTGCGAGAACAAATTAAATCAATGCCTTTGTTTCTTACTTACCCCTTTAAACGTTTCACTCACTCAAGTGGAATATGAAGAAAAGGCAGCAAAAAGGGATTTTACCGACAAAAGCCATATGAACTACTTCTCATTCTCTAAAGACTTTCATTACCCATTCTCCTGGTTGAGAAACAAGTTGAAGTATATTTTCAATCATTAATTTTTTAATATTTTGATACATGGAATATTGCTTTAAATCAATTTGATTTCTTTACTTATTTTCTTATATAAATATCAATATTTGTTTCTCTTTTAAAAGCTCTGAAATGATAAGAGTTAAGCCTCTGTTGTCTTTGTGTTATATAAGACATCTTCTCCTGGCTAGTTAATCCGATTGTTGGACCTTCTTTATATATGCCAAAAGGACTAAAGGACTAGAAGAAGGAGAGTCAAGTTAAGTCGCCCAACACTTGGAGATATACAAAATGAGGTTTAGTGCTTGCACAGAGAGATCCTATTTAGTAAGACCTAGCCAGATCTTAATCCTTCACTATTTCTCTTTTCTTGATTGAAAATATATCAACACTAAAAAACGATCTAGTATAAAAATGATTATGTATTATAAGCTTACGATTTTAAGTGAAAACGCATCTCATTTAGTATTAAATATAAATCTTGCGATGCTACTTCATCATTTTCAACCATTTACAAAATGCTTTTGATCCTCAGCAAAGCATTATCCTTATGTTTTTTTATTTTCTAAATAAACTCCTTTTTTTCTGCAGTGTGTGCCAACAAGAAGAGAGATATAAAACTTGTTTAACTAACTCTTGTTGCATTCACTTTCAGGTGTTGAGGAGAGCTTAGCCAAAGGGAGAGGTGGATATAGGAGGGGGGGGGGCGGTGTATATTTTTGTATGTAATGCTTAAAACACTTGCCATATTACATGTATGCACGATGTCTTCAATTATTCACACATTTCAATGGCAACAAAATTGTTTTCTTACCTTACTCACAAATTTTTATATGTCCTTGTGGTTGTTATTGTTCTTTTTCTTCGTTTCTGTTTCGTTGTTATTGTTGTTGTTGTTGCCTGTCAAATGGCAATTTAACGGCTTTTCGAGTGTCACGTGCCTTGGATAATATAAACAACAACAACAACAACAGCAGTAGCAGCAGCAACAACAAAAAGCTAAAAGAACAAAAAAAAAAAAAAACAACCTAACTGCTTGACATTCATTTGGTCAACCAACACAATCTACACACCTACCCTCAACCTCTTGCCCTAACTCTCTATATCTTTTAATACATATATATGCGTATGTGTGTACGGGTGTGTGCGTGTGGGTGGGGGGAGGGTTTCGTTTTTTTTTCTTCTCGTATGGATATGCCCGCTTATCGCCTGGGCATGCGAGGCTTTTTAAGTAGCCGCCAATGCGTTAAATTGTGGCTCATTCGTTTTGTCCTCTACCCATACCCAAACCCATCCCCTTCCCCTACACCCCTGCTGTTACTGTTACAATTCAGTTGTATTATCAAAGACTTTCCCATCTTTGTTGTACACTTTGGCCATGGCTTTTCATATGACACTTTCTTGTTGGCGGCCATAAAAGGCGCTGAAAGCGTCAACACCTGCGTACCTCTAAAAGGGACTCCACACCCTCTCTCCCCCTCTCTCTTTGTGTATGTGTAAGTATGTGTGTGTGAGTGTGCGGGTATGCATGTGCGTGTATTGTGCAATTTATTTTAATGCCTCTCGCTTTACCTGGACTCTGCTCCATCGCTTCCCAGCTAATTTTGTGTCATTTTTATATGCCCCACCCACAATCCACCACCTTCCTCTCCCGAGTTGCCCCAGCTGGGCGATCATTATTACTTTTCTCTTGCTGTTTTTCTTTTATTTTATTTTTTTGGGTAATTTTTTGTTCCATTCTTTTCAACGGTAATTAGATTATAAAATTTGCCATAAAATATGCATGTGTCATGCATTGTTGCTCCTCTTCGTACGTTCCTTCTATCATTTCGCTGCTTTTTATGACACTAAAACATATGGCTATAAAAATTTCAGCATTTGCCATTTTTGGTTTCCTTTTTTTTTTCTTTTTTCCTTTTTGGTCAATTTCATGTCAACGAAAGCGTTTAAAAGCCATGAAAAAGCATTTCTCGACGCGAAGCTCTACCAAACAATTTACAAATTAAGCAAATCAAAGGCAGCCAAAGCAGCAGCCAGCAGTCAAGGGAACTAACAAAAAGCAAAAAAAAAAAGGGAACAACAGGGATATACGGAAGGATGTGAATGAGTAAGTGTGCACAAGCAAAGGGACTAGGGACTGGCGGAAGGGCAAAGCGGAAAACGGGTAGAGGTACTAGCGTTAAAAGCGTGGCAAATGAATAAGTAATAAGGAAACAGCCAGCATCACTTTTTTTGTCACAATCGTTGTGCATCTTGTTCGGGGTATACCCGAACATTGCAAATTACAAAATGTAAAGAAATTAAGAGCAATTAAAAAAAGTGTTGCCTACCTTTAGGCTGGAATTGAGACGAAAAATTCAGACAGCAGAATTCTATGGCAAATTAAGTTACCAAACCAACAGATTATAAGTTAGTTTCTTCAATCGCGTGTCAAGCTGCAATTAGCTAATTTCAAGCTGATTGTCTATACCAAATTGTATTATGGCCATAATTAAGAAATGTTCCATTTAAAGGGTCCCCCACAATTAGATAATAAACTGCCAACAATTAAGTGCTAAAGAAAAACTTGGCTTGAAAATTATGATATCCATTTAAGTTTATACTTCATGTTTGGTTAAAAGTTTATCATTACTGGATACAACTTTGTCGATTCAATATCTATATTTATAATTATATATATATATAGATTTTATCTGGCTGTGCATTTTGTTCCATTCCAAACAGTGAACGAGAGAAGAAAACATATCCAGAAACAACAAAAACGAAAAAAATGAAAAGGAAGATGAAAAAAAAAAACCTTTTGATGTATTTGTCTTGCAAAACTGACTGGGTAAAGGTCCATCTGGTGTCTAAATGTGGCTCTGACTTTGACACTGGCTCTATGCGATGACTCTGGATCTCATATAATATGGTTATATTCATAAAATATGAACTCCTCTTTCTCCATCTCTGGGTGACAACTCGCCACGCCACTTCACGTCACTCCACTCCACTCCACTCCACTGTATCCCCAGTATGGAGTGCTGCTGGCTCTCACTCCAGTTTTACTCATTCCTACCAAGTCTGTTAACTAGCTTTGTATGCCAAACAACATTTTGTAACATCTTGTGGCGCATAGTTGCGGGCTAAACAAAATGCTGGTTGGTTGGTTGGTTGGTTGTTTGGTTCGTTGGTTGGTTGCTTAGTTGTGGGGTGTATGGAAGTTTCTGTCCCTGAATTCTCCTCCCTGCTTGCTGTTTTGGTGGTCCCTCTCCCTTTGGTTGGTAGCCACATAAGTGTTTGTGTGTGCGGCAAATTATATTTGTACATTAAGTTTTCGCAGCGGCGAAAAGCGACAGCCAAAGGCGAACCTCCAAGTGGAACGACAGTTGACTTTGTTCCTTCCATTTCGTTCCCGTTCCGCTGTCCCTTATTCCTTCCCTTGACACCAACATCATCCACTTCCTTCTTCTTTCGTCGTTGTTGTATGCCACAAAAATTCCTAAGAGCTCATTAATTATTGAGATACTATAAACAAGCTGAAGCTGAAAGTATCCCTCTCTTCGCCTTCGCCTCCGCCTCTTACTGCTGCTGACTCTGATGGCGAAACGAAGTCAAGCTCGTTTGTGGGCTGCCTACAAGACCAGACACATTTGCTCATTCACTCTTCTTTCTCCCTTTCCCTTGCACTCTCTCTCTCTCTCTCTACCCACACTTGCCTACCTACGCCTCTGCAAACGAAAGTGGACACTTTTCTTCCTCTTCGTTTGTATGCCCTGAAAAAACACGAAAAGAACCAAAAAAGAAAAAGAGTCCAAAAGAGACGAAGAAGAAGAGTCTTTATGCGTTTTACAAGAGATTGCGAGTGAGCTAAATTGCTGTAATGGCCTGAAAGTATGCAACAAAAGACTTCAGTTTGGTTGGTAAAGAATGTAAAGAAATCACTTAATTTTCTATAGCATACATTTCAGTGGCACAAATTGCCAAAGAACGCTTGTAATCAGATAAATATTTGTAAGTGTATCTAAGAATTCGTCTTGCACTCGACGAATAGTTGCGCTTCCTTTTGCTTATGTCTCCTTTTTGAGCCTTTACCCCCCACGGCACTTGCTTTCATTTCATACTCGTTGGCCTCGCATTTTACTTCATTTTCCTCACCACAAGCTCACTGGCACAGACACACACACACGCACACACGCGCGCCGCTCGCTTTATTCATAATTTATGCCGAAAGCCCCGTTAGCCCCTTATACGCACACACCGGAAATGCCACCATATTTATATATGCGTATGTGTGTGTATGTATGTGTATGTTGGGGAGATTCCTTTGGGCATCGCTTGGCCTGATGGCTGACGGTGGATTGAGTGAGAGAGGAGTGCCGGTTGTAGAAGAAAAGGAACTAGCGGGGAAGGTAGAACAACGACAGACGACAACGCGTGACAATAAGAGGCCACACGGCTGACACTTGAACTGCGCTCTTATTGTCATTTATTGTTGCTTTGGAATGGGGCGGGGGAGCGTGAAACAGGGAGTTAAAGTTGGAGTCAAAGTCGGGAGCCCAACCCCAATTTGCACGCTCTTTGCCATAAAAACAGAATGCAGTTGACTCTCCCCCCCGGACAGTGTTATTTTGGGTGGGTTTCCCTTCAGTTTCCTTTTTATTTTCTTTCTTCTTTCTTTTTGTTTTGTTTTTTTTATACCCTGTACAGTGTAGGGTAAAAGAGTATATTTAAGTCGTGTGGACCAGCTTATGATCATTAGAATTATTCACTTAAACGTTTTCCTTCATATAACCGAATTGCATGAGCAGTTTTGAGAGAATTTGTGCCCAAAATGCATCATCAGATCAAATTTAGTCAAAATCGGATGTTTGCCTTTTGTATTGAACTGCCAAGGGCGACATTGACTGACAGGAGTGAGCGAGATAGCATACATTCGCTGTTGTTGCAAGTGGTACAGGGTATACTCAACGTCGACTTGCTTAGTTTATTTTTTTTTTTGTCCATTGTATTTTTGTCCCCCTTTTCTTTTAAATGCCTCTCGCCCACGGTGCTAAATTGCACACACACATGTTCTCTCCAGGGGGTGGTGGTGTTCTTCCTGGTGTGGGATTGGGTGTGGGTGTCTATGGAGTAGGGGTTTAGGGTTAGACATATATATTCCATATAAATATATATGTATATATATATACATATATGTAAGCATTAGTAATCATATTTGACCCATGCACTGCAATTAACGTCAACCGAAAAATATAGAGAGACAACAAACAAATTAGAGCAAAGTTCCAAGTGTATAATTGTTATTACGAGGGTTGTGTGTGAGTGAGTGTGTGGCATGAGAATGCTTAGAAATTGTGGGGAGTGGTTCAACATGGATGAAAAGCCAGTCAGTTGGTTGCGGGGATTGAGGTTGGGGTTGAAGGTTTGTGCTTTAGCAAATGTGCCCCAGTTTAGTTTCACAAGTTTTGTGAAAGAATTTATAGAAATACATATTTTGCATCTGCCCCCTCTAACTATTTGGTAAGCGCATATCTTTTGGTCTATTCATTTTAGGAAAATTGTTTTGTATGGAAAATGGTAAAGTTTTTCCATATGATATTCTATGCAATCAAACAAAAGAAACAACTCAAGCAACATAAATTTTGGAGAAACAATTCCCATTTAAGCTCAATTAATTGTAGGAATTGAAACAAGAAATTGAATGAAATTTTGCTTCATAAAAATAAATTGCACACATCACCGGACTAAGAAAAATTCATTTAAAGGACTCGATTGGAGTTAGCTTAGGGCTGTTTAACACTCAAATTCTATATATATATATACTAATTTTTAAACATACTTTGAGTTGTGTTTACAAAATTTTTCATTTAAATTTGATTAAATTCTTAACTTTAATCAGGATCAAATATCTTAACAAGTTTTAAATTTCAATAGATTCAGAGCGAGGACTAGAAGGACTATTAAATCGTTACCTTTCCTTTCTCACTCTATCTCTCCCTCTCTTTCTCTGTGTGTATGTTTTAACTCTTTCTATTCAATTTCACCTTCAATTTCAACTCGATTTCATGTCGATTCGATTTTGCTTTGTCTTTGAAGTGTTTTGTCTTGTTCTCATCTTCCTCTGACTTGTCCAATTCGAAACGGCAATCGATTTCATTTCCTTTTCAGCCTTTATAGTTTGACCTCAATGTCCGTTATAACCAGTTTCACAACACCCCCCCCCCCCCCCCCCCCCCCAAATTCTACCCCGTGGCCGGCCACCCGCTCTCGTTACAATTCACCTTGGCGCCTTTCTCTCAATGTAATTTCGGTGCAAACACTTTTTGAAGGGGAATATGTGATTTGGTTTTTGGGCTACCCGAGAGTTGTACTCAGATTTCCATTTATCCATTTGCTTTTTTCATACCCTTGCACAATATATGGTATATTCATTTGCCTTTCAATTTTGCTACACCTGAAAGATAACAACTGAAACTATAAGAAATTACATGCTTGGAACTATCTTGATCGGATGTTGATATGTATCATCCAGTTTCCATAGAAGCAATCGATCAAGAATAGAGTTTCGGGTAATGTGTTTGCTTTTGAAGAGTTTAGTTTTCACATAAATGAAAACAATAAGAATCGATAGATTATAACACATAGCTTTCATCTAGGAGTTCAAATTCCATAAGAATCGATAAACTATATCACATATGTGTATAACAAATATAGTTTACTGTATAAAAAACTTGTTTATTTCCAAACCTACAAGTCCTTCACTTGATTAATTCTTAATGTTTCGATTCGTAGTTTAAGAATAGCAATTCAAATAGTTTTGAATTGTCAAATTTTGATGAAATATTTTTGTAAGAGTATCAGCACGTTTCAAGTTAGCTTCGGCCTTATACGTTTCCTTCTTTTTTTTTGATTTGTATGCCTGTCCGGTTCACTTACCCCGCCTACCTCCTACCCTGCATCATTCCCCTATCATACTACCACCGCCCTAACCAGCTAGTGCAATTTTGTAGGTCAATCGTTCGTCTCCTTCATATCGTTTCTTTTTTTTTGTTGAGTTTTTCACACAAACACACACGTCACTTTGCTTTGGGAAATGTGATTGTGACAGTGGGCGTGCCAGTCAGCCACGCCTACCCCACAGTTGTCATGCCAAATGCAGTGTATACCCCTATAGTGCCCATACCCTTTTTCTCAAACACCACCCCACTCTAACCCCTCCCCCCATTACAATGTTTGTATTGCATGCAAACGTCTCGAACAATAAATTCGCTTGCGTTTTTCGAACTAAAAATTCGTGCTTGGTCGCCTGGTCAGGATGCCACAACGTCCTTTCCCTCTCCGCCCCCTTCCCCCCCATTCAAACAGTCCGGTCAGCCCCTCCACTGCCGCCCACTCACTATCATTCACCCATACTACTGGTTTGTATGTATGGCCCAGGCATATAGTGCATATTTGATTTTATCTGTTAACTCTTTTAGCCACAAATCTACACAGCTACCACAATGCAGGCCAAAAATGCGTTCGGGATTCGAGATTTGGCTGCAACTGACAGGACCAGGATGATGACGGGGTCATGTGGTGGATATGTATGTTTGTATGTATGTTTGCTGGTGCTGGATACAGCTAACGCCGCTCCTGGTGATGCCAATGTCCAGGCATAAATGTATGCTACCAATTCGTAGCTCTATCTCTATCTGGCCGACAGTTTGTTGTGAATGGCAGTTTTTGGCCTACCCAATTTGTTTTATGATGCACAGAATGCACAAGCCTCTCATTGTTTTACTCCAGGGAGAAGGCAAAGCAAGAGAGAGCGAGAGAGAGAGAGAGAGAGAGGGACCAAACGAGAGTGTGAGAAGCGTGGGGTATAATTGGTTTCGTGCTAAGTTTGTTTTTTTTTTCCATTGCAAGGTGCAGAGAGCAAAAGAATAGTTGAAAAATGAAGAAAGAAGGAGCAAATAATAACAAAAAAAAAAACAGAAAAAAGAGCAATTAACAAAAAGAAGCAAAAAAAAGTAAATAAAACAAAAAGATATTTCTTTGAAAACTAAAATGGCAAAGTAGACAAAATGCAGACGAAACAAAAAAATAACAGCCAACGAGAAGATCAGAAAAAGAATTATACAAAATATACAAAAAAAAAAATCTTAGAAAAAAAAAAGAAAGAAAAATGTTACAAGCTACAAAACTAGTAGAAAACGTTAACAAGGAGGAGAAGAAGAAAGATGGAAAAATTCAAGTTACATAAGAAAATTGGAAGAAAAACGCTCTTAAAATATAGAATAGAAAAGTCAAGAAGAATCAAGAAACCCCCAAAGACTAAAAGCAGTTAAGAAAAACCACGAAAAAAATTAAGAATTTAGTTTAATTTGCTAAGAGTTTTTCTCTTAATAAAAACAAATAACCAAGTTTTACAGAAAGGCCACCAAAAATAAGCCATAATAAATATATAAAAAATAGTTTAAAAAAATAAATTCACTTTTAAGGGAAGGAAATTTAAGAAATGGTTAACTAAGAAAGAAAAGAAGTAAATTCTTAAGAAATAAAAAATAATTAATAAATATGAAATATAAAAATAAATCAAGTAAATACTATAGAGGAAACTCTGCTAAAAAAATTAAATTAAGAGAAAAATAAATATAAACATTTAAATTATACAGAATCCCATGGAGAATTGAATAAAGATAAAATTAAATGGATAAGTATCCAAATACTATAGAGAAAAAAACGAAATGATTAAAACATAAACTAGAAAACAAATGAAAAGTTATGAAAGCAGAAAGACAATAAATTAATTTCTGATAAAGTTAAAGATGAACAAAAAAAAAGTAGTTAGTTCTAGATTTGCGTAGTTACAAATTTGATATGTGTATGTATGTACGTATGTATATTTTTAATCCAACTCCTGTAAACGTATAAGTTATATTATTCAATTCTAATCAGATTCCGATCTGCTACAATTAGAGTATTTTTGGATTCGCTCAATTGCGATTTTCCCATTTCCGTTGCTGTTTTTATTGTTTTTCATCGTTTGCGGCATTCGCCTTCCATACAAATTTATTGTTTATTATGCCACATGCGGAATGTATGCATGTATATCTCTCTCTCTCTCTCTCTCTCTCTCTCCCCCTCTCACTCTCTCTCTCATTCTGTAGCTGTAGCATTCCACATTTTGTCATATTTTTGGTCATGCACTGGTCCGAGTTTGATTTTGATTTGTATTTTTCGATTTTGTGTCCATTCATTTTTGAATTGTTTATTATTTTTTTTTATTTTTTTTTTTTTTGTTAGTATTTTTATAAATATGTATATAGATTTTGTTGGCCCGCATAAAATGTAGTTCATCAGTTCGGCGTGCGGCATTGTTTGATATTCTCAATATGTTGCATATGAAAAACAATCAAAAATAAAAATAATAATAAAAACAAGTGAAAGAGAAAGAAAAATGTTAAGCGGTAGGAGGGTGGTACGGGGAGGGGATTTGTGTGAGCAAAAACAGAAGGAAAATAGTGGAAATTTCTGACATATTGTTGAGTTTATTGTTTCTGGTGGACTGTGTGGAAATTCGCTTTGTTGCTTTGTAGTAGCCTTTTGTTTGCCATTTTCTAGCAAATATTTTCCACAAACACAAACATGAGAAATAGACAAAGACAGGGATAGAGACAGGGGGGTGGAAGGGGGACAGAAAGACAGAGGTGCGGTGATAGAGGCAGAGACATAGAGAATGCAAGTCAATGCAAAAGCAAAAGAAAAACATAAACAAAACTGGTAACATACACACACACACACACACACACACAGAGACATACTCACACACATTCACACACACACATATATATATATATATAGTCATCAATTGCTCCTCTTGTTCTTGTACCACTTCTCTATCATGTTACAAATTGCTCAAGTGCGCAGGATATTGAACAAGAACCAAAGACTTTGACTTGGCCAACGTTTTGGCTTTGCCTTTTGTCCACATGACAGGAAAGATGGCTCCACATCTCCCTTCTCTTTCGTCCGAACCGACCACACTGTGCTATTCACAACCCTCTACTCGCCCCGTTCTAACGGCCCCCATCAAGTGTATATGTGTGTGTGTGAGGCAAAAACTTTTCCAAAGACAAATAAAACTGTTAAGTGAACTCTTGAGTCGGCAATACTTTGTCTAAGTAGGACAGACGATGGACGAAGGACGACGTCAACGACAACGATGAGGATTGAGGATGAGGTAGATGGGTAAAACGACGACGTAAAGGGGTTGTAAATATCAAATTTGTAAATATGTAGAAAATACGGGCATGTTTAGCATTTGCAAACATTTATACCACCTTATTTCCTCCCATTCGTTTCCCTTTGCTCTATATATGTATATCTCTCTCCCCCTCTCTCTTTCTCTCTATCTCTCTATCTGTCTGTCTGTCACTCTTTGAAAATACACCGAAAATGCCAACGGAGATGTCCAATTGATGTCCTTGTCCTGTTTCTATCCTACAGGTGCACTTCTTTTACCTTTACTTACGTTTTGGGTTACATTTGGGTTTCGTTACATTTCGTTTGGTTATTTTTTTTTTCTGCTTTTCTGTAGCATACTTTTCAGCGGATAGGGGAATTTATTTAAAAAGATACAAAACAAATTGGAATCAGAAATGCGAGCAAACTTCAAATAAGTAAACAGTTTCTATACCAATCTTCTTATAGGATATTTACTAAATGGTAATAGGATTGCCAGATCAATCAGTTAAAATATGTTCAAAATTACTTTACATTCAGCTAAATTTTTTAAAATAGAAAGAAAGAAAATGTATTGGCAACTATCCTAATAAGATTGTAGTTCTATATATTATTATTATTATTATTATTTACTCTGTGAGCTTAAAGATAAATCTAAAGCAACAGGGGGGGGACAGCCATAGCTACTAGGACTTTCGGCTGATTCTTAGTTTAATTACTTAAATAAAACTTAATTACGATTTACAATTAAATTTACAATTTCATTGGTTGCGCTTAGATTAATTGTTAACTTAAATTGTATAGTTAATTACATGTTAATTTCATTTTCAGTTCATAATACTTCATGGCTATACTTTATTCAAATGTCAAGCTGGAAATCTGTTTTTCCTATAGGAGTTCTATATATATTTTAATGAATCAATAGGTGACTTTTAAGCCACAATAAATCAATAAACTATTAATTAAAACGGTTTGATATGATAAAAGAGTATACTTTAAGGGGCTAAATAAAGAGTTTAACTTTCTTAAAGTTAATTTTAATTAGTTATTTTATCTTAAATTACAAATCTGTAGATATATATACATACAGAGTGCATATATTTATATATTTAAAATAATGGGATAAAGATGTTTGGCTAATATAGGGCAATTGGTATCCTTTTTCGAGATACTTTTCATTAACCAAATCTATGTTGGCCAAGTCTTTAATGCTTATCAAGACTATATGTACTTAGGAATATATAAAAATATAGTTTTGATTAGAAATAGAAATTCAGGAATATATTGAAATATATATATATTTAGCAACTGTTGCTTACTAAATGATTAATAATGATTACATGTATTACTTTTTTCTTACCAATGGCCAGAAAATTGGTAATTGGTAATTACGAATATAATTTTTATTTCTTTTTATTTGCAATTGTTGTCCACTTGAACTATTAATTTCCGTACGTAAGATAATGGCAAAATAATTTTTCAACTTTCTTTTCAATTTTATTATTTTGTATATAAATAAACCATTAATATTTGTTTATTACAATATTCATTTTATTTAAAAATTAAAAAAAAAAAATGTTTATTCAATTCCATAATCCGAACACTGTACTTAAATTGGATAAACAATTAACTGAAGATTTGCTTTAGCTAAAAAAAAAAAAAAACAACATAAAAAAAATTCAAATTTTATTTTGTTTTCCTGTTGATTTACCTGTTTTTGTTCATTGTTTTTCCTTTCCTTTTGCTTTGTTTTGTTTTCATTCTTTTTTTCTTTTTTATTTGAGGAATTTTCATCCACAAGCGTACAAATATCTTGTTGCCTAACCCCCCCCCCCCCTAATTCCCTTCATGTCTTTATATTTACTGCCCTTCATGCGATTCCTTTGCCGTTTGCCCCGTTGACTTACTTCAGGTGCGGAAATAAACTCTCCCTTGACCTGTCTTCCGTTTTGTATCCTCCACCTTCATCGCCTCCTCCTTCTCCTCCTCCTCTTGCAGGCTCTGCTACTTGTGCTTTACTTCGACTCCATCCTATCCAACAGCTCTTCCGGTTGCTATGACAATGTCCGTATTGTAGTTGAGTCAATATATTATACATTGTCGTCTCTGTTTCTACTGTATTTCCTTCAATTGGGCCAGATGTGGTGGGCACAACGAAGATGCCATGCTATGGAATGGCATGGAATGATGGACCCGCCGCTCTCAAAAAGAAACGCTTACAGCTTTGTTAGCAGTTTTCGAAGGGCAACACACAAAACGAAAAAAAAAAAAAAAGTGAAACAGAAACAGAAACAGAAAAAAAACTGAAGAAGGAAAGTGCACAAGTAGCACAAAATGTCAATGTAAATAAATAAATTTTGAAATGTATATCTTTGGCTTGTTCTCCACCCGGTCGCTCCCCCTTCTACTCACTTCTCTCTATCTCTCTATGGTCTGTGTCGTATCTCTAACATCGTCTCTACATACGCTTGGTTGTGTTTTGCATGTGTCGAATGCCCCTCCCCGTTCACCAGCCTTCCTCCTCCAAAAACTCCCCACAAACGAATGTAGCCAGTTCCTCCATCTTCCTCTCACCACTCCTCTCCTCATCCTTCGTGCAACACAGAGTTTTTAGATAGCTACACATGTTCAGGTATTCAAAGAGTGTGTGTGTGTGTTTGTGTGTGTGTGTGGGTGGTTGAGTGGGTGGATGGATGCTTGGATGGGTGGCTGATGTAGAAGGAAGGCGATATATTGTTATTGTTGTTATTATTGTTGTTGTTGTTGTTTTGTTGTTCGGTATGTTGGCATTGTTATTGCCATTTGGGCCATGGGGGAAAAGTCATTCGTTTAGGCCTTGTGTATCGTTCATATCATTTGTTGTTTTATTGGTTAATTTTTCGTTATGAATTATGGCTCACAAGTGCTATTGGACAGACAGAAAAAGAAAAAAAAACAACAACAACAAAGACAAAAAGCAAAAAGGAAGAGTTTGTCTAATACACTTTTACATAACATTTTTTTTTTTCTTTTTTTATCCAAATCAAATATTTTTAAGTCTTATATGTTATTGGGAATTGAAATTCAATATACCAATATTTACTAATTCCATCTATAAATTATTTTTGAATTACAGAAATTGTTTCCAAGTTGGCTACAGCACAAACAAATGTAGAATTGGGTAAGTTTTAGAATATTTCAATTTATTTCTTACAGTTTTTCATGTACCTATTATTATTATTATTATTATTAAAGTGTTGGATATAGTTATAAACTATCATCCTTACTATATTTTGCAAGCACTGGCAACTAAGGCCTTCGGCTTAGACGAAAAACTACATCCATACACTAGTCTGGGATTCGAACCCGGATCCTCGTTGTTCAGTTGACTAAATTAAGTTTTTCATGTAATTTTTTACTATTCAAGAGAATATTTAAACTCTTTTTAGCATCCCAATAGCATTATCCCGATTAAAAGAAATATCTGACAACATCGGAAGTCTTCTATTATCATCTATAATATGTAAATTCGAAAAAATATCAATTTTTTCAAGTCGTAAAAACTTTTCCTTAATTCAGAGGCAATTTTCGGCTAATTTGGTATTCAATCATTTCAAAACAATGCTTTTTGAAAACTATTTTCAAATTATTTTCAATTTAGCTAACCAAGAAAGCAACGAAAATTCCTCAAACGTGTCGCATGGGCTTGCTTCAATGGTTCGAAACTTGACTAAATGTGGTGAACAAATATAAATTGTTTGTGTAAAATAAATGTAAATTTAAATGTAGAAATGAGTTGAGAGATCGCTTTAAAACCATTTCTATGCCCTAGATGGCGCTGCTGAGTTTTTGGTTAGAATGTCGCTAGCGGGTTAATTCAAATCATCAAAGACTAAGCAATATCCATTAAAAGTAATTTCGGGAAATTTTAAGAATTGAATTTAAAGTTCAGAAAGTAAAAAAAAACTACTTCCGTTCTCTGTTACACACTCTCTCTTTGTCTCTCGTTCTGCCTCAGCCATTTGAAATCGATCATGAGGCAGCAATTTTTGTTGCTGTTGTTGTTGTTAGTGCAACCCACTTGTTGGACCGCATTGCAACATTGGTGGCTACTGTTTTGTTTTGCAGCCAAACTATTTACTTATCAGGCATAACAGCTGCCTCCGCTCATCTAGACGTTCATCTCGCTCGTTAACGACCGACACACGCGCTCCAAAGGCAAAAAGCCATAACAACAATAAAGAGGGAGAGAAGAAAGAAGAAGAAAAAAAAATCATCATCAAATGCATTTTGAAATTGATGCTATCATAGATGAAATGATAATTATCAAAAGACAAATGGTACGCGGCGCTTCTACTGCACAAACACTGCAGGAGTCAAAGTCGGAGATGGGTAACTTGAGATAGATGCAGTGCATTCAGGTGAGGGAGATGGTTATAGCTAGCTAGCAAGTCGAGGTAGGCAGGTAGGTAAGGAATCCATCAACATGTGTACATACATATTTCAAATCCAATTTATGTACTTGCATAGCCGAAACGCAATTACTTCGCAGTTAACGCCCAGTCTCAGTTGTTGCAGTTTGTTGCGTTGAAAATCTCCTCGATGAACGGTCGAAGCATAAAAATCATCGCCCAACGATGACGACGGCGACGACGATGACGACGTCAACAACTGCCGCCGGTTTGTGTTACCTACCAACTATGTAAGCGATCCTGCGCCTATAAATTTGCCAACGAAGCCAATGTAACAGCGTTTCGGTTCGGCCAGCGGCTGCTTCTTGTAAAAGAGAAAAAAAAACATTAAAAATTTTTAAGGCACTTTGATTTTATGATTCAATTAAATACAGATTGGTATTATATATATACATATATTATTTTATAAATATGCAATCACACTTTTTGTTTATTAAAAGAAATTAAAATTTTGTTTTGGACTTTTTAGTTTTTTATATATATTACAAGAAAGAGTATTGTGGCTTCGTTTAAAGTATAACTAAACTTAGCCCATTTTCATGCCTTGGTTTTTTTTTCTGTTTTTGCGTTGAGTGTCCGCACTCGCTCGCTCAGAGCCAGAGCCCAAGCTGGAGTTAGAGTCAGAGACTGAGCCTTAGCCTGAGCCTTCGCATGATGACCATCATGCCAAGAAGTTAACAAGTTTGCGCCGACGCCGCCAAATGGGAGAAAGGCAAAAGAGACGCAAACGCAGATGCAGGCTGTGTAAATTTTAATGGCTGGAAGTTGCTTGCATCCACATTCACGGTGAAACAGGCAACCAGTAAGTGAGAGAGAGAGAGAGAGAGAGAGAGAGAGAGATTGAGTGGTTGGGGTATATTTAAGCCTGTTTCAGTTTCTGCTTCACTTTCTGAACTAGAGGAGCCACAACACACCAGCTCTTGTTGCGTAGGGCGCTGCGTAATTGTAGGCCGTTGTTTTAGCTTGTTGTCGATAATTAGCGCTTGTTACCCCTCAGCACGCTTCTTGCCCCTGTTCACTAGGCATGAGCCAACAGCCTGGTTATTATTTATTATGATCTTCTTGTTGTTTTTCATCATAGCTCATTGCCCATGACCATGCGCAAGAAAGAAAAAAAAAAAAAAAAACTAAAAACTAAAACTGAAGCAGGGAAGGAAAAGAAAAAACGAAGGAAACATGCCATGTCCATTGGCGGTGGCAACGGGCCTCCGTGCATTTTCCATAATTATTTCAGGTACGCGCGCGCTTTAAACGCTTCTCTTTAGCCAAGACACACACCCCAACCAATATGATCGGCACGAAATAATGCTCCTGATGTAATACAGAAATATAAAAAAAGAAAAAAAAAATCAAAAAGCAAAAAAAAAATATATATATATATATGTATATAAACAGGCAGCAGTTAGTTTTCAATTTTTTCTTACACACCCCTTTACCCCATCTCGTGTTTTCCTCTTCTTTATTGTATTCAGTTTCAGTTAAGTTTGCTCCCTTCCTCCCCTTGCCTCTTGGTAAAGGAGACTTTGGTGAAACCCTGCGGTTGTTTGAGCTTTGGCAGTCGTTTACACTACAATGAAGTGGAATTACCTTTGGCCAAAAGGAAGAACTCTTGCCATATTATAGTAATTACAAAATTAATGCCAAGATCGCTCAATGACGAACAGAGACAGAGCCGAAAGAGAGAGAAGGAGAGAGAGCAAAGTTGATCAACACGATCTTATCGTAAACGATGAGAAAGAATCTCTGCTGGTGATGATCAAGTTTGATCTAATATAGTTAACATGGTTTCACTCACCGAATTTCGTGGGCCTCATTAAAATGAAAGATCCAACTTCATCTTGTTGTGTGTGTGTGTGTGTGTGTGTGTGTGAGTGTTTGTGTGGTGTGCGTTGCCTTGTTTCACTCTGTGTTAAGTCGGTTGCTGTTCGGTTTCTCCTTTTTAAGCTACTGTGACCTTCCGTTTGCTTGATTGCATTGTTCACACTTCCCAATGCGAACCGAGCCCAATGACTGCTTATCCTTCAAGGCTGTTAAAACAATTTACACCACAAAAGACAGATTTTGTTGCCCCTTTTATTTTTGTTTTGTTTACCACCGCTCTTTCACCCCCGGCTCCAAATCGAAGTTCGCATAACTTTGCGTTTATTTTTCGATCGTTAAGCCCTTTTGGGCTCTCTCTCTCTCTCTCTCCCTCCCTGTGTCTCCTTCTACCGCGTCGGCCAGGTAACCCAAGCAGGGGCAAGCAGGCAAAACTCAAGCAAGCAACAACGGCAGCAACTTAATCGACATCGTTTTCACATTGTTGTCAATTGTCTTACCTTTTCCACTCTTTGCATGTCCAAGCCAAGTCTACATATATCCACATTCACGTCCACATCTAAAAGTCTTCGTCCTGTCCCTGCGTCCAGCCTTCACATCAAAACTTGAGTTGAGCCTGTCTCCTGGTCCGAAAAGCCTCTCGACTTCCTGTCAAAGTTCAACAAACCGCCCCAACCAACCAAAAAAAATTAAGAAAAAAAACAGCAACAACAGCAAAGCAGCCAAAGAAAAAAAATTGAGCTCCGTTCGCTATAATTGCAGATTGTGTGCAATGTTCAGTGTGGAAAAAGGCGATCAGCAACAGCAACAGCAGTCGGCAGCAGCCATCAGCTCTGCCTACGTTTCGTTAATATTTTTGCAAATTTTTTTAACCTCCACTTTGCCCAGCTCCTGGCCCAGACCCAGCCTAACCACCACCACCACAAGCACCACCAAAACACCAAAAACGTATGTAGACAGACGATCACAAGGAGCAGAAACACAAATGCCTCTGACAGTTAGCTCGACCCAAAGGATACCCATTCAAAATGTAACTAGAATGCAAATAGTTATAATAGAAGCAAAACAATTTAACCAATTTAACATTATTTTATCTTTCTATTAACTTTTCTTTCTAATGCATTACTTTCTCTTTTTTTGCTTGAATTTCATCATAATTAATTGATTTGCGAAACTTTTAATATTGTTTTATATAATATTGTTACCTGCTGTTCCACTCTTGTCAATGTTAGATTAATAGATTTTTTTTCCATTGATATGAATTTATTTTACTTGTTTTTGTTTGACTTAAAAGTTTATTTTGTGATTATTTAATTGGAGGATTTTTTGATTAGTTTTTATTTCTTTTGATTTGCTTTTACTTTATCTAAAATTTTTGTCATTTTTTGTATCTTATCTTATCTTATTTTAGTTTTCTTTTTATAATATCCTTAATATCCAAATTACAACTCCTTTTATTGATTAATCGGTCTTATCTTATTTAAAATTATATAAAAATATTACCTGTTAAGTTAATTCTCAATTAAGACTTTTTTATGATTAACAAATCATCTCTAACCAGCTGACTAGCTATAACACAGCTATAATTAAACCAAATTGCTAAACATGATTATTTTTTGCTTATATTAATATATTTATTCAATTAAAATTAGTTCAAAAAGTTGAAAACATATTGCATAAGATACGATATAGTTCGAAAATGTAATTCAAACTTGCAAAACAAAATAAAATAATAAAATAAAATTGATGACACTTGGTTTGGATTTCAACTAGTTCAATTGGTTACCGTTTTCTTTCGCATATAATATATAGCTATATCGTTGAAATATTATATAGATCATATATACTATATACACCTAACAGTTTCTTATAATTTTTTGACAAGTTTTTAAAGTTGTTTGAAAAATTTTGCATACCCTTTGGATTGCTCTCAGTACATTTTGGAGGTATTCAAAAAATCTCAGCCTGAGCCATATACATACATACATTTTATGCTGTTGCTTTGTGTGTGTTTGTGTGTGTGTTTTGGTTGATTTGTCTCTCTTTCTTTGCACACATTCGGTTGCATGTGGTACGCAGAGACTAAACCAGTTTGTGAGGCTAACCAGCTACAGCTTCAGCTTTTGCCTTATGCCAAAAACCATGGGTGAACGTGGAACTGGCGGTGATCGTAGCCGAAGCACTGAAAGCTGCTGGTACGTATGTACATATATTGTTGTTGCTGTTGTGATCGATTGCTGTTTGAGCATGCAAATGTGTAAAGACGCCTCCACCATGAAACCGGCTAACCTGGCCACAACCAGACCCTGCCAGAGCCTTTACCTTAGCAAAGAGCCAGAGTCAGATCCAGAGCCAGAGCCTGGACAGAAACGTGTCCGTTGTAGCAGCAAACATCAGCGACAGCAGCAGCAGCGACAAAATGCTAAATATATTTGTAAGTTGGTGTTTCTTTCCTTCTTTTTTTTTGGTGTGTGCTTTTTTTCTTTTTTTTTTTTGCTTTTCTTTGACGATCGACTGGCATTGATTTTTTGACTGAGAGTCGTGAGATGCTTGGCGTTGATTTTTGATGAATTTATTAAGATTTTTTGTTTTTTTTGAATTTTTTTGGTCAGCTTCTTCTTCTAGCAAAAAAAAAAAAAGACAAGGTAAAAATTGAGTTTTGGTTCTCCCTCTCTCCCTCTCTAATGAGTTTCTGGAAAATGGGCGAAAAAGTCAAAAGTTTTCGTTTAAGGAATGTTTTTGTACCTAACCCCCCCACCCGCTGCTTACCTCCCGCCCGCTTGCCTCTTTCCATTTGGTAATTTTCCTTTACCTATTATTTTTCTATTTTTTTTTTTTTTTCTTCATTTTCTTCAAGTAACAAATCAACGCCTTTACGCTTGATCTATGATTAGTGTCAGCCGCTGAAATGGTCAACCGCAGCAGTTCATTTTTGGTTGCTGTTGTGCAGTGTTGGTATTCATTTGGATTGATATATGGGCCCGCAGTGTGCGACCACACAATATTTTTAATTTTCAAGTTACCTGGTCAATGAGATAAAGAGAATGGGGAGGATACCACAAATTTCCAAGCAATTGACCGTGTCTAACAAAAGGAGCAAAATCCAGCAACAAGCAAGCGAACGAATGTCTCTCCTGCCAAGCGTTTCGAAATGTTGTCCTTCTCCCTCAGCAGGGTAGCCAGCTGTTGTCCTTTTTAGGCCCTTTTTTTTTTTTGTTTTCTTCTTCTTCTTTTATTTTTTGGTCTTGGTCTTGGTTAATGGTGACCGACTATTCTCTCTGTCTACGTTTTTGCCGTGTTTTGTCTTTTGTGCCTAGCTCTGACAGCTGCTGCTGCTTTTGCTCCTAGCGGATACTTTTTCTTTTTTTCTTTTTTTGTTCCTTCACCGTTTTCTTAGTCATGTCGCTCTTTTGTTACGCAAAACGTTTGTTTACCCAAAACACAGGACCCACACACACACACACACACACACACACATGAGAAGAAAAGGATAGATAGAGACCGTCCCACAGGAAGAGTGGAAAATTGAAAATTGGAAAATTGTGCGTACAATTGTACGGCTTAGCCTCTTGTTGATATTTTCTTATACATTTGTGATTTATTTTGATCGATCGCTGGCCTTAACAGCAGCGTTTTCTTTAAGGCTTAACAAAATTCTGCTCTATTCTACTTTTTTCCCTCTCTCTCTCCCTGTTGTTCAACTACTTTCTTTCTTAATGCCTTTTGCCCTCTTCCTTTCTCTTGTTTATTTATGGTCTTAATTTTTGGTCGTTTACCCCACAAATAGTTCCCGAAAAATTGCACATGTCGACACACACACACACAGAGAATGAGAAGAATTATTCCTACACTCGATTTCTTTCTACTTTTTCTTGTTTTGTTTACATTAAAAAAGAATGGCTTCAAAATTGTCGAGTTGCTTCTCGGGATTAACTAGGTGGCCTCAATAATACAAAGAAGAAAAAAAAAAGAAAAGGAAAAATGAAAAACCTAAAAAATGTAACCAAAATGACAAAGATTTCAAGTTTTATTGATATTTGGCAGTTACTTTTATCAAATATTTGCCTATCCCAAATCCCAATCACATATCCAAATGGTATCCAAATACATATACAGGGTGTCCTGATTATATTTTTATTCCCTGTACCCATAGGGTAAAAGGTTATAGTAAAGTTGCTTAAATGTATGTAACAGGCAGATATACATATATTCTTTATCAGCATCACTAGCCGAGTCGTTTGAGCCATGTCTGTCTGTCTGTCCATATGCACACCTAGATCTCGGAGACTATAAGAGCTAGAGCTACCAAATTTGGTGTGAACATACGTCTAAAGCATATGCAGATCAAGTTTGTTTCACGCCTGCTTCCGCTCTCGCAAATCGGAAAAAAAAAAACAAATTACTAGAGCTGTACTAAAGCTAGCGTATTCGTACCTAATTATATACCCAAACTGCTCCACCTGACCAAATTTTGTTGAAATCGGACAGTAAATGTCGAAAATATACCCACTTAAGTTTTGAACTGAAATGCTAAGGGCGACATTGGCTAGCAGGAGTGAGCGAGATAGCATGCGTGCTCTGTTGTTGCATTTTAAACTGAATTTTGTATGAAATTGAAGACTATTTCGAAGGTGTTCGACTTTATTCAATGTAACTAGTTGGTACAGGGTATACTCAATGTCGGCGGGGACAACTTGCATGCTTCATTTTGTTTAGATTTTAATGTCCTCCTTGACATAGTTTAAGAACTTGATGAACTTTTGCTTAATATTTGCAAGACTTTTGCGGCATAAAGTTTATGAACTTGCCTACAGGGTATCGCAAAGTATTGAAATTGCAATGAAATAAGTGTAAGTTTAATTGATTTTTATGGCAAGGCTATTAAAATTTTGCAATCCATTCCCGATGTTAGACAATAAAAAATGTTTAGCAATATCATTAAATTGGTAATGTGAAGTGGAAAATTGTTTGGTATGTTATAGCCGATCTTTGGCTATGTTGCAATTCTCCTTCTTTATTTTTTTTTTTGCCAGTTTTCAATCAGAAAAATATATTTCAATCACAAACTCCTTGAGACAAGAACATCTTATGTCCAAGGATTTCTAGTCAGCATAGTTTTGAAATCTACCAACTCATCATTATTGTTGATGACGACTTAAGGCTCTCTCAATCAATCAGCAGCTGGCTAAACCAATTGTAATCAGCAGCTTCAACTTCACTTCCAAACTCCATTAGGCCACTCCCCGCTATGTGAGCCACCTACATACTCCATCCTCCTCCCCCCTTTCCCTCTTTTCTTACATGCACAACAAATAGGCATATGTGTGTGTGTGTGTGTGTGTGCATAGGTCTGGGAATTGAAATCCAATAAAGCTGTCACACATCACCTGGTGACCAGCACTCCATCTACATCTACATCCACATCCACATCTCAATCTCCATCTCATTCAGTTGAAATCTTTTGTTATTTTGGTGTGAAAAATCTGAGAAAAAATATGAAAAAAAAATAATAATAATAATAATCATAAAGAAACTTCACAACTTTCGTGCAAATCTTTTGGGCAGAACTTAACAAATTTCCATAACATTCACACCACACAATGAAATGTATGTATACAAATATACAATATACATATATCTATATATGTACATTTTAAGGTATGTACATATGTACATATGTATATACCAACAGTCAACTGTCCAGTTGAGAGACAACGCTCTGTTTTATTTGCCACGTCATATTTTGGTTAACTCTAAACCGCAAGAGCCTTGTCTTGCCTCCCCATTACCCTTACTCTGATATATGTAGGTAGCGGGGGAGGCCCTGTAGAAGGTAGGGGGGATCGACTGTTGTATAACTTTTTTTGATTTTTTAAGTAGACACCTAAATGTGAATAGCGAAACGAATCGTAGCATCCAAGTCGCAAGTTTGCGCATCGCATCTGTCAGATATATATATATATATATACATTTTTTTTGTTTCTCGTCTGTGCCTGCTTAGTGGAGTGTAGTTAGGATCGTTGCCGATTGCTGGATGCCAAAAGAAATGCACTCACAGAAATGCAATGTGATGAGAACAAATCTCAAACAAAAATTGAATAATTAACAGAAATTTGTTTGTTGGCAAAGCCAAAAAGTTTAAGCTAAGAGAGTATAGTGGGATCAAGTCTAAGAAAAAAGACTTCTCATAGTTTCTTATCAAAGTTCATTGAATAGTTTATAAAGAACTACCTTCCTTTAGCTTTCTTCCCTCGCCCCCAGAAAACAAATCATTAATAGAACATTTCATAGAATATAATTTGCATATCAAAATAATTTTAATTTGATTTTTGTACAGTGTAAAAAATTCGTCTTGTTTTCACCTTAACCTACACGACGAAGGAGCTAACGATTGAACGAATGTGAACGAATGAATAAGCGAATGAACGAACGAACGAACGAATGAACGAATTGGAGGCGCAACAAAGACGGCGCGTTGCGGTTGCCGCCGCTGCCAATAATGCAATGGAGAGGCGTGATAATGCAGTTTAGTAAGTGCTACGAGATGCAGACGGAATACCAGACGGAACAGGAGATGGAGACGGGTACGGGTACGGGAAACGCTAACAGAGATTGTGTCGTTAGGCAGCGCTGCAAAATTTACAAACGAAGAGACCCAAACCAAAAATCAAAAAAAAAAAAAAAAAAAAAACCTCCAAACAATCAGCGCAGTCACAACGAAGCTACGTGGCCTACGTCGACTCCATCCCATCTAACGGATTGAGTGAGTGACTGGCTCAGGCTTCAACAACAGCTCTGGCGATTTTGGTATTCGGGGAGGGCTTCAAATGTGCGCAATATGCAGCACTTGGCACGATATTTCTTTTTTTCTCTCGTTGTCTATTTTTTTTTTTTCTTTTCTTTCTTTTTCTGTTGGTTTTAAATCATTTAACTTGCCTAGAAGATGATGATGGTGATGCTGATGGGGGGGAGAAGGGAGGGGAGGGGAGACACTATGACGACGACGTCGGCGCAAGACACTTAAAACGTGATCGAAAAATGATGTTGCTGGGCCCCCAACCATAGCAACCGCAAGGCTCTATAGCTCCAAACCTCCAAACACTGAGCATATTCTAAAAGAGAGTGAGTGAGAGAGAGAGAGAAAGAAAGAGAGAGAGAGAGAGAGAGTGCGGGGGAAATAAGGTCACGTGCAGAAATATGTTCGTGGTGGTTTGTTGGTCGGAGAGATGTTAATGATTTGCAGCTCCAACTACAGCTCCAGCCCCAATACCAATTCCGACCACCCCCCTCCCATACTACACCTTATTCCCGCCATTTAGCTACGGCTCCAGCTCCAGCCCCAACTCTGGACAGTCCAACAATTTTGCATATTTCTTGGCACAGCTCCTCTTGCAGATAGTAGGTAATATGCTCGTTAATGTGCCCAGTTCCAGTTGGAGTTCAAAAACCAGGAAGTGACTCAACAACAACAACAACAACTACAACAACAACAACAGCCAAACGGAGGTGAAAAATATGACTTGGTTATTTATTGTTGAAGTGTTGCAGTGCAAAAATAATATAAAAAAAAAAAAAGAAAAGAAAAATAAAGTAACCACAGCAACAAAAAGGCAAAAAAAAGGGGGCCTAAACTTCAGCTTTGGGTATTTAGACTGTGATTTATTTTGCCTGACACGGCAGGCGGGCGGTGCAAGAACAGAGCAGAGCCAAACAGAACAGAACAGAACAGAACTGAACTGAAGTCAACCCAACAACAGCATGGGGATCGAGAGCCACAATAAGCCATAATTATCAAATGCCAGCTGATCAAATGCTGCTCTGCCATTTTTGGGGGCCAGGGGAAAGAAACAGTAACAACAACTACAGCAACAAAGAGGAAAAACAAAAACAAGGGGCAAGAAGGAAGGTGAAAAAAAACGCATAAGGAAAAAAAAAAAAAAAGATCCTCAATTGGACATGCTAAAATGATGATAACTCATTGACTAAACATGGGAAATTTTCGCAAAAGGATTAAAGTATTGAATTAACTTTTGGCTCTAACTGCATTAACTTGGCCAAGGCCTAAAGAATTGAGTTAATTTGTGAATAAGTTGAATGTTGGCTTAATTTGTGAAAGTGAAATCTTTGTTCTTCTGCGATATTTTGATATCTCAAAATGAATACAAACTCTTTCGTCTTTCTTTCCTTAAATGAATAAACGAAAATAAATTCCATTTATAATTGAACTTAAGTCTAAGGAAAAAATTTACCACATGTTATGGAAATACATGTTGAAGTTCTTCTAATATGCTTTTTAAACAAAAACTAAGTTAAAGTTCAAATTGCAATTATACGACCTATATTTGTTGCTATAGGCAAATGAAACACTTTCAATTCGAAATTATTTATTTATAAATTGATTTCCCTTTTTATACCCTTGCAAGGGTATATTAATTTTAATCAGAAGTTTGCAACGCATAGAAGGAAGCATTTCCAACTATATAAAGTATATATATTCTTGATCAGGACGACGAGCTGAGTTGATATAGCCATATCCGTCTGTCCGTGTGTCTGTCTGGATCAACAGCTTCTCCTCCGAGACCCCTTAAGCTACAGAGCTAAAATTTTGCACATGGGCTTCCTTTTGCTGCAGGCATTGTATATCTTGGAATCATCCCGATCGGATGACTATATCATATAGCTCCCATACGAACGATCAGTATAGAATAGAGTTAAACATTCATAACTTTGTTAATTTTCATGCGAAATTTGTTGTTTATAAGTTTAATATACTCTTTAACATATCCAACAAGTTTCATCAGAATCGGTTGAGTACATCATATAGCTACTATAGGAACAAAGGGTCAAAAATATAGTTTTTTTAAGTTTTTTAGGGTGGTTTGAATCTGATGGTCACAAAATTTGGTATATGGAAATTTAGTATCGGTCAACTATATGCTATAGCTCCCATAGGAACAATCGGACCAAAAATTTTTTTGTCGAATCACTTGTTTTACTCAAGCCACGAACATTTGATAAAGGTTTCACTTGGTTTATATGATTTCCAATGATTTTGTCGAATTATAAATGTGTAATTGATAAATAATAGTTTGCAAGGGTATACGACCTTCGGCAGGGCCGAAGTTAGCTCTTCCTTCCAGGTTACTTCTATTCCCTTTGAGAGATTGAGAGCTAAAGGTGTATAAAGGTTCATAAAAGTAACACTGGAATTGAATACTGATTTGATCTGTATATCTGTTATGTATACAATTAGATTATTAAGTTACCTCTAAGCCTTAATAAATACTTGCCTTAGTATATATACATAAATTATGAAAGCTATACTATAAAATATATTTATATTTTTATTATTTAAAAGAACTTTTTCTTAAATTTCTTTTTCTATGAATTTTGTTTGAGCAATAAATTTATCTATTTAGACACTTGAGAATCGACTAATCGTTCGGAAATTACACACATAAATATATCTTAATTAAAAGTTGTGCTAAATCTGAAGAAATATGCTTTGAAAATTATATATCTAATATTTCCGTTTTCTTTGTCCCTCCTTCTTCTTCTTCTTCTTGCCCGCCTTCCGCATGAAAATTTGATGGAAAATCATAAATAGTTGGCTGGAAAGACAACCCATCCAAGTACCTTTAAAATATGCTTAATCTTTTCTTTTTTTTTTCTAATGCCTTCTCACGCCCCCTTTTTTTTCATATTCCTGCTGGTTACATTCACTGTCACATGCCGCATAGAGGAGACGGACAGACAGACAGACAGACCAACCCGACCCTTCTCAATCAATTCGATCGAGGAAACGGCAGGGTACACCACTGAGAGCTCTGATCCAGAGAATCAGAGAAGCACAACCAACCACATCTAAAAAGGTGCTTCAAAACGGTCGCACCGCCTTCTCTTTCTTCTTCTTCTTCTTCGTTTTCTACTGCTCACCATTGCCGCACCACACCCGCTTCCTATAACTGCTGCCGCTGCTGCTGCTGCTGCTGCTGCTGCTGCTGCTGCTGCTGCTGATGTTCTCGTTGTGTGCTGTCCAAATCGATAAAATGCACCGCGATCCACCGCCGCGGCACACATCAAATTAGTTATTAATTGAAGTGGAAAGTTCTCAGAATGTGTACCACAGCGGGCGGTCAACGCGCATGCGTTTTGCCAGGCAAAAGATACATCTTCTTGGGGTACATACATACAAATGGAACACATATGTATGTACATATATGTACATATGTAGTAGGTACCTGACTCGGCGACTTCTTGAGTTGAGATGGCTTGTTAGCCAGTTAACCAGTTAACCTGTTGCCAATTGCCAATTGCCGGCAGGATCTGAGCAGCATTAAGCATTTTATCATTTATTATGCGCGCTCGACAATTTCTCTGTCTCTCTAATTTCAATTTTTGACCAAAAACAGTTTTGTCCTAGTTGTCGCCTAACAATTTGGTGAATGGCAAACCAAAAAAAAAAAGCTATAAATCTTTTTCTTTTTATTTTTTTTTTCTCTCTCTCTCTCTCTCTCGATTTGTTCAAACAAATTCATGAGAAAGTCAAAGTCTCCATGCAATGAGGAGTTTTCCTCTTTTCTTTTTTTTTTTTTTTGGAGCTGAAGCTAGACTTGGAGCTCTAGAGCTCGAGTTGGAGTTGAATTTGGAGTTGGAGTCGGTAGCTCCTTGAGGTCTGCATGTTTGTTTGCCTGTCATTAGACACAAAACGTTTTGGATGGTAAAAGAAAGACAAAAAAAAAAAAAAAAAAGAGACTCGAAAATAAAAAGCGTCGAGTGTGGAGAGTCTGGAGAGTGTGTGTGTAGTAGACACTAGACCGAAAGTCTGCGTTCACTTGTGCTTCTTTAGATTGGACTCGAAACTCAAGTGAAGTGGCACTTGTATGCCAAAACAAGCCACGTCACTTTGGTCCACTCCACACTCCAATCCATCTGCAGCCACTCCATTCGATGCCTTCACCAGCCATCCACGCGAGGAGAAGCTTCCAACCAACCAACTAAGCCAACCATCTATCCATCCATCCATCCATCCAACCAACCAACCAACCGTCCAAACAGTAACAAAACCTCGTAGCTTTCACTCCACATCTCGTTAAGTGTCTTGTAAAATGGCATTGTTTTCGTTTTTCATTCAACAAAAAAAAAAAAAAAAGCGTAAAATGTGCGTTTCAGTTCACTTTGGATTGGTATTTCTTCTCTTATTATTATTATTTTTATTTGTCATCATATTTGTCATAAACTTCATTAATATCTAAACCATATATAGAGAGTCTCTCGATATGTGTACGGCATATCAGGTGTCTATCAATATGTCTCTGATTGCATTATTGAATTTGCATTCTCTGATTTACATAATTATTGATGATGCTCTGACCTACATGATGATATGCGGATAATATGAGTAGGTTTCAAGAAAAAAATACCAAAATGTAAATGAATTATCATAATATGGCTATATTAAGATGAAAATGGTGTAGAAAATCTACAATCTCTGGCATGAGTAATCCGAGGAGAGACAGAGAGAGAGAGAGAGAGAGAGAGAGCGAGAGATTATCAAATCAACCAACGAAATGAAATGACATTTCTTTACAGAATATTATTGATTCAATGTTTGTATGAATATAAATGCATTTTCGATATGATAATTTGAATAGACTAACCCAAAATCGGTTTACTATACCCCCAACCTCATACATTAAGCCGATGGAGCATTCATTTTCCAGAGATGCAACAGTTTTTTATAATCTCAACCACTCCTATTTAAGTATGGTTGTGACAACTTTATGTTAATATATATATATATATATATATATGTACATTTGAATGTGTATATATAATATATATGTTTAAATATTTATGAACAATATTAGTTACTTGTTTATTTTAGAAATTAAGCAAAACTTCTTTATATATAGTATAGAATGAAATTTATATAGATTTAAATTGATTTTTACTATGCAAAATAATTAATTTTGGCTAAAAATTTAATAATTGTTTGTATAATATGAAATTTGTAAAGAAATTCATAAATTTAAACTAGTTATTTTTATGAAAATTAGTTAGTTAAACATGAAATGGCTATAAATTATTAACATTATGAATCATTAAAAACTGTTGGAGAAAATTTCAATGTAAAGAGTTGGAAATAGTTTTTAAACTATATAAAGTAGTTCATATTAGATCAGAACTGTTGTTTGTTTCTTTACTTTAATTCAATTTTATAAAGAAAATGTTTAATATTTTCCATTTTTGTTTATAAAATTTATTTTGATGCAACAAAAATGTTTCAATTGCGACTTTTGCTATTAACCAAGTTAACTTAACCTTTAGCAAGTGGCAAGCAATGCTAACTATATTTGATATCTGTCAGTAAAGATCTTGGCAAATTATTTTTTTTATAAGATATTTCCAAATATATGATATTAGAGATATTTCTATTATTATATGATATTTCAAGTACCTTTTGCTATATCTTCTTAATTGATAAATCTATTAAAAAGAAGTTAACATTTAGCTCTCATATCAATCTCTTTTGATACTTTCTTATTAATAACTTGAAAGACCTTCAGAAAGAATCCTTGTACATATTTCACTTTGCTTTTACAATTTTAAATTGATAATAATTAAGAAGAAATTTGCCAATTCTATATTAGTTTATTCTTCTTCTATACATATATACATAAAACAATATATATACATATATAGCATATCTCTCATAATGAAAACAGAAGCAATTTACCTTTTTTTCTACCAACTTTAGCCCGTTTTCTTTTTGTTTTTTTTTAAATGTATATTTAAACAATTTTTATCATTTAAATATGCTCAATAAAATTTCAAAATGATTTTTATTCCCTCACTTTAAGGTTTACCTTTTTTTCTTCATCTTCTCCTCCTCCTCGTCCTCCTACTCTTACTCCTCCTATACCCCTTGCATTTCCCCTGTATCGATATGTATATAGATATATCTTGACTCATTCAACTCGAACAATTGATTAGCTTTCGATTGTGGCCATAAAATCCAATTCATTTACCATAATGTTGACACCAAAATGCAGTTAGCAGCTTTTAAGTTTCTTTTTGGGATTTTAACTGGAATTTCTGTGGCTTAAATGTTTCCCGATATACATATATATATATTATATATATATACAATGTTTTTTTTTTACAGAGAATTAGGCCGACGGAATGCCAAGAGGAGAGAAGAACAGCAACAACAGTAACAACACAAAAAGAATTCGGCACGATCAAGCCTCATCAGCCGATCAACGATCCTCATCATCATGATCATCATCGTCGTCGTCATCTTACCCCAAAAAAACTCTTTGGCCATCTCTGGTTATTTTTTTGCGTTAACATTTTAATTGATCGCTTTCAGTTATAAACAAGTTGCCTTTTGATTTATGAGCGCGTGCAGCAGCAGCAGTACAAAAACCGAAAAAGCCAAAAAAATAAAACAAAAAACCAAACTAAAAAAATGTGAGAGAAAAAAAAATGCGTTTTAGGCCAAAAGAATCAACATCGATGAGTCTCTTTGTTTATGTAAATGAACTTGGCTTTTTGGTTTTTTTCTTTTTTTTTTTCTTTAAATTTGGTTGATGTTGTATATAGGTATGTATATATATATTTTTTTTGTCTTGGGGCTGCCTTTCAATAGCCGTTGATGATGTTGTGTGTGCGGCGACAATGTCTCTATTTCTCTATTCGTCTTTTTTTTTTCTTCTCCTTTATTTTTTTTTTTTTTTTTTGTTGTTTTTTAATATTATTTGTCTAACGGTCACGAGCATTTAAGTCTTCTTCAAGAAATTTCCCGCATCGTTTAAAATAACCAAATGTAGTTGTTGTTGCTGTTTGACAAGCAAATAAATCACAGATGAGTCTCCACATCTTTACATTTGGTTATATAGATTCAGTCGTTCCCTCTCCCTCTCCCTTTCTCTCTCTCTGTCTCCCACCATCTAACCCTATCTTTCTTTTAACTCTTTCGAAAGGCGACAAAATGTATTTTTTTCGATTTTTTTTTTTTTTGTTTATCAGCTATTGTTACCAACAAGTTTAACGTTTATTTTTTTTTTTTTTTTCACTTTCTTCACACGCGGCTCTCTGAGAAGAAAAATGTTTGTTGAAAATGAACAAACATAAAACACGAATTTCACTTGAAAGCTTTTGCGGGGCAATTAATCAACGCATCTTCGCCCCAAAAAACAGAAAAAAAGCTAAGAACTGAGTGAGTGTGAGTCATTGCGATCGGTTCGATACGATATACATATACGATGCGATAGCACAGTCAGTGATGCTTTCAATATATATACACACAAACTCTTGTACATCTCTTGCATTGGTAACTATTGTTCATAGGGGGAGGGGGTGGAGGGGGAGAATGTAAGGCCGATTTGTTTTATAGACACACATTTTGGTCCGAGCTTTGCTTATTTCGAACGTCCGTTACTCTTCGTTGGCTAAGTGGGTCGTGACTTTTCCAAAATGCAAACTGTGTGTGTGTGTGTGTGAGTGTGTGTATGTTGGTCTGTCTGTCTGACTGTGTCGTCTCCCCAATACAACCCACCCATAGATCCCATACAACAAGTATGTATATGCACCACGTACGAGACGAGTAAGTAATGAAAATTCTTACCTCAAATAGCACTTAACTCCAGTTTAAAACGAAATGAAAAAAGTGAATGGAACTGACCCCAAACCGTTGCACGTTTAACACTTTGTTGTTGGCTTTGTTTGTCTTATTTTTTTTTTTTTTTTGTATATTTTTTGGGGCCAAAATAGAAAAGTTTTTTGGTTGTTTAATTGAATTGAATGTATGTACATATACATACATACATATATAGCAGGATTGTATGTATTTGAAAAGTCAGCGGACAAGTCAATGCAATTTGAATTAGAGTCGCAAGAGAGTCGCGAACATGCGAGCTCATTTAAAACTGGAAGTCAGCCACAGTCACTGCAATGGCAACGGCAACGGCAATGGCAACAGCAGCAGCAGCAGGTCTGGTGGGTCTTGGCACCCCTTTACCCCTTGCCACTCCGGGCACTCCTCAACATCCCTCAATTCACTAGCTGCACACAGCTCATGGTCATGTTCAAGATCATGAACTAAGCCTTAACTCAAGAGGAGATTGGAGAGATTTATTCTTTTTTTTTTTTTTTTTTTTTTATTTTACTTTATTTATTTAGTTTTTTTTTTTTCTTTTTTTGCTTTGCTTTTATCGCATGACAATTAAAAAATGTTTTTTTTTTTTTTGTTTTTTTGCCTTTTATACACGATCTGTTGACAAACCGAAACCATCGAAACCAAAGCAAAAGGAAATCTGTTACCATTCATTTGTCAAGTCATTGATCAGATTTTTGCGCTATGCCACCAAGTAAAAAAAAAACTTTAGAAAGCAAATTATATTAGATGATGATGAAAAAACGTGACTGTCAACCCAAACAGAAGCTAACTAACTCACTTCAACTTCAAATCAATCGGCAGAAACAATTTTAAAATGCCTTTGCACTTGACTTCACAGCTTATTGATGATCAAGATCAACTAAATGATAAGTTTAAAACTGAACACAATTTTTGAATTGTTCAAATGGAATTCGAAACAAAAAATAAAGAAAAAGAAATCTCATACAATTAGACCAAATAAAGGCAAAAATCTATAATGATTGATCTCTTGATTATACAAAACTAAATTTCTTTAACATTATTGCTTGCAAAAAAAAAGTTAAATCTAAATTTGTTACTAAATAAATTTCTAATTTGGATAAAAATAATAAAAAACTAGAAAGATGGGCTAACTTTGGCCCTGCCGAGGGTCTTATACCCTTGCAAACTATTATTTGACAATTACATATTTATAGTTCGACAAAATCATCATTAATCATATAAAACAAGTCAAACCTATATCAAATGTTCGTGGCTTGAGTAAAACAAGTGATTCCTATGGAATGCTATGGTATAGCATATAGTTGACCGATTTGGCTGAAACTTAGCAAAGACATTTCTATATATACTAAACTTTCAAATCCAAATGACAATCGCTTTTAAAACACCCAAGTTATTGCTCTAAAACTATATTTTTGACCGATCGTTCCTATGGTAGCTATATGATATAGTCAAACGATTCTGATGAAACTTGGTAGATATGTTAGAAAGTATTATTTACTTATGATATTTCATTAAAAGACAACAAATTTATGAATGTTTAACTCTATTCTCGACCGATCGTTCCTATAGAAGCTATATAATATAGTTATCCGATCGGGATGATTCCGAGATATATAATGCCTGCAGCAAAAGGAAGCCCATGTGCAAAAAGCTCTGTAGCTTTAAGGGTCTCGGAGGAGATCGTGTTGATCCAGATAGATAGACGGACAGACGGACATGGCTATATCAACTCAGCTCGTCGTCATGATCAAGAATATATACACAGTAGAGTCCGGTTGTAACGACGCTCAAGGTACCGACGTTTTACGTTGTTATATCCGGAAGACGTACTATCCGGAAGGAGCAAAAAACATTTCTTTTGGGTTTTTTATGGTTGCGATGTTCGTAATAGGTTTCCAAATAAAGCAAATTATATTTTTAATCAAATCAGTTTAAATTAAATTAAATTTTTCGAATTTTTGAATAATTACGACATATTTTTTTCCCGGATCGCCGTAACAACCGATTGAAGTGAGAAAAATATCGTCGCTATAAGCGGTTCGTCATCGACGTACTAACCGGAGGTTCTGTCATATAAGTTTGTATGGGGACCAACCAAGACATCGAACTTTCGTCGCTTTAACCGGACGGACGCCTTAACCGGAGTCGTTATAACCGGATTCTACTGTACTTTATAATATATATGTATATATAATATAATATATATATATATAATATAATTATAATTTATGGAATTTTATTTTTAAATCAATTCTGTGTAGCTTCTCTTCTAAGACTATTGCATGCTGGATATATATATTATATATATTTATTTGCGATTTATCAGTAAATTTCAACAACAGTTGCAACTTCTTTTTGGACTGAAACACAACTTTTGTTTTTTTGCATTAAAAAACAGTTGTTCCATATGTTTTTTTTTTTTCTTCTTGCAAATTATCAATGCAAAATAATGCAAGAGAATCAGATTAAAGTTAATGAATCACCAAAAATGTACTTGAACATTTTTTTTTTTAATTTTTTATTTTTTTTTTATATCTGATTTTACAGAAAAGTTGTTGTAAATTGTTACTTTTTGGTTGAATGGTTTATGAATAATATTTATTTAAGACTCTTATACTTTCAATATTAATATTAATAAATTATTGTATAAATATATTTCTTAATTAGTTTTTCGAATTTGACCCAATTAAATCTTTGTATGAGAAAGCAAGGTCACTAGAAGATTTAACTTACTTGATGGGTATTTTTCGCTTTTTATACCCTTGCAGAGGGTATTATAAAATTGGTCAGATGTTTGTAACGCATAGAAATATACGTTTCCGACCCCATAAAGTATATATATTCTTGATCAGCATCAACAGCCCAGTCGATTGAGACATGTCCGTCTGTCCGTCTGTCCGTCTGTCTGTTTGTTCTGGCGTTTTCGAGCTTAAATTTTAAGCTACATGGTTGAAACATGAAAAGTTAAGTTCCTTAATGGTGTAGCCAGACCAAGTTTAAAAATTAGTCGGATCGGATAATTATCACCGGAGTTATTAACTAAAACGTGGAGGTACCTCGAGTAAAATAAGCAATTTTCTTTGGCAGCAAAGAAACAAAAACAAATTCCAAGCAATCACGCACACACACACATATGCAAAAATTCGTCACCACGCGGTGTGTGAGAGAGACAGAAACATTTGCGTTGTGTTGTTGCACAGAACGAAATTTGAAGAGCGAGATGCCATGCGTTTGCTATATGTATATGTATGTCGAACTAGCTTAAGTGAGTTAAGTGAGGATGGTGACGTAGTACGTAAAGATCGGTCGCACGATGGTTCGGTGTTTGGTGGGTTCGATTCTCGGTGAATTCGGGAAAATTTTTAGTTGAGTTTTCTCTTCAATTACTTTAAAAATTTTGTTTTTAAATTAAATAATAAAACAATGAAGCTGCAAGGGTATATAAACTTCGGCAGAGCCGAAGTTAGCTTCTTTGATATTTTTTTTTTTTAAATGATTCGAGGGAAAAATACTTTACATATCTTGAGAATGCAGGCGTGTATCTTGATTGAAACGGTTTTTATAATGATAATTATAATAATAATAATATGGAAACTTTTTCATCATCCTATAGGGTAGAAGAGGGCGAGAGAGGGAGAGAGAGCTTAAAACATTTTTGTTGAAATATTTTGTTTTAATTTGCAGTGCAGATTTAATCTGATTAACTAAACTGCGTGTAAAGAGTCTCTTCCCACCCAAATGTGCTTCAATGTTGTTGTTGTTGTTCTTGTTGTTGCTGTTAAAGTCCTTCTTCCCACTTTTATCACATACTATTTTATATTTTGATCATGTTGAGCTACCCTTCTCCTTCTACATCATGATGATGATGATGATCATCATCATCATCATCATCGGCAGCTTGTAGTTTGCCTCATCCGTTATCGGTCAGCTTGAGAATCGAGATCTTGCTCACGATCAGAATTCCAGTTGCCCAATCGAGCGCCAAAATGTACATGCCTTTGGCTCCGCCTCCTTCTGCTGCTGTCCATTCGGTTCAACTGTTTTTTTTTTTTTTGTTTTTTTGAAGCTTTCTCTTCCACTGCCACCAATTCGATTGTTTTCATGCAACACCCCAAAAACAGAAAACCCCTATTCCCCCTCACACCCAAAAAAAAAAAGGAACGAAAACAATGTTGCCCCGTTATCAGCAAAAGCTCATGGAATATGAGTTGAGATTTTTTGTTATTGACAACACCCTCTGCAAAAAAAAAGTGTATAGCCTACTATATATATGTATAGCTATATCGCGGATTATCAATAATGTGCAATGCTACAGCTCATAAAAATCGAGAAGCAGAGAATCGACAAAAATATTTTACGCAATATCAAGTAGAGGATCTCTGAGCCGTGCCTTTGAGTTGATCAGGTGCCGCCAAGGCAGCGAAACACTTAGCAAAGCAAAGCTGATGACGACGACGACGATCCCGATGCGTGCCGGGCGATAAGCAGCCGATGCAAACCATTAATTAGGCAGAGACTTCAGATATACACAAATATATATGTACATATATACCAACTGGCCAACCAAAGGAATCTCTCTCTCTCTCTCTCTCTCTCTCTCTCTCTGCTCTTTTGTCCAGTCCAAAATTAAGGCTTTAATCGTGCATGAAAATACGTGAAACTTACGCGCATCCTCTCAGCATCGCAGAGTTTGGTCGTCGTCGTCATCGTCAGATGCAACGTGATCGCGATAAGATAAAAACGCATACAAATTTGCTTTTACATACATACACATAAATACATATGTACATACTTCCCCAAGAGACAGAGAGAGAGAGAAAGAGAGAGAGAGAGAGAGAGAGAGAGAGCTTTATTTTTGTAAATTTTTGATGGTTTTTTTCTTGGTTTCAGTTTCGGTTTCTTTTTTGGTTAGTGCAAATTATTATTATTTATCAAATGCCTGTGTCAACAGTCCACTCAGCCTGTCATTTATTTCCATTCAAGAAAACAATCAACGCTCGCTTAACTCAACGCTGTTGTTGTTGTTGGTGAATGGGGGGGGGGGGGAGGGGGGCTCATTAATCGGTCGACAATATGTCAATGTCCACCACGGATATCATCGCTGAATAATACAATAATAATGGAAATGGAATTGGTTGAAAATTACTATGGGAACGGAATGAAACGATACGACAACGAATCATCAACAGTGTAGTGTAATAAGAGTGGGGAGGGGTGGAGGAAAGTCGATAAGGGGCGGTGGTGATGGGATGTTACGATGATGGTTCATAACCTTACCTAACCCATTTTCCTCATTTCTACACACAGAGTAATGTGAAAAGATAACTGTAAAACAAAATTATCAAATAAAAATTGTGTTTGGCACTAGATAGGTAATAAATACACTATAAATAGGGGCGGGTATCACTACTACTACTATACGGGATGGCATTAAAAAAATATCATTAAATAAGAGAGAGCGAAAGAGGGAGTGAGAGAGAGAGAGAGAGGAGGCAGAGTTAAAGTGATTAAAATAAAATTATTTTTTAAAATGGCTTTTTTTTTGTTGTGTATCATTGAAAATATTTTACAGTTTGTTAAAGAAAATGAAAAGTTTTCTATTTTATTTTAAATATAAGATATAAGTTAGATATACAGTAAAACTTGCCTATAGTGAGTTTGTTCGTTTAATGAATTGACTTTTAAAATATAGTTTTTCCAAACTATTTATTTATTTATTTATTTATACTACGATTGAGATACAATTACAAATTGTATACAATCCTTATAATTAGCTATAGCTACTTGGCCTTAAGCTAAACAATTTAATTATATATACATATTGTACAGATTAATTTTAATTGCTACGATATTTATAATACTTTTTTTTTTTTTTTTGATTCTGATGCAGTGTGTTATATTTCATTGATAATATTTATGGATTTTAGAAATTTGATAATTGCTGTGATATTTTCCAAATTGGGGGATGATAAGGATTCTAATGGGTTTTTATGTAGATGTTTTTGTCTGGAGGTATGGTATTTTGGACATTCTACTATTATGTGGAGTATTGATAATTTAATGTGGCAGTGTTGGCATAGGGGCATGGGTTCTTTGTTTAGAATGTAGGAATGGGTGAGGTTTGAATGGCCGAGGCGGATTCTTGCAAATTTTACCAAGTCGATTCTTTTTATGCAATGTGTAGGATAGTCTATTATTGATATTTTCTTGTTGTTGGATATCTTGTAATGTAGAGACGTTTGGTTCCATGTGGTTTCTTTCTGTAGTTCAAACTGAGAAGATATATGGTTTTGTGTGTCTTTAGGGTTATAATTATGTTGGTATATTAATGGAGAGTTAAGTGCGAGTTTAGCAGCTGAGTCAGCAGTGTCGTTTCCCTTTATATTAGTATGACCTGGTACCCATATCAGTATTATTTTTGGAAATTTTTGAGTCAGTATGTCTCTTATACAGGTAGTGTAGTAGTTCTGATTGTTTAGGTTTAATATGGATTGCAGTGATGAAAGGGAGTCTGTGCATATTGCGTATTTTTCTTTAGATTGATATGCCAACCTGCAAGCTTCTAAGATTGCAGATATTTCTGCTGTGTATACGGAGCTATAGTGAGGGAGGAGCGATGCTTTGATTGACTGAGTTTCTGTGGTGACGCTATATGATGCTCCTAATTCGGATTTTGATCCATCGGTAAACAAGAATTTATAGTGGCTTAGCTCATTCCGTATGTACGTGAATTTTTTTCTGGAAGACTGATGGGTGTGTTGTTGATTTTGTTGATGTGTTAAGAGAGAGGTTAATAGATTTGTTATTGAAAAGCCATGGCGGTTTTTTGTATTTTTTCCATGGAGTAGGTTGTATATATAATCTACTCTGGATGTCGTATTGCCTGATTTTATGGAGTACTGATGGGATTCTTGGTGTCTGTTTTGCGGTCTTAATTTTTTTAAGAATAAGGTGGATTGGCGAGTTAGTGGCCATATGTAGGCATCTACAAGCTTTTGCTGTCAGAAATTCTGTCCTGTTCTCTATTGGCATTAAGTCAGCTTCGAACAATAAGTTGTTGATGGGTGTTGTGCGGAAGGCTCCGAATGCAAATCTTAGTGCAGAGTGGTATAGAGATTTTAATTTTCTTAATGTTGAAGGTGGGCTGATTCCGTAGAAAGGAAGGCAAAAATCTATTTTGGACATCATTAGAGTTTTAATTGTGTAAACAATTGCTTTGGGTTCGCAGTTGTATCTTTGATTTGTTAGCCATTTTATGATGTTGAGTCTATTGTTTAATTGAGTTGAGAGGATTTCAATATGTTTATTCCATCTGTAATTTTTTGATATGTTTAGGCCCAGTATTTTGAGTGTGTTTGTTTGTGTTAAGGAGAAATTAATAGATCCGTTGTGAAAATTACACTTTCGTTTTCTACAGATATGAAGGTGGTTGCATTTAGCTATAGATAGTTTTGCGCCAGAGTAGTCGCACCATTTTTGAATATCTGTGAATAACCGATTTATGTTTAGTCTTGTGTGACATTTTCGGATTTTTTTGGTGATTGTAAAGTCATCCGCATATGAAAAAAATTGAAACTCTTTGTGAATCGCCAAAGTATGACAAAGTTTGTTGTATGCTATTAAGAATAGGATGACAGAGAGGGGTGAGCCTTGTGGTATGCCGTTGTGCAGTGGTTGACTTGTCGATATTGAGTTGTTAACTTGGACTTTTATTTTTCTATTAGTCATAAAGTTGATTATATACTTTAAGATTTTGGGGCCAACTTTCCATCTGTGTAATTCGTCTATTACTGTATGAATCCCAATCTTGTCGTATGCTTTCTCAAAATCGAGACCTATTACTGATATGTGATTTTTCTTGGACAAGGCGGAAGTAACCTGATAGTCTAGCACGGCTAGACAGTCCGTTATCGACTTGCCTCTTCTGAAGCCGAGTTGACGACTATCGATGAGCTTGTTATTATTAGCAAGCCACCATAGCCGGTTAGAGATAATTTTGTCTAGGGTTTTTGCTAAGCAGGAGTTTAAAGAGATTGGGCGGTAGGAACTTACTGAGGTCTTGAGGGCTTGAGGTTTGAGGATGGGTATTATTTTGCTGATTTTAAATTGTTGGGGAATATGGCCATCGAGGATTTTGTTGTATAGGTGTAGAAGCCGACAGGTCATAACATTTTCCATATTTTTTAGAAGAGGGTATGAAATTCGGTCTAAACCCGGGGTTTTTCCTTTTAAACTATTTAAAGCTGCGATGAGTTCTATCCTTGTTATAGGTAGTTCTAATAAGTGAGCATTCTTCGATGGTTCGTAGTGGATTCTTTCATTACAAGTTCTCATTTTATTTAATTGGAACTCTGCGTTAAAGTTTAAATCGGATGATGTTAATGACCAGTAGTTTGAGAATGTATTTGCTATATCTGATTTGTCTATTATGTTGGTATTTGGGTCGGTGTGTGAGGTGATGCAGTGTATTTCGTGATGTAATTTTCTGCCGCAAAAGGAATTTATCCTAGCCCAGATTTTAGAAGTGGTAGAGTTTGTGTTTATGTCTGATGTTAAGGAGTATAATGCAGATCGTTTCGCCTGTTTAATTTCGCGTCTCAATAGGGCTTTTGCTTTTTTGAACTGTATTGAGTTCTCAGTGTTTATGCACTTTTTGAGTTGGTACCAAGCTTTGTTTTTCTTCTTTTTGAGAGATTCTAAGGTTTTGTTCCACCAAGGGACATAATTGTTTCTTTTTGAAGTGGGAAAGGTTTGTGGAATAGCAATATTTGCGCTTTGTCTAATTATTTTAATAATGTTAGCTGTCTCTTGATTAATATTGTCACTGGTAGGTCTCTCCAAGTGGAATCTTTTAGTTAGTCTGTTGAATAGTGTCCAATCTGCCAAGTCAATTTTAAATTTCGGTTGAAAGTTAATTGTTGATGGAGAATTCTCAAATAATGAGATGTGGATTGGGAAGTGGTCACTACCAAAAAGGTCGTCATTTGTTCTCCATTTTATGTGGGGTGCGAGGTAGGGAGTGCTGATGCTGAGATCTACATGTGTGAAAGAACCATGTGTAGAGAAGTGTGTGGGAGATCCGTTGTTTAGGAGGATAAGGTTGGATTGGGTAAGGTACTTGTTTAGTGTGTTTCCTTTAGTGTTACTGGAGGGTGAGCCCCAGCATCTATGCCAACTGTTAAAGTCACCGGTTATAATGGTATGTTGAGTAGGGTTACCGAACATATTAATAATGTTCTGGATTCTAAAATTTTTACTTGGGGGTATATACGCTGATAAAATATTTATTTTTAATTTGGAATGAATGGTTGCTCCGACTGTGTCGAAGTCGTTGTTAAGAGATAGTTGTTCATAGTGAATAGAGTTGTGTATGAGTAATGCTACACCTCCATACGGATTGGATGATGTGTTTGAGTGTATAAGGGAGAAATTGAGTGGAATATGTACTTTGTGGAGTGAGTGTAGGTGAGTTTCTTGGAGGCTTATTATTTTAGGTTTATATTTCTTAACTAATTGTTGCAGTTCTTCGTAGTTATTGATGTAGCCGTTGCAATTCCATTGCAGTATTAAAACCATGACTTCAGATGAGACTTTTTATGACTTTAAGATGGATCTGTTGTTCTAACTTTTTTTGGAGGTGGTTTGTATGGGGTTTTTATTGGATTAGTGTTCTTATTTTGTACCTTAGATTTATTGAGTTCAGTGGAGTCGGGGTCTGGAATAGAGGTTGTTTGTGGTTGTTGATTCGATGTAGTTGGTGACGGAGGGGAGGTATCCATCTCTTCGTAGGTGGTGATTTTTCGATGGGTGATGATGGTTTCGCTAGTTCGTGCTGGTTGTGCTGTTTGTGAGGTGATTGTTGAGAATAATGTGTTTCCTGAGCGGTGTCTTTCATCATAGATTCGGAGGGCCGTTTTAGTGTCAGTTTTTTCTAACACCCGTATGGCTTGAATCTCTTTTTGTTTGATAAAAGTGGGGCATTTTTTGTCGAAGGTAGTGTGGTGATAGTTTGGAATGCCGTCTTCTTTGCAGTTAATGCAGCAGTTGAGGTTTTTGCAGCTGGTTGGTTCTTCCGGGTTTTTCCAAACTATTTTCTGTGTATATATATATTATGATTTCTATATAGTGAAGTTTTTGCATAATCAAATTATCAAATTGGTTCCGCAAAAGGAAAGTTAGGCTGTAGGAATGATGAATCTTTTTAGGTATTTAGGCATTATATTATCTGGATCCATTTCACTCTTATAGATTAAAGAAATTCTAAATTTTTATAGTGTTCTTTAAACTGATTAAATATATTTTTATATATACATATTTTTTATTATTTTTTGTATTTAATTTTAATATATATTTTATACAAACATTTCGTTTAAAGAGGTTTAAAAAAACAACGAATGAAATTATTTAAAATAGTTTCAAATACATATTTAGAATCCAGAGTTCACTTAAATTTAGAGAATACTTTAAAGTATAATAAATAAATATTTTCTATATGAACTTTTACATTTTAATTCACATAATTTAATTACAAAAATTCCTTACAACTGAGAAAATTTCTACAAAATATTTAGATATAAACGTTTGCTAATTGTGAAATTTCTTAAGACTTTGAAATTGAATTTTATTTGCATTTTTTTCTATTAAATTTGTGCACTTTTTTTTCTCTTTCTTTCTTTCTTATTTTCTTTTTCTTTGGCTAGAGTATTTTGCAGAGTTCATTTACCTGAATGATTTCAAATTGAAATTACATCTTTGCCTCCTTACTACCCCAACCATTTTCATTCATTCATCTATCTGTATCTGCCTACCTACCCCTCTTGCTGTTCCCTTTATTCACAGCAACAACAGCAACAACAGCAACAACAACGGCAACAAAACTCATCCTGATCGACCCTCTCCGCAATCTTTTGCATCTGCGTTGAAGCGCGAAAATTGCAAACCAATGTTGTTTTGACAATGTGCAATAATTTGTAGTCAATTTTATGTGTCTACCGTCGTTTCGGTTCGGTTCGGCTTGGTTTGGTTTGGTTTGGCTTGGTTTTGGCATTGCTTGCTTGTTTTCACTGTTTCACTCCTCCTGGCACCCACACCACCATTATGCCCGACAACCCACACACCCCCCCCTCAATCATGCCACCATGTTCTCCTGCTCGCTCTCCTGCCCAAATGGACAGACGAACAATTTATGGCTGCTAAATTAGCAAGAAATGGAAATTAAGAAAAATGTTGCTTTTATTGCAAACAGTTGTTGTTGTTGCTGTAGCTGCTGCTGCTGCTGCTGCTGTTGCTCATCGTCGTCGTCGTCGCCGTCCTACACGAGTTTATGACTTTCGATTCATCGTTGGCAGTCTAATGAGGCAAGTGTATAGTACTGATGGGGGGTTGGGGTTATACTACCAATAGGTATATACGAATGGATTTCGATTTGGATACGGATTTGATTTCAATTTTTTGTTTTTGGGTGGCTGCTATATACAAACCAGCATATCGCGGCAAAACTAAAGATGAATCTAAATCTGAAGCCGATGGCCCGATGCCTTCTCAATGGAGCAGCACCTCGCTTGATGGGTAGAAGGAAAAAAAAAAATACAGAATGTGGCTTTTTAATGAGGCGAATCAGTTTGGCTTTTTTTTCTTTTTCCTTGCCTCCCTCCTCTCCCACTCTCTCTCTCTCTCTCTTGATGTATGATGAAAAGTTCAGTTCTGATGTAGCCTGATGGCTATGGCATTAGTACCCTAAGCACTTTGATTTGACTTTGAGCCTTTGAGGAAGGAAGAAGAAAAAGAGAGAAAAAAAAAGACTTTGATCCAAACTGCAGTCAAAGGAAAGGTGTTTTGTTTTTGGTCTTTCTATTTTTTTTTGTGATGTAGGTTTGGCCGCAAAATCGCACACACTCTCACTGAAATGAGAACAGGGGCGCTCCAAGAAATTAAAGTAAAAAAGAAGGCTCAAGGGCCAACCACAACGAGAGAAAATCGGGGGAAAAAATACTAACAGATTGACAAAGTGAGAGTTCATCATGAGCAAAAGATTGAGAAACAAATGTGATTTGATTTTTGTAAATTTTGAAAAAAGAAAACAAACTGCCAAATTTGGTATAATTACAATTTTTTGCCAAACAAAATATTAGAAAATATTAGTAGAAAATATTCCACTTGCAATTCCTTTTAATATAAAAAATTTTCAAGTTTAAAGTTGGCTAATAGAAATAGTTACTTAACATTAATTTCTTTATTAAATAAAATATTTTATAAAATTGTTTAAATATTATTTAACGCTCCTGGAAGTTCTTCTTTATCCAACTTCAACTTCGCATGGAAGAAGGCAATCTATAAATAAAGGCCAACTCACACTCTCTTTCTCTCACTCTTTGGTTTTTTTTTTTTTTTTGACACTAAACTGACTTGTAAACCAAAAAAAAAAAAAATATTCTACTATGGGCGTTCCTCTGAATTTGCCAAAATGACAGAGGACGTGAATAAGAGGAAGAAGAATAGGTAAAATATATAGAAACGGGAGAGATCTTAAACCCCGGCCACGAAGAAGACTAAGTCAAAGTCGGGCCTAACTTTGCTCTACCGGAAAAAAAAAAATTCAATTGAAAGTTTGTGCCCTCAGCTCATCCGTTACGCCGTAACAAATCCCACAGGCGAAATTGATAAAACAAAAAAAAAAGAGAAATAGAAAACGAATAACAAAAAACAAAATACGTTAGAAAGTAAAAGCAAAAAAAAAAAAAAAAAAAAAAGTTTGTAATATTTGACGTGTTTCTTTAGCAAAAAGTTTTTTGTACTTTTCTTCATCTTGTGTTTTTTTTTCCCCTCCCCCCTTTGCAAAGAATTGACGAACGGTAGGTAGTTGGTGGGGCGAAGGGGTTAAGGTTAGGCAACAAAAAATTGAAAAGGGTTTAACTTACGCTTGAACTTTTTTGTTTCACTTTTTTTCTCATGCGTGTGTGTGAGTGTGTGTGCTGGTTAACCCATATATACACGTACGACATGTATCTTGTAGATACAATTCTATCTGCTCTCGCTTTTACTAACCAATTGCTTTTATAGTGTGCGTGTGTGCGTGGTGTATCTGTGTGTATGTGCAATAACATCAAACGACTTCGTTACCCTGGCTAATGATTGATTGTAAAATTTGCTAATTTAAGCAATGTGAATTTATGGTGGAGACTACGTTAAAGATTGGCTAAAAAGGGGGCCTCATCAATTTTATAGCGCATTTAATTGATCATAAAAATTATTCATTCATTCCAAACGGACGCAGCGACAAACAGACAGACAGACAGACAGACAGACAGACAGACAGAGAGACAGAGCAACCGGCGACGACTGAAAGAGAGCTAAATCAGCAAAAATATTTCGCTGTGGGCTCTCATTGATTAAAACAAAAATGAAAACGATAAAATAAAAAAAAAATGCAAAAAACAAAAAAATAATAAAAATACAAATAAACAAATATATATACATATATTGGTATATATGTATATATGAATAGCCGATATCTATAAAATATGCACGAGAAAAAGATGCCAAAGAAAAGAGCTTGGGAAAAATGAAACCAAAATGAAGAAGGCGGCTGAAATCAGTAGAAGTTCGTTTTCATTTTTTTTTTTTATTGCTTTTCAATAAATAAATAAATTGTTATACATAAAAAAAAATAATCGAGGGTTGGTGGCTCAACGTTGGTTGACGTTGGGTGGCGAGGTTCTCCTCTTTAGTTTGGTGAAAGCTACAGAAAATAAAATTGGATTTACAATATTTATAGGAAGAATTATCTCTTAATAAATCTTAAAAATTGCTTACTAAAATTATGGAATTGGCTTAAATATTTTTTTTTTTACTAAAAATAGTTCTATTATTTGATTTGTTTTTATTTTCTTTTGAATTAATTTTACTTTACCCTTTATATTATTTTGTTTTGATTTGATTCGATCTTATTTGATTTATATTTGATATATTTTTGATGTTATTTTGTTTTGCTTGATTTTAGTTTAGATTTTGTAATATATTTTATTTTTAATTATTTGATTTTATTTCATTGTAATTAAAATGATTTTTTTTGAGCTGAGTTCAGTTTAATTCAGTTGAGTTGAGTATGATTTTTTATATATTTCTTTTATATTCTTTTACTTTATTTGTTTTTATTTACTTAAAATTTAAAATATAATTTACAATATTAAAAAGAAGCAGGGCTTGGCTTTTTATGCTCTCTATGCTACATCCTTTTGCTTTTTGAAGCTTTTAAAAATTTGTTAAAAATAATTATAATAAATCAATGTCCACACTAAAAACAAAAGAATGATTCCAAATTTCCTTTTTGAGCATACAAACCTTTAACGTTATGTTTTAGTTTCATATCTAAACAGTTTTCCACAATTGATTCGAAAATTCGAAATAAAACTTAACTAAAGTAGAATAGTTTGATTGTTAGTTAATAGATTGACTAACAATAATTAGCTTTAATTACCATACAAATAAATTTTATATCTCGAGAACTCTTTAACCTTCTCTCTCTCTCCCTGTCTTCTTATTTTACAAGAGACACTTCCGTATATACTTACACATATTTCGATTCAATAAACAAAAAATCATCTGCTCATGACATTCTTTTGGATTCGGTTTGCTGACTTGAGACAATTAACACTCTGTTTATTATAGCATCCATATTTGAATCCGGTTGAGATTCTCAATCCCAAAACTCATATCAAATGTCAAGGCCCCCTGCTCCCCTCACTTGTCACTGGAAATAGTTTCACTATCAGTGCTAGACAAAAAGTATAAAAAATAACGAAAAGTCGACACAACATTTTTTTTTTTGTTTAAAATTTTTTTTTTTCAATTTATATATTTTTTTTGTTGTAGTTGGGCTTTGTTTTTTTTGTCATATTTTGTTTCTTTTTGTTTCAATTTTTTGTTGTTTAATAAACTAGAAAACATAAAGTACAATATTTACAGGACAAAAAAAAAAAAAAAAAAATTGTACTTATAATATAGGTCGATAATTTATATATAATACACATGTAATCAGTCGATTTATATACATATATATTGATATATATATATATATATATGTCCATTTTCAGTTTGTGATAATTTTTATATCTTTTGTTTCGTTCATACAAAGTCGGTTTCTTCTTTTTTTCGTTAACAAATAAAATTAATATAATAAAAAAAAAAACTATATATATATATGTGTGTGTGTGTGTATGTGTGTGTGTAGTTATATATGTACATCAAATTTGATAAAAGTTTTTCTTTCGTACTATTTTGTATATTAATTAATATGGCTGTATTATATATGTGTTTGTATGTGTGTGTGTGTGTCGGATAATTCAAACTAACTAATAAACAAAAAAAAAAAATAATAATAATAATTATAGCAAAAAAAAAAATGTATATTTATATATATATTCACGCTTACAAACTAATGAGGAAAAAAAGTTGAATTTTTATTGATAGGAAAACTTGATTATATATTATTATAAATTAAACTTAATTACAAATGAATATCACAATATTATTAAACAAAATTAACATTTAATTAAATGTGTATGTGTGTGTGTGTGTGTGTGTGTGTGTAGGTATATATGTACATGCATACATACGAGCCATTGTTTAGTTGTTTGTATGTATGTAAGAACAAATGTCTAACAGTTAACTAGGTTTACTTTTTTTCCTTCTCTTCTTTTCTTGCTTTTGGAATGCATTTCAGTTGGCTAATGTTTAGAAGAGTGTGTGCAAGAGAGAGAGTGAGAGAGACACTATAGTAAGAGATGGGCATATACATACATATCTAACAAGACTGGAGAAGCAACAGCAAAAAAATAAAAACTAACAAAAAAAAAACTAAAGAGAATCGTAGTACAACCCGGGCGTAACAAACAAACAACAACAAGGTAGATTTTAATCGTAACCAAACTAATCTGTAGCACTGTTCTCTTACATGTTCCTCATTCTTTCCACAGTTAACCATGGGTGTATGTCTATGGCTGTCTTTCTGTGTGTGTGTGTGTGTGTGTGTAGATGAGTGGTTTTGGCCTAGGTATACTACATGGTTGAAGGCTGGCTTAGAGGCAAAGGCCAGGCGGCCAAAAGGAAAACTACACCAATTGGGCCTATAGCACACGACAAATGCCTTTTGTCTATGTGTGTGTGTGTGTGTTGAATGAGTGGGGGTGGGGGGCTTTAGACACTATATAGTGTGTGCTCTGATGACACTAGCTTAGATTACCGCACACACACACACAAAGTTCGTTCTAACACAGGAACAACAAATTGCTTTGAATCGAAAGCTGTGAATCGAATACTTTTCTCATCTTTTCTAAAATTTATTTATAGATATTTTCTTTTAGTATTATTTATGTGAAATAATAAAAATTGCAAAACTGTTTTTTGTTTGAGATATTTTTTTTTTTAGAATTTTACAAAGATATTCCCTTAAGCCTGACTGCTTCTTCTCACTCAAATATTAAGTTATGAAATGTTTTTTAAGTAATTTTTTCTGTCCTAGTTTTACTTTTTTAATATGCTTGCTGATAAAAGTTGTAGTTTAGTTTAGTTCAGTTTAGTTGAAAATTTTATGGTTAAAAACTAAAATTTCACCTGTTTCATTTATATCAAAAAAACTTTGACTAGTCTTCAAAATCTTTCTAAACCTAACAAATTCGCATTGAATTTTGTTCAAAAGTAAGAAAAAGACAAAAAAAAACAAATCTAATAAATGAATTTCGAGAAGAAGAAGAAAGAAAAACATTCTAGTGAAAAGTTGTGTGCATACTTTTTTGTAAAACTAAAACCTAGATAGAGTTTACAACTTTCCTTTAACCGAAACCGAAACCTTCAATTTCATTTTGCCCAATGCAACAAAAAACAAACCCTCACGTTTTACATTAAAAACCCACTTCTAACCTTTCGCTCAGAGCTGTGTTGCAGCAGCAACAGCAACAACAGCAGCAACTAAGCCAACTTTTCAGCTAATCTTCCGTTGCTGCTCTGTCGCAACTCTCTCATTGATTAGCACGTGTAATGCTGCCCCAAAAAGAAAGAAAAAAAAAAACTAAATATCCAATAGAAAGACAACACTCACATAACAACAATAGCAACAAGAACAACAACAGCAGCTGGCTGGCTTGGCTGCTGCTGACTGTCTCACTGTCTGACTGTCTGTAGACGGTCTAGGTCTGTGTCCTCGTCCTCGTCGACGTCCACATCCACGTCCCTTCTGGTGTGTCTCATGGTCTCTTTGTTTTTGTTTTGTTTGTTACAATTTCTTCTTTCGATTTTCTTTTTTTGCGCCCAGACATGAGTTCTCTGATGTTTTGCGTTTCTGTTTCGGTTTCTACTCTGTTTTTTTTTTTTTTTGGTTTTTATTTTTTTCATCTTCTTTCTTTTTTTTGTTTTTGCCTATTTTTCTGAGATATCTTCTACACACGTTGAGCTTGTTACAGACAAAATGCAAGCAGTTAAGATGAACTAACGAGTGAACGTTGCAACAACAAAGGCAGCAACAACAACAACAACAACAGCAACAACATTGAGAAAGAAACATAGAGAAAGAAAAATACTTTTGGGCCTTGCCTTTTGTTGCCGACTGGTTGTTGCTGTTACTGTTGCAGTTGCTGTTGTTGCATGCAACATCAATTTTCTGAATCTTTTGCTTTTGCCTACGAGCCAGGAAACTGAAAATAGCTTTGGCCGTAAGAAAACAGAACAGGGCCAACAAAAAAAAAAAAACGAAAAAAATACAAAACAGAAAAAAAAGAACACACACACACACACAACAGCAACAACAATTGGCTCTCGGCTCTTTGGTATTTTTTTTCCCCCCCTTTTGCTTCTTCTTCTCTGTTTTACTGTAGCTAACCTGCTTCCACCTCCTGCCTCTGCCTAGGCCCCTGCAGCACCCCCCTTGTCATCAGACACACACACACACACACTACATACCCCTCTTATTTTTTTTTGTAGTAGTATTTTCTTTTTAAGCATGTAACTAGGCTTTTATCGTTAAACGTTCACAATTTGCATATTGACTGCAATTCTTATTTCATTTAGGGGAACCAGCACACACACATACCCCATCCATACACCATTCAGAAAGTTTAAAGATAGGGGGTGGGGGGGGGGGGATAGGAAGGGGTTTGCTGTTTCTGTTTAACTAGTTTACTCTTTTGTTTTACTAAATGAAAATATACCAAAAAATTGTAAATTTGTGATAATGGGTCATATTTACCTACTCTTAGCCAGTATCAATGATCTTATATATAAATATATATAAATTTGTGATAATGGGTCATATTTACCTACTCTTAGCCAGTATCAATGATCTTATATATGCTCTCTCTCTTGCTCTCTCTCTCTCTCTCTCTCTCTCTCTCTCTCTCTCTCTCTCTCACTCTTTGTCTTACTCTTATTCTATGTTATACCTGTCTCTTTTTCAAACTTAACTTACATATGCAAATTACGTGCTGCAGGCGTTGGCAGTTGTTGTTGTTGTTGTTGCTGCTGCTGTTGTTGTTGCTGTTGTGTAGGCGGCAGCGGCAAACTTTGTTGTTGTATTCCACTAGCCAGGGGTATCATCTGTTGCGTAGATCCTGCCAATTGACCGCCGCCCATTAAAAGAGCAGCCTGTTGCTGTTGCTGCGTATTATTGGGTCCACGTGAAGGTTGCCGCCGAAAACTTCCCGCTGGTGGTATTGGCGGCAACATAAATTGTTGCTGTTGCTGCTGCTGTTGTTGTTGCTGCTGCTGCTGCTGCTGCTGCTGCTGATGATGATGATGATGGCCGGCTAGTGCCTGCTGATGATGCATTTGATGATGATGATGATGATGATAGGCAGGATGGTTGATTGGTACATGACAAGGTTGGCCCGGTACACCAACACCACCACCACGTCCACTTGCCCCCGATGAGACATCGGGCAAAGCGAAACGTAACTTTTGCCAGAATAGCTTATCGCCCCATTGCAAATACGTATTGGTCTTTAGATATAGACGTAGATCGGGATCCAGTTCCTTTTGTGGCACCTCACCCAGAACAATAACAATGAGACGACGACGACGATCACGCAATACGGACTGATGTGCGGATTTGAACTCAAAGCGACACCATTCCGACTTGATGAAATTCTCACTGACAACCATAATGGTGCGACGACTGCTATCGATAGCCTGGACAATGGTCTCGGGCAAGTAACCGCCCACCGGGAAGTCACGTTGATGTAGGCAAAGTTTATAACGTTGTTCACCCAATTCCAGCATCGGCACCAATTCTTCATTGACAAATAGCTCGTCTTTCGAAGAGTACGAGATGAAGGCATCAAATAGTTTCTCACGCTCATTTTTATCGACATCCTTTTGGGCATTGTAGAAGAGGCGAACACCAAAGCGAGAATGGCACCACACACGCATCTCTTGACGGAAAATGAAGACCAGCAGGAAACAGATCATGATGAATATGAATGCCGTCAATATGGCCACCAATATGGGTATATAATCCTGTTTCGGTGGTTGGTTCAATATCATTTTGGTTGAACTACTATTCGCCAGCAATGAATTCTCCTCCTCCTCAAAGTTATAATTGTTATCCAAATTCAATTTTAATGTCTGACTGCATTGAATGATTGGCAAATGTTCCTCAGAATTGGGATAAATTGACATTTGTTGTGTCTTATTATGACAAATTAATTTCGCACGATCCGATACATATTCATGTCGGGCCAAATAATCTCTCAGCTTGTCGATAAACTCACAATCACAACTCCATGCATTTGACGCCAGTCTCAATTCATTTAGATATGATGGCAAAAAATTCCATACAGCAAATGAGCTAATTAAATTATGATCCAAACGTAAAACTTTCAAATGATATAGATGGGTGAATGTCAGCGAATCAATGGTGGCAATTGAATTATGTTGCAAATATAATTCTTGTAGATTATCCAGTCCCTGAAATTCATTGCCATTCAATGCCTTCAGTTGATTATTTTGCAATTGTAGAACCTCCAATTCCAATAAGCCATAGAATGTACGATTATGTAGTATTTCAATGTTCGAATGATTCAAATGGAGGACCTTTAGCCGCTTCCTGCCAATGAAGGCATGACTCTGGAGCTCTTTAAATTGATTACCATCCAAATACAATTGTGTGGCATCCATGGGTATGTGTGTGGGCAGTGACTTCTCATAGCTGGCCCGGCTGCAGTCCACAACATTCGATGTCCAACTTTGATCATGATAGCAGGAACATTTATCCGGACATTCCATTTTACAATCGCATGCCTGAAAGTCACAGCAATGGCACAGGGCAAAGCAATGCGATTCATATTTGCAAAGGAAATCATTCGATTTGGCCTCAATCAATGATACAAACTGTGATCCTCTGGCATAGGTCAATTTGCAATAGATTTGATCGAGATCCATTAATTGTGGCTGTGTACGAGATTCCCTATTGATTTTCTGCAACCAATCCAAATGGCAATCACATTCAAAGGCATTATGTCCAATATAAAATTCTGGTATATCACGATCCTCACCGATCGGTGACAATCTCAGGGCGTTTGGTTCCAATGTAATCAATTTGTTACGTATCAAATCGACACGCGTTAAATTTGGCTTTTTGAAGAATGTATAGGGTTGAATTTTACTTATCAAATTGTCATTTAGATACAATATCTCCACACTATTCGGTATTGAGCTGGCTGTGATTTCTGTCAATTGATTATACGATGCATCGAACGTACTCAAACTGAGTTCATTTTCAATTTCAAAATAATTACCCAATTGAGTGATACGATTAGCTCGAACATCCAACCATTGCAGACCAATGGGTATGTGAGAATAATCGAATTTCTCCAAACGATTACCAGAGATATTTAGCCAAACCAAGTTGGGTAGATCATTAAAGAGGCCGGCAATCGATTTCAATTGATTACCATCCAAACGTATGGCTTGTAGTTGGCTATTTCGTTGCAATGATCCTGCTTCAATTGTCTTCAATTTGTTACCAGATAAATTTAATATCTGTAATGAGTTCATACGATCGAATACACCGCGTTTAATATGAGTCAATGAATTCTCTGTCATACGCAAACCGTAAAGGTTCTCCAATTGGGTTATGCTCGTATTCTCAATTTGTGTTATCAAATTCTCACCCATATCGAGTGTTTTTAATAGGGGAACTTGACTCAATGCCTCTGGAACCGACTGCAATTTATTATCATTTAAATGTAAATCCTGCAATTGACTGCAATTAATCAATGATCGTTGATCCAATTTCCCAATTCGATTATAATCCAATGATAATACCAATAGATTATTCAATCCTTGTAATGTGCGTGCCTCAATCACCGAGATGCGATTATTGGATAGAATTAATGTATGCAAATTGTTTAGATCGGCAAATATACCGTTTGGCAATTGATCAATATAATTCTCTTCCAGTTTTAAGATTTGTAAACTATTTAGGGGACGGAATATATGGGACTCGAGGCGGCTTATTTTATTGGCCGACAAATCGAGTAATGTTAAACGTTTCAGGCCCACAAATGTTGCTGCATTTATCCATTGGGAATTGAGTTCATTGTGGGCTAGATCCAATATCAATAATTCCGCTAGATCACCAAATATTCCTGGGGCCAAAACATTTATGGAATTATTTTTCAAATAAATCTCCTTCAACTGTTTCGTTTCGGCAAATAATTCTGGTGGCAATGAGGTCAAACGATTTGCCGAAAGATCAACAACATTGAGCGAATGCAGACCCTCAAATGCACGATCGGCCAAAAAGCTCATACTATTCCTGGCCATATTCAAATGGGTCAAACGGGCCAATGCCGATAACATGGCCGATGGCAGACTAACCATTTTGTTGGCACTCAAATCCAAGCTGGTCAATGTTGTCCCACATATGCGAGTTTTGCGTGAACTCATCGATGAGCTAAAGTAAAAGTTGCTTATATCTTGAATCTTATTGTATGATGCATTCAAATGTTGCAACGATTTCAATGGACACACCATGCCATCGGGTATAAGCCAAATGTTATTCAAACTCAAATCCAAACGTTCCAATTGACGAAAATCCACAAAACTATTTGATGCCATTTCCAATGACATGGTAGACCAATCTCCATTATGTGTACGTATTGTTAAGTTCCTTAACTCTTGCAATCCACGAAATGATCCCTCGGTTAGATTGCCCAATTTACAATATTCGATAGTTAGATCACGCAATTCCACCAATGAACGGAAACTATCCGGACTGAGGCTGCTTTGAAAGAACAATGCATCATTGCACTCCAGACGCAATCTAACTGTATTATGTGGCTGTATAACACTAAAGTTTGTATTCTCCAGCTCCGAATTGATAGTGCGCAGATGACAGACAAGTGTGATATCTTCACTGCCACCGCCTCCAGACCAGCGGCATTCATCGGGTGCTTGATAGAGAACTGTTTTGCTTAGTGCCGCACCAAAAATGGGCATCACACAGCTGGCAATGAGCACATACATTAAATGGCTAGTGGCCAGCATTTTTGTGTGTTTGTTTGTTTGTTTGTTTGTTTGTGTGTGTGTGTGGGGGGGGGGAGAGCGCGGGCGGAGGAGGATTTTGTCTATTCTCCTCCGAAACTTCTTCTGATTCCAAATCAAGTTGTTCTCTTACTCCAATCGATTGTTGTGTTTTATGTTGATTTTTGTTGTGTTGAAATGAATTAATTTATATTATTTTTGTTATTTTTTTAATATTTAGCCATTTCTTTCGGATTGTTGTTGTTGTTGTTGGCACAACACCATCATTACACACTGCATACACTGCACACACACTCTCTTTTTCTCTCACTATTGAGTTAGATATTTTCAAACAAAAAATTTTCTTGTTCGCGTTGACCGTAATCCAAGTGGGGGGGAGGGAAGAAGAAAGGGATAGGAGACGCGATATCGTTTTGATCAATTATTCTTCTTTTATTTGATTTTATTTTGTAATTCTTATTTATTTTACTTTTCTCGAATTCGATCGGTTTTGGGTTGCTCTGGATCTTTATTTTATTTTTTACATCATTTTCGACAACGGCTTCACAAGACACGTCCGCTCGGCTCGAAGTCAACTCAAAAACTGATCGCTCAGCTCTCTGAAAGAAGTCAGCTAACTAACTAACAGATTCTTTTTTTTCCCTCTCAATGAGTGTGCGTGTGTGTGTGTGTGTGTGTGTGTGTGAACTCCAACAACAAAACAGATAGCAACTCAAACTCAAACTGTTATTTTCTTCATGTTGTTGTTGTTTGCTGTAGTTGCCTGAGGCGCAGGCACTCAATGAACACGCACATTGCAACAGAAAGAAAGAGACAGAGAGAGAGAGAGAGCACCCAAGAGTGAGTGGGAGAGAGATTGAGAGGGCGAGTGAAAATGGGAAGCAAGAACTAGAGCGAGTGAGCGGTTAAAATAAACAAACAACAAAAAAAAAAAAATAACCTATGCAATACAAAATGCGAACGCACCATAGCGCAAAATGCACAGTGGGCTACAAAAAGGTAATTCTTCGCATTGAGAGAGAAACAGGTAGTTTTTGTTTTATTTGTAGGAAGAGGAAGTAAGATTGCAAAAGATAAGCAGGTGTGTGGGTTGCCGTGTTAAAGGAATGGAACCATCTCTATACCAATACCTATACATGCATAGATGGGAATGAATCTTGAGCGATAAGAGAATATGATCCAACTGAGTGCAATGAAATCTGAGATTTTTAACAGAAAATGTTAAGGAAGAAGATTTTTACATAACTAATCTGGCAAAGAAACTTGCGACTTTTAAGGATCTTTTAGAGATAATGATCTTTAGGACAGAACGGAAATAGGAATAATATATTCAAAGACACCAAAATGGCATCACACTTACAAAGGCTTAAAGATGATAAGAAGGCTCAAAGGATTTACTTAACTTGCTGTCTTGTTTTCTTCCCTCTGCAAGGACTAATAATCTGTTATTTTTGAAGTTTTCTTTGAGAAAAAAACCTCAGTACAATAGATATTAAAACAACTTACTTTTTACTAGAAGTTCTGATCTTTTCAATATTTGACTTTTCAAAATTTCTTTCACTCCTGTTTTATTTTCTATTTATTTGATTTATTCTATAACTGTAATGTTTCAAATTATACAATACAATCTTGAACCACTGTCTCGGATGGCTCTTATCCTCCCCCAATCTATCCCCCCTTGCTCCTGTCTGATTCGTTGAGCATCAAACAATTCCAATGAGACATTGACACTCGTCATACCGGTTAGACGAGTTTCATTTTACTACTTAGCGCCCAAACATTTAACTCAAAAATTGAGTGAAATTTCCATATTCAGCACTGGCAAGAGAGAGAGAGAGAGAGAGAGACCAAAGGTGTGATAGAGAGCCAGAGAGCGAGATATTGAGATCAAACTTACGCTGAATAACTCAAATACTGATCTCCACACACTTACGTATAATGCCGCAGCTTAAAGAACCCCCCGCACAAAAATAATCATAAAAAATTATTGAAATCAATTGTTAATTCAGCCAATGTCAGAGTGAATGAATATGAAGAAGAAGAAGACAAAAAAAAAAAATTGACTGATTTTTCTTGATTTATGAGAGCAACCGCCGAGCAGCCGAGGCCGCTGTCGATCAATGGTTGCTTAGTGGTGGCAATGTGGCAATCAAGAAGATGCCACAGGGGGGGATTGTGTACTTAAATACTGGAGGAGAATGGCGCGCCAAGTACATTATACTGTGAATGGATGGATCAAAAAGATTGACTCTCTGAATCAGATCTTTTTAATTTGGGTTTTGTTTTTTTTATATTTTTTATTTTGGCATATGTTTTGAAAACTTTCCCAAAACAAAGAGAGAAAAAGAAGAAAATAAAAAAAAACAGCACTTATGTTACTTAGTTAGTTGCATGGTTGCCTACCTGTCCAGTTGAGTGGAGAAACAGTCGACAGGTGCTGATTAAACCAAACACATACCAAGTGATGCGTATCAGTCTCGCGAAGGCTTGTTAGCTGGGCCCGCAGCCTGTTCTCAGGAAAACCCACACCAAAAATAAAGAAAAAAAACCAGGAAAAGTAAACTGCAGGTAGCCCTTCGCTACGTACAAATTGTGTGTTGAAAGTTGACCATGGGCAAACATCTTTGCATCATCATCTTGTCTCTCGTTCTCTCTTCTTCTCTCTGTGCCAATGCCCAGGTAAAAGCAAGGCAAGAAGCAATAGGTGCCCATATCTTTAGCTAGTCTAGGATTTTGTTACAATCCTCCTCCAAGCAATTGTTTGTTCCTGCCTTGTACTCGTTTCTTTCACTCTCCTTTATCGATGATCGATCAGCTCCGTAAGCCAGGAAGTGCCTGGAACCTGAACCTGAACCTGAACACTGAACACAGAACATCATCTTTTTTTTTTTTTTGTATTCTCCATTGATTCGATTTGATTTGATTTGATTAGATTAGTTGAGCAAAGTTGAAGGGAGTTGAGGCAACATTTCGCCATAATGACTGATCGCCCGTTCTCGTTTCTCTTTTGCGCAAATTATATTTCTTTGTAATCGTTTCATTTGTTAAGCCGGGGCTTTTGTTATTACCCAAGTAGCTGGGTCTCTTGTGGGTGCATACAACACAGAGACAGAGATAGAGACTGAGACTGAGACGGAAAGACATGGAAAAATATTGCTCATTGGGTCACAGTCACATGAGTCATGGGACAGCTGCGAACATTTTCATAGCATTGTATTTGTAATTGCTTTTCTTTATTTTTTTTTTTTTTCTTTTGCTTATTTCATTTCATTTTTTTTTTTTCTTTCGTTAAATTTTTATCAAAAGACAATGACCGCATTAGGGGACGAAATTGTAGGTGACAATGGCAAAGGAAACCCTTGAGATTTGTTTAGGTAATGCATCATGAGAATTGATGCATATCATTCATATATTCATTCATCCTAAATTGGTATCTCCTGAGAATATTCCTTTATATACAACTTCCGATGGATGAGTTACCTAAAATAAGAAACAACCTGCAACACATACATACATACATATATCCGTAATAATGATAAGTAAACCAATTTTGTTTACATATGGCTAATGTTGTTTCCAAAGATTATCTCTTGGGAAACTTCAATGAAACTCTATGATAAGTGTAAAAAAAAAAAAATGTATAAAAAATTACAAAAGAAGATTAAATATTGTAACAGATATGGGAATTACTTGATAAGCATTAATGTTTCATAAAATATTAATTTTGTAATTTAAATCACTTGAAAATTAAGAAAAATTGCTTACTTTTATATACACTTTGTTTCTTGTGAAAATAATTAAGTTTGTAGTTATAAAAAAAAAAGCACGAATTGTGCAAATTTTGTGGCAAAAATGGTTCTTTCTTAGAAATAAACAAAAGAAAATTGGCATTAAAATAAAAAAAAAAAAAAGCATACAGCTTAGAAGTCTTAGATCGGCATACATTATACATACTATATAGTCATATACCCGACTAACACTTACTCCAAAAACACTCGCCAACCAAGATAAGAATTAATAAAGATTTCGTCTCTCACAGTATAAAAGTCGCAAACTTGATTATATAGATATAAATATATATTTTCTTAAGTAATCAATGTGTATGAAGAGGAGGAATATATTAGATTTTATTAGAACCAAAAGTTCGAATGTGTTCGGAATGTGTTCTTATATTAAGATCTTTTCAATCTATTTAAAATAAATCTTTGTATAGGAATAAAATTGTGATTAGATCTTCATTATAAAATCCCATATTGAAATTTTTTAATAATATTCAGTCCAACTTTGCTTTAGTGAAGTTTTAGATGTATATAGAGAAGTTCTTCTTAATGATGAATAGATCTTAGAGGTACAGCTCTATCATTCTTATACCTAAAAGTTGTTATACAAATTTCATTATTGTCCATTATAGGGAAGATCGCCTGTATGTGAATTACCGAACATTATGGCTAATTTGTATATATTTGAAGTAATAAAAGTTTCAAAAACTTTATTTTATATAAACTAATTGATAAACTTCTCATATTACCGTATTTGCTTTCCAAACTCAAGCTTATGTAACTCAATTTGGTTTTTTTTGTTTTTTATTATTTCATTCCTGACTCATGTCATTTTTTTTTTTTTGCCCATTTGGTTGCTGTCGTCGCTTACAATTACAATTTTTATACATGTCCATCCACACACACACACACACATACAGACAGAACCCAATGGAATTCATCAAGTGTCAAAGCGTACCCCCTTCCCCCTTGCCCTGCCAATACCGACACCACCTTCATCTACCACCCCCGCTCTTTTTTTTTTTTTGGAATGCAGGCTAAGAAAGCCCCGTAAGAACTCTCTATCTCTATATCGGTCCCAGTATCTGGGGCTCTGTCCACTGCCCCTCCCCTCCCCTCCCTTTCCCCCCTTTCTCTAGCAATCTTTGTTAACTATATGCCCCGTTGAATAACTTGCCATTGTTCTTAATTATAACGCGTTGTCGTTGTTGTCATGTGAGCTTGCCATTCATTCTCATTCCCATCTCATTCACATTCCCATTCACTCATCTCCTCACTCCAAATGATTTGAGGCACTTCATTCCACCGGTTCCATTCGTCTGTCTATCTCTCTCTCTCTCTCTCTCACTCTTGCTCATTCACTCAGCTGTTCTTTATGGCTTGACGCCTAATAAAAATTAATTTCATAATGTTTTGTATCTGCAACATCTTCCGATTATTGTGGGTGCCGAACCACACACACGCTTAACGCTTATATGTTAAACCGAGGGCGATAGAGAACAGAGAGTAAGAGAGAGGGAGAAAGAGGGAGAGAGAGAGAGAGACCAAGCGAGCGAGAAGAGTTGTTGTTCTCTCGCAAAAGATATCGCAAAACATATTAATTAGCATTTCCAATTTTGTATGCATATCTTTGCTTAACTATCTCGTGATGCAACGTTGCACACACATACACACACTCGCACACACACACACACTAAGAACAGAATACAAGTTGGACTTCTACTTGGACCCAGACTCAGGCAGCGACTTTGCATTCGCATTCGCGATGGTCAGCAGAATTCTGGACTCTTTTTTTTTTCTTTTTTGTAGTATATGTTTTTTACTTTTTTTTTTTTTAACTTTGGCATTGCGTCTGGTCGACTTAACGAGAGCGTAAAAGCGAAAACATCAAAATAAATAGCTCAAAAAATTAACAAGACAGCGTCAGCAGCAGCACCAGCAGCGGCAGTGGCAGTGGCAGCGCCAGCGATGGCATTTGCTGTGAGGTGGCAGCGGCAGCGGCCCATGGACAGCAGCGGGTATGGGTTCAGGTCTTTTGGGTCCGACTCTGAGGTCTTTGGGTCTAACTGGCTGACTGACTGACTGACTGAATGACTGACAAACGGACATATAGACAGACAGACAACTAATCGAAACGCGTTGCAGCTGCCCCATGAGTCCGAGTCGAGTTCTTCAAGTTGTTGCACGAGTTTGTAGATATTTTTAGTAGGCGCGAGTGTTTACCTACAACCAACCAAAATAAAAATGGGAAAAAAAAACTTGGCAGCACGACTGCGAAGCAAAGTCGAGACTTTTGCGTTCCGACTGGACGCACATCAAAACGAGCATAGACGATGTCAGACACGGACACCGGGAAACACACAGTTCCAATTGTATTGTGCCCAGAGGGTTAACGAATTGAAAGGATATATGTGTACAAACGTACTATATATGTATATATATATATACATATATCGAGACAGTGCAACAAGACACAAACACACACACACACTCGTACCGGGAGTGTTCGAAAGGTAGCTTCTATATAATTTGATGAACAAACAACCAGTCAACCTTGAGATACTCGACTGCCGGTGCCGTTGCTGCTGCTGCTCCTCCTCCTCCTGCTCTTCCTCATACTCAAAAATTTAATCATCTGCATATGCAAAATAACCACAAAAGAAAGAGTCTGACCATTACGTCTTTCCGACTGTCTAGCAGTCTGTCGATTGGCCAGACCAGCCCAGTTTATAGCACGCTATATACATACATAATCAAAATTGAAACTACTTAAGTCCATCAAATTGACTTTGTTGAGGCGTAACGTACTTAAAATTAGCATAAGAACTCCAAACTTGATTCAATTGGCTTAAGCCAAAACTGAAAGGAATCAAAAAAAAATAAATATACAAATTCCCTTTTACGTTTAACTCATTGAGAAAATACATACATACAAATATAATACAATACATATTTCAAATGGAAAGGGGGCACGAGACAAGGAAATGGGCATCAACTATGAATGGGGACACACACACACACACACACACAACAATCAACAAATAAACTTTTACATTGTGTATGAGGCTTATAAGAGGAGGGCATTAAGGGGGGCGGACGTTGTTGCTTCTGTGCGATTTAAAGAATGAAAAGAGTTGGCAAAAGTCATAAATTTTATCATTCCTTTCAATTAACTGAATTAAAAATGAGTCGAAACTAAACAATTTTTAACTATGAGCTCATTTCATATATAGAAATTTGTTGTTTGCTTCTTCTCTAATGCAAATTTGCATATATTTAGAACTTTCAAACAATTCACAAAAAGTGAATGAAAACTACTGAATAAACTATTGTTGGATAGATAAAATATGTAGCTTCTAGACTTTAAAAAAAAATTGTTTTTACTTGCATGAGTTTAAAATATTCAAAGAAATCCCAAAATGAAATGGTTTTAACTTTACTCAAGAATCGTTTCAATATACAGATTAAATATCTTTAAAAATTCCTTAAAGTTAATTTCTCTATTGCTCCCAAAATGTAGCTTTGTCTTTTTTCGTAGAACTGTCTTACTGAGCCTACTAATCTGCAGATAGATTATGAAGATGTAACCATTCAATTGAAAAGTTATATTAAGCAAATTGGTTTTAGTAACCTGATTCTTGTTGCTCCCCAAAAAAATGAAAACGATGATGAAAATGATTTCAATATTGTAGAATTCTTCTCTCCCCCCCCCCCGCTGCCTTTCCCCGACAATTCCTGGTTTCCCTTTTGCACTTCCTAGAAGACTTAATGCCACATTCATTCACATGCAACATTTAGACATCCACAAGCAATCCAGTCATCCACATCTGTGTAGCCACAATAATTCTGGCTCAAAATCAAATATGATTAATTTGGTTTTTGTGGGTCCATCCATCTCCCTCTCTTCCTCTCTCTCACTCTTCGTTCCTCCAAGTCGTCATGCCCATGGCAATTGGTTTGAGAGAACACGTGTTTGTTTGCCTTCGCTTTGCTGACTTCTATGCCACATTCTCTTGCCTTCTCCCCCATCCTTTTACAATCACAATTCTCTAAATCGCAGCTTTCACTCATGCGTGGAATGGATCGGGACTACGAAACCGAAGGAGAGAGAGAGAGAGTGAGCAGGGGGGGAAATGCGCATGCGCAAACGCAAATGTTGCATGGCGGCCAAGTTGGGAGCCTTCTTGAACAGGCAACAACAATCAGAAACATATATACATTGATACATGTGTGTTGTCTCGATATATGTGTGTGTGTGTGTGTGTGTACATGACATAGTGGCTGTCGTCTCATTAGGATTAGGACCCACGTTATTTAATTGCATGTTAGGGATTCCTGCTTATTTATAATGAGTTAGTTAAATACACACGCACAATGTACGAACAGAGGAAGAGAAGTGAAGGCGTTGCCTACTCTCTTTCTCTAGATGATTAATGACCTTTGAGAACGAACGTATGTTAGGCAGGCGTCGGTGGCCGTTTGCTTTAGCCGTTGCGCTTCGTTTTCTTCATACTCTAACTGACTGACTAACTGACTGAGTGACTGACTGACTGACTGCTCGACTGCAACTTTGTTGGTTTTTCGTGAATTTGTATTTACAAATAAAATTATAGCCTGAAACCTTCTTCAACTCAACTATAACAAGAACATGACCAGGGCCATTTAAACACCCCATAAACAATTTGCCATAATTTTGTCGTCGTTGTCGTTGTCGTTGTGGTTGTAGTTGTAGTTGTTGGAGGGACGGAACCGAACAATATAAAACAGAAGAGAACAGAGAATGTAACGTAACAGCGGCGCTCCCTCATTACAAAATGACGGCAAATTGCAATTTTCGAGCTGCCCGCATGCCAATCCCAAGTTGCCAAGTTGCTTCCCAGTCTTCCTGCCCTCTGCCTGCCAGTTGCCTTTACAAAGCGACAGTAGCCAGTAGCTGCGGCTGCGGCTGTGACAATCAACGCGCACGTCCGCCTGAGATGATGTGATGTGATCTGATGTGATGAGTGCGTCTATCATATCGTCATCGTCATCCTCATCGTCATCGTCGTCGTCACTGTCAACCGACAACATCATCATGCAGCAGCCACTGACTTTGCCTTGATCTTGATCGAAGTTGGAGCAGGAGGAGAAGCCCCCAAGTAAGTAAGTAAGTAAGTAGGTGGAGGACGTCAAACGAGAAGAAGGAGGAGCAATAGCAGCAGTAGCACCAGGCCGACCGCTCAGTCGGCTCATCATCATCGTCATCGAAATTGTCATGTCACGAAAGTTAGCTCCCAGCTGCCGTTGATTCTACTGTTGCTGCTGCTGCTGCTGCTGCTGTTGTTACCGATGTTGCTGCTGCGGTTAGCAGAACGGCAACAGGCGGCACCGGCAACGGCATCTCGTCGGTGGCGCGCGGCGTCTTCTTCTTTAGCTTTCAACCTTTATTGTGGTTCTCTCGATTCAGTTTAAATAAAAGGAACCAAAAAAAACAATGCCAATATCTTGCCAAAGGGTATAATAACTTTTTTATTGAATTTGCCAATAGCTTTGGGGAGGATAGAGAGTGAGAGAGAGGGAAAAGCTAACTGTTAATTGGCAGCCAGCTCTAATATAAATTATCCAATATTTTTTACAAATCCATAAAAATCATTGCCAACTGCTATTAAATGTAAATGAAAGTTTCCACAAAATTAATAAAGAATCGATCATGAATCATGATCAATGAATAAAATATTTATTAGATATTTCTTTTATTATAACTGACATTGATTTTTAATTGTTTTCAAGCTAATCAAAGCTAAACTATAAGAAATATATACATATAAGCTTTACAATCCATAGACATAAAACTTGAAAGTCTCGTAGAACTTTTATGGCTGCAATTTGTTCCATTTGATTTTAAGTTTTGACAAACAAAAAGCATAATTTGTACAATTTTTAAAAAGCAAATATAAAAAAAACATAGACAACAATTTTAATAGAAATAATGAAGAAAAATTAAAAAAATATATCTAAAAATAAATTTCCAACTTGCAATATTTTTGGCTTAAAATAAAACACAATTTCTTTGCAAAATGTTGTTCAAAGTTTTATAAAATGAATAATTAAATTATACAAATTATTGACAAATGTTAAAAGTAAAAAATATGCATTAAACTTTTTATAATATCATTCAATATCTATATAAATATATATAAAATAGGATTTCCATTTCATTCCTTTCAGATATGTATATATTCCCTAAGATTGCTTAGTTTGTTGTTACAATTTTTAGACTTTATTGCAATTTTCAATGAAAATGTTTATATAAAATTATTATCAATATATTAAATTTTGACATTTATGTGATCTATAAATTGTAATAACTTGTGTAAAACTATTTTATTTTTCCATTTGTCTATACAAATAACTTGAGTTTTATGACCCATTTACACTATTATCTATTATGAGGGAATTTCCATTAAATTTATATTTAAACATGGACGATTTAATGGGCAATTCTATTTCCAGTTAAGATTCAGATATTAGGGTATAGATGAGTTCGTTTTGTTTTTATATCTCTACTATATGAAATGTGTATCAGTGTACATATGCAAGTGTGTGTGTGTGTGTGTGTGTGTGTAGACATTTGTGGTGTGTACTTGTTTTGTAATTGTTGCTGTCGCAGCCGTTGCTGCTGCTGCTGTTGCTGCTGGTCTTGAGATTTTGTGGCTTAAATGCCTTTTAAATGCAGCTCCCCACGGGAATATGCCAGAGCGACGGAGTTTTCATCTTGTTGTATTTGTTGTTGCTGCTGTTGTTGTTGCTGCTGCTGCTGCTGTTGATGCTGTTGACATTGTGATCAACGATAGCGGCCTGACAACTGATGGCAATCACTTGTCGCGCTTCAGATCATCCGCCAGAAGAAGAGCCCAAAGCCGGCGGCCAACAGCCAGCAGCCTTTTGACACAGATTTGTTGTGTGTTTTATGTATGTGTGTGTGTGTGTGTGTATGTTTTGTGTGTATGTTTTGTGTGTTGGCCAAGTTGGCGACAAACGCCGTCGCCTTTTTTGGGCCTCCAGGCGTCTACGTCTGCATCCGCATCCCCATGCCCCCCGTCTCTGTGTCTTAGAACCCTTTGACAATTGATGCAACTGATCAAAAAACTGTCTAATTAAAAACATGGCTTGCCGATGCCGACAAAAGCCTTTTGCTGCTTTTGCTGGCTTTGGCTTTTGCTTTGCCTTTTTGACTTTATGACATTTGAAGTCCAAGCATCGAGCTGAGTTGAGCTGAGTTGAGCTGAGCTGAGCTGGACTGAGATCTGATGAGATGAGATGGCCAACTCTGGCGACTTTTGCTGGTTCTGCGCACTTGCTATTTATTTTGTAATTTTTCTTTAACAATTTCTTGTGTTATTTTCTCTATTCTCTTTCTGTCTTTCGCTTTGTATTCCCTTTTGCTCATCTGCTGACTTCTTCTTCATCTTCTTCTTTTTCATCGTCGGCTGGTTAAATTATGGACTCTCATGGCAGACTATAAAAACAACAATGATTCGTATAAATTGGAAACATTAAAAAAGCAATCAAAAAATGTTCAGTTCAGGGTCTTGGGTCTTTCGGGTCAGTTTTAACCTGCGTGTTAACCTGTTCGATGATGCAGCTTCACACGAAAAAAAAAACCAAAAAAAAAAAAAAAAACAAAACAAAACCAAACGTAACGAAAATCTGAAAACCTAAAGATTGAACAGGCATCGAGAGAAAAAGAAAGATATAGAGATGAGAGATGAACTGCGACAAGGAGGAGAAGAGTCAAGTCAATGCGGGGCAAAACCTTACTCAAACGTTATACCCTGTAATAAAAAATAAAAAAAAGAAGACAAGGGGTAGGAGCTATAAAGGAAACTATACAGATACTATACTATATATATACTATTACTATATAGTTTACGTTTTTTTGTAACTGAAAGAACTTCGAAATATAAGGAACTCTCAATTCAAGTTTAGATCCCAGGATTATAATACTTTTAAAATTTGTAAAATTCCATTAAAATATTTAAAAAAACATTTCAAAAATTCTACATTTTTCAATAAAATGGATTAAGCATCAAGCGATAGATGGCGACAGAGAAAGAAAGAAAGAGATTAACTAAAGCGTTAAGTAAGCTCTAACCCCCTAAGGTTCCTTTTTTTTAGTTACAAAGATCTAACCCCTTTATAGATATTTCTTTGATTCGTTATAGGGTATCTCTAGGTCGTGATTGCCACTTGGTTGAATTTACCTCGATTTGGTTTGATTTTTGGTTTTTGCCTTAACGCCTTGAACTGATAGCGTCGATTGTTAATCAGTTAGATATAAAACAAAATAAAAGAATCTCCCTTGAAATACTTCAAGACATGTTAATGATGTTTCTCTGTTTCGAAGATATTTTTTGTTTTCCTAGAAGTTGCCTCTATTGATGTTATTTATGTGAAATGTCTGTGAAATTATTACCCTTTTTTTTCTCTCCCTCCCCCGCTCTCCATCTCTCTCTCTCTATCTCGTTTTGTCTATTTTATTTAGGTATTTGGTGTTTTACTCGCTTTTAATTAGCATCCCACAATCTGAAATGGTAATTTAATCTCTTCAAAGAGAACAAAAAAAAAAAAAAGCAGAAAGACAAAAAAAAAAAAAAAAAGCTAAGCTGATTTCCATCTTGATTCACTTTGATCACTCATCAAGTAGTTGTCTATTTGAGACTTTTAAAAAGTGATTCGTGATTCGTGTTGATGGTCGGTGTTTATTTATTTTTATTTTTTTTTTTCCTTTATCAGATTTGACGCTGTTTTGTTTCATTCTTTACGTTGCAAATAGATGACAATTTAGGAATAGCTTCAAATATTTATATATATACATACATATATATAGGGCGATCATTTGTTAAACGAAAGTAGGTGGATGTGTGGAAGAATGAGCACATTTAACGATTAGATAAATGGGTATGGCTATGTGGGTTTTCGATTTAATTTAAAATGCATTTCGGCTTTAAATTATGTATGTTAATTTCTATTCCCTAGATTGAAGTTATTTGTATACACTTTGCCAAAAAGGGGGTATATTTGTTACAGTGAGATGTTTGCAAGGTCTAAAAAAAAATGAAGGATCCTCATTTATATAATCATAATTTGACCAGAAGCTAAATTGATATAGCAATGATATAGACAGCCTGGAATTGTCCCAAAGACATCGCTATTGAACAATTTTATCATATAAATTCCATAGATACGATCGTTTTAGATCAATAACTTATTTGGTTTTCAACCAATTGTCAGGAAATTTTATCTGTATGGAATTGGTGTGAATATCGTTAGCTATACATGGTTTAATAAGAATCGGTTAACTATATCATATAGCTGTCATAGGAATATCCTCTAAAAGCACTTTCTTTTTCCCATAGATAAGTGTATACAAACATCGGTATGACCCCGAAACATTTAGTTTTTCTATCTTTAATCAAATTGATGATCAAATATTTGGGCAAATATCCCCAAAAAGAAATTAGTTAAATATCTAACAAATGAAGTTTAAATTTAAGCAATTGCATTTTATTCTCATTTTATGAGAATTCCATAAAGCAAAAATATTCTTTGCTAATCATAAGAAAATGTCTGTGAGAAATGAGACTTCAAAGCCAACAACTTCAAAGACACTTTCGACTGTTGTAAATCACTGTAGCGATCCTTTGGGTAACACATTGTCATGATTCATTTGCTAAATTTATCTTTTTGCATTTAAGTGCATTGGAAAAGCAAAAAAGTAGGAAATTGAAGATATCAATATAGTATATTTCTAGCATAGACGGAGAGAGAGAGAGGGATACATTTCCAACTGTTGGCACGATCACTTTCAATATCTTTTGCCAACATTCCTGGTTACAACTTTGTTGCCTTCTAGTAAAAGGCCACCAAAAACTAAATGAAAAACGTAAAAACGAGCGAAAAAGAAAAAAAAAGTTGGAGTACGCATTTGGCGGCTTGACGGTGGTTACGAACGTAAATTGATGATCGCGTGCCAAATGTGCATGTTTATGAACATATTTCTCCACTCCACTCGATTCTTTTTGGTCCCCACACCACTTGCCTCTCTCTGTATATTGGCCAGGGCCTGTCCCATTTGGATGATCTTGCATTTGATCAGTCGCTTTGTTGATTGCTTGAAACTTGTGTCCATGCAATAAAACACTCAAAATGCCAACTTTATTTTGGGTCAAAGCCGGCCAGACACGCAACGTTGCCTGCTACAGAGCAACGGAACGACGGATCGCCGGATTGTTGGAGCAGTAGTAGTGATGCTAGTGCGGCTGCTGTTGCAGTTTTAAAGTTCCAAAAGGTTGCCTTTTCTCTACATCTTCTTCTTTGTGCCCCAACATTTCCATCTTTCGTGGGGTAGGGGGGGGGTGTGCCGATAAACTTCTCTGTGAGCCAATTTTGCGTGAGTTTTGTGACCTTTTTTTTTTTTGTTGAAAATATGAAATATGACATAAACAAATAATTTTTGCTCCTCTCGCTCTCTCACTCTCACTTTGGTCATCTAACTATCTATCTCTCTTTGTCTTTTGTGTTATGTGAAGAAAAATGGGTTATATAAAAATTCCAACACCAGAATTGTATAGGTTTAAGAAGGTATAGTTTTAATGCGGAGACTACCAACTGTGCATTTGGCGGAACTTTGCGCCACATGCGTCGCTTATATCTTTTGACACAATCCGTGGCCACAACCAAGCAGTCACCCGCTGGGCTCTCGAGGGCAACCTTTTTTTCCTCTGTTTCTCTCTCAAAATTAATTCATAATGATTGAAATTATTAGAGCCTAACCCAACTGCTCCACAATGAATGTCAATGGACCTCGGCCAAACAGAACAAAATAAAGAGAAAGAGAGACAAAGAGAAAGAGAGAGAGAGAGAGAGAGAAAGATACAGAGTGCGAGTGAAAGAGTATCACTACCTAAGAACCAAAAAGAAAACCAAACCAGAATATCTTCACTTGGATTAATGGCCCTGCTGACAGTGGAAAATCCTTTTTTGCGGTTGTAACTTTTATGAGGGACACGACCAAACCAACCAACCAACCATCCAACCAACCAACAAACCAACAAACCAACAAAGAGGCGGCCCTTCCTCCTTACCAGCAATTAGAGTGTATAGTGTTTCTCTTACCATTTGGTTGAAGATCATAAAAGATTTTCATTGGAATTTCAATTCGTTTTCCCCTCAGTTTTATGCGTGGGCTAGTTGAACAACTTGCTCAACATTCTTATGCTGGCCTAATTATACAACACAGATGAGTGAATGCTATATATACATATATATATATATATACGTAATGATCATTTAGGATAGAACTTGGCTTTTATTTTGTTTTGAATGATTGATCCCTACTGGGAAGTGATTCACTGTTAGACACAATTGTTTTAAGCCCTTTTTGAGGGTCAAAGTCAACAAACCATTTAAACAGAACCAAGGGCAACGTACACACACACACACACACAAATAAACATTAAACAATCATTATAGACGATTATCTTGGTACATCTTCAATATATCCTTTTTTGGTTAACTGTTCAAATCTTAGGTAAACGAAGGATAAAACTAGAAAACCCTCCAAAAGGCGTTAATCCATCCCAGTAGCTCTTAAAGCTATATAAACAATGTCTGCAGATACCATAAAATATATTATAATTCCACTTGGATTTTCAAGATGATTATTGATCAATTGTATATACATACATATATATCTACTATACATTTGTTTGGTCATCTTTACCAAAACTATATTTGATCAATAATGGTTAGAAAACCTTTTTGCTGTCTCTTTGCTGATTCATTATGCACCAATTTGTTAATCTTTCGAAAGGGTATATCGGTTTTCTTAATAAGTTTGCAATGCGCACTATATATTATAGGTATCTATGATCTATGATGATATACTAATGAGAGTTGGAATTGTAATTGTATTGCATTTAATTACTTTTTTTTGAGAATTAAATTTTTATTAATATATTCTACCGTTCACTTTCATAGTGAAAGATATCAGTGGGGATTTTGTATATAGAATCTATTCCAAATAAATGATCGCCCAAAGAGATGTTTTTAGAGAAACATTCTTCTCTCGTATTTAAATTTAAAAGTTGATTTACTATATGTAGATACAGACAGATTGTACGGATTGTAACGGTTTGAGAGAAATATTTCAAGAATTTTTTCCTCGACTTTCCTTAATGCTTAAATTTATAAACATTTATTCTACTACAAACTGATCAAAAGAAAAGAGTATACTCATGTTTGTCATATTCTTAACCAACTATAGCATTCGATTGGGAACCCCCTTCGCCTTCCCCCGACCCGACCCTTCTGCTTACCTTAATTGTTACACAATGATCGCACTGAATCCGTTTGGCATCATGTTGGGTACCCAATTATAAAGAGCCGAATCTCTATTCCCCCCCCCCCCCCCATCCTCAACGATTATAATATGTTTGTCTGTGTGTGTGTGTGTGTGTGTGTGTGTGCATGTTTATATGCCTCCTCCTGCTTTTGGGTTAGAAATATGTTCAACTCATTCGGCTGCCATTTTAGAGCAACAATAGAGAAAGAGCAACGAGCGCAACGTTTCAACAACGTTTTTGGTTAAATGTAAACAGAACAAACCAAAAAAAAAAAAAAAAAAAAAAAAAAGAAACCGAAAAAAAAAACACCGGCTTACGTATCGATACGAAAATGAGCAATAACCATCGAGAAAAGAAACGGCAACAACAACAACAACAGCAAAGAAATACTGTTGGGATACCAAGTGGAGGAGCGACCTTCTCTTTCGGCTACAATGAAAAAAAAAAAAAAAAAAAACGTAAAAAAAAAAACAGCAACAACTACAACAGGCATACCCAAATATGCGATCATTACTCATGCGCGATTTCACAATAAATCAACGAGACGTGTTCACAATAATTTTATTCAACTTATTTTCTTGTCGGTTGGTCTGGGCCCTGGTCTTTGCGCTGGTCTGCACTGTTGCTGTTGCTAGTGCTCTTACTGTTGCTGTTGTTGTTGTTGTTGTTGGTCTGCTTTGTGGTCGGTCTGACTGCTTGGTTCTTGGCTCGACTGTGTGTCGATTGTTATTATCTCTCCTCACCGTGTATGTTAGTATGTGTGTGTGTGTAGGCCACCAAAAGGAGCGCAGGCTATGCTATGCTATGTTGCTGCTGTTGGTGGTAGTGCTGCTGCTGGTGCTGCTGCTGCTGCTGCTGTTGTCGGCAACAATGAAACCGTTTTTTGTTACGACCATTGGCAATGTGTTTGCTAAATATGCAAAAAGCCTAATACTCTATAGCTCCAGCTGATGATGATAGTTGGCGTCGGCATCGGCATCGGCATCGGCATCGACATCGACAACGGCATCGGCATCGATTTCGTGATGTGAGACGCTTCCCCCGTCTGCTCGACTAACTAACTACAAGCCAAACAAAAAAAAGGGGCAAATAAAACTACCAAAACTAGGAGTTGCTGCAACTATGTATTTTCATGTCGCGGATCGTGATGAAGTTTCTGAAGGTGAAGAAGTGGCCACACGATTTAATTGTTACGCACAACTCACTGGAATATGTATTGTATAGAATATTTGCACATAAATGGGGAGGAACACCCCCCCCCCCCCCCCCCTTCAATCATAACTATTCTCAATAACAATCTGAAAAAGGAATATTTTATCCCAAGAAATTACTTCTTCCTTGTTTCCTCCATGCTGAGAGCAACGTTGCTAATGAAACAGAAAACTTAATGCAAAAGGATCAAAATATGGCAACAATTTTAATTAATAGAAAACATCCAGTTCAAGTGTGAAAGATCACTGATATGTATGAAGATATCAAGGATATGTTACTGGTGTCCTTTTTCCCCAAAGTCTTCCACAGTCCGCACCATCTTATAAACAAATCCAATCCCTATTTCATACTTGTTAAAACAAATCAATAGACTATACAATTGTCACCCCCCCATAGCCGAAAGTGTGAGAACCCTTAATCATCAGAAACCTATCAACCAATAAAAGCTCCCAAAAATTGTCACCCCATAAAAACTAACCAATATTGTACCTATGAGAGTCAAGAGAATCGTAACACTAGTTTTTATTTCATTCACTGTCCATAAGTATATACACATATATGTATACATATTATATATATATGTCAAGAATGACAGTTCTAGTGGAGAGAACGAGTAAGAGAGTAGAGTGGAGAGTTGGCATTGGGAGAATAAGCGAGGGAGAGATCAGAGGGAGTCTTGTTCGAGAAGCTACTGAGTGCAGACCTAAAATATGAAGCTCAAGATAATGAATTTGTATCCTTAATATATTAAATAAACTACTTATGCTTATTCCTGACATATATATTGTTTAATACCTTTTTTATTCATTTTCCTGCTTAGTTGTAGGCAAATTGATTTTCTACCTCCTTGAGGTATGCTATGAAAAATAACAACTAACATTGCCGTTGATAAACTTACTTTACTTATCTCGCAATTAGAAAACTATCAACAATTTGTAGAGAATCCTTAATTAGAAATATAAAAGCTAAGAAATATATATTAAAGACAACCTACAAATCTACTCAAAGAACTGGTTAACTGAGGATAAAGTCCTTAAAGTACTCACACAGCTAAGATCTCTTTTAAGTTTACTTAAGTTTATTAATGCATAGACGAGTAATATATATATTTAACTTTCTATGTAATAGAAATGATGCATCAGTTTTAAATTACATCTTGTATGTAATAGAAATGTTACATCAGTTTTGAATTACATCTTTAAGGACTCTTTCCTGTCTAGATGATCTACCAATTCCAAACTTCACAGGTTTCAAATCAATTTCTATAATAATTTTAATCAATTTATGACAAATTTCATTTGATGTTATGCTGATTGAAGGCTTTTTTCCCAAACATGGCTATAATGCCAACAATTCAACACTTGTCTGTGTCTGTATGTGTGTGTGTGTGTGTTAGACGGAAAACGCGACGTATAAAGGGCATGAAAAATGTTTGTCGTGTCGCATGCTTTGCATTTTCTGTACATGTTTTAGAAATAACGCCAAAGACTCTCTCAAGTGCGATCTTCAACATTATACGCCACAGATCCCCCCTCCCCCCCCCCTTCCCCCTCCCTATCATTGTCCCGCATGTCCCCGAACGTTATTCCCTCAACGAAAAGAACATGGTTTTCGTTTTAAAAATCGTGTCTTGTTGGCGGGTTTTTTTTTTCTTCTTCTTTTCTTTCTCTACCCTTTTCATTTTTTCTCTCTCTCACTCTCTGTCTGTCTCTCTTGTTTTCTGTTATTTTGTGTCTTTTATTTGTGAACAAAAAATATGCAAAAGACTAGAAAGAAAGAGTAAGCAGTAGTCGGGTAGATATAGAGAGAGAATGGGCAAAAATGTCTCTTGGCTAATATGCATGCACGAAAATATGTTCTTCAGTGTCTTGGATAAAATAGCATATACGATATATACATATATATATATATATATATACCGATATGTATAAACGAAAAAAGCAGAAACCAAGCAATAGATCAGGCAAAGAGTAGAAACCTGTACAGTAAAACAAACTGCCGTTTCTCTAAAGCACAAGGATGACACATATTTTGGCCTAACGACTGTCAAACGCTCTTAAAAAACCAAAATTTAAATACACTGAAAGAAAGCCAAACTATAATATATATAGTAAAGAAAAACAGTTCATTTCTTTTCTTTCTTGTGAATAAGTTTAAAGGATTCTTAGGATGTGGCAGTGTGTGTGTGTGTGTGTTTTGATGTCTTTGGGTGTGTCCCTATGCTTAGAAATTAATTTCTTTCAGTGACATTTGGGTCCTTCATTTGGCTCACAGAGTGTTTGGGGCACGTTCCGATGCCGATGTTGCTACTGTCAAAGTCACGTTTTCGTTTCGTTTTTCGTTTGGAAAATATTGAGATTGAGTTACGAGCAGGCAACAACTTTTTGTCAACACGCGAAGTGCAGCATAAATGCCGCTAAAAATGGCATAAAATATGCATATGCATTTACCTTACAGCCTTCTTTTCCCCCTCTCTCTCTCTCTCTCTCTCTCTCTGTCTCTCTTTCTAACGCAATGACCAGTTACCAGTTGTCAGTTAACCAGAAGGAGTAGTAGTTAGTTACCAACCAAGCAAGCAACCTACCTACCTTAGCTTACCTTACATTACCTTACCTTACCTACCTGGCCAGTTATCGCACCAAGCTCAACATATTTCAAAGTTACACGACTGACGACGACGACGACGACGGCGACTCCGACGACGACTTCACTCGACTCTGGCTGACACGCCCTTAGTTAGTTAGTTAGTTGTCGGGACGAGGCGGCAATGTACTGTCTGTCTGTTTGTCTGTCTGTCCTCTCCTGTCTTATGTCCATCTCATGGTGAAGCCAACTCAAGCTATGCGGCCAGTTTCCTGTTGTGTTAGTGTTAACCCGATCCCCTCCCCCCCTCCCCACCACTGTACCATAGTCCCTTGTCCCGTGTTGCACAAATTCTTTGTAATTTGCGTTTTTCACACCCATTTGATGTAGCACCAAAGTTTCTTTTAATCTTAATCCCTGCCACCAAAATGCTAACTGCCTTTTTGCAACAAGTATAAAAAGGGTTTAGGCCATCATAAATCGATGGTGGAAAAGCTGTCAGAAATGCTTCTGTTCTGCTTCGGTCATTCATTTCATTGTTGTTGTTTTTAAGCATGTTTAACTCGTCAAGATTTTAAAGAAAGATATATATAGGTACTATATATAGTATAGTATATGCATGAGTTTAGATATATCAACATGTATCATATAATTATAATTGCTCTGACTTAAATGGTAACTTGAGAATGATATATAGACTAAGACTAAATATTATATAAAGCTATAACATTGGAGGAAAGGAGAAGAAGCAATTTGGCATTACATAACATACTTAACTTCTCTTAACTCACTCGTATATTATTATCTAACTTGTTTTGTGTGCACTTTTTTTTTTTTTTCTTTTCTTCATTTTCTGGCAACTCTCATCAATTTGCATAGTAAAAAACACAACACACACTCACACACACTCACACACACTCGGGGAATAGATGAAAAAAGCAATCTTCAAACCATTTCCATATAGCCCGCAGCCTGGATAGGCAAAACTCAATACTTTTGTGTGTTTATAGCCAATCAGAAATCATGCCCATTGCCCATGCCTATACCCATATATATATATATATAAGTATATATATATATTTGCATATATACATATGTACAGATATCTAGGAGTATGCATACACTCCATTCCCAAGCAATGAAAACGAGTGTCATTTTTAGCCAATTTCGCTGCGGTTTGCGTGGCATCAGCAGCAGCAGCATGAAAACTCAATGGACTGGACATTGCAACAGTAGATGGGCGGGAGGAGATTGTTGTGCCATGGTGACGGCGGTTGGGAATGGACAACAGATCAACAACAACAAGAAAGTAAAGAGAGAGAGAGAGAGAGAGAGAGAGACGGGGGGGAACAGAAAAAAAGTGCGAACGCGTTAACTACATGGCGTCGCCAATCTTAGCTGGAAAACGTACGACAAGACAAGACAAGCCAATTGCCAAGGCCTGCAGCCCTGCTCACTGAAGCGAGCCAAACTGGAGCTAGAGAGGAGTGGCTGACTGGGCAATATGAGAGAGGTGGTCTGGGAGGTTCGGTTGGAGTGAAAACGAGCGCCTGGATGACTGAAACTGAAGAGTTGTGCCCAGTAGCGCCTGCGGGCCAATAAGTGTGTGTGAGAAATAAACAATGTGAACATACTCACACTCTCAACATACAAACACACACACACATACACACACAAAACAACACAAAAAAATGGCGAAAAATGGCGAAAAATAAATAAATAAATTGCAACATTGGCAGCATATTTTTACACTTCTGCAAAACACCAAAAAAGCCCACGGCCGGCCCCACTGCCCATCATGGAAAGATGCGACGTACTTTTTTTTTTATTCTCTGGTTTTCCTTTTCTTTTTTTTTTTTTTTTTGCTTTGTGTTTTTAATAAGTCTTTAACTGAAACGTTTCACAGGGTATAATTAGTTTGTCATAGAGTTGGCAACACTTCAATCTGCAGCTTCTTTAGTTGCCTTTAATTATATTTCAGTTGGTAAAAAAAAAAGAGGATAATATGGGAATTAATAGATATAAATTTCAAATGTTCTCAAATATTTACATATTTATATTTGCTTGAAAATCAATTGTTAAAACTACAGTTATCTGTTCTTATATTGGCATATTTGTAACTTATATGAAATATAACATAAAATTCATATTGATTGATATCTTTATCTCTTCTTAAAGTTTTAATAATTACTTAGTATTTTCGAACAATCAGTAGTTTTTAAAGACTATATACTATAGTGTTTGGAAAAAGATATGTAAAAAATGAAAAAGATTAAGAAAAAGAAAAACCGTTTTGGAATACTTAATTTTTAGAAAATGGTTTTCTGTAACCATATGAAGGAAAAGATTGCCTCATTTAGACGACTTTAATAAATAAAGCAACCTGAAAAATATTTTAAATTTGTAATAACAATCAATTGTTAATTAATTAATTTATGATCAAGTAAAACTTTCATCAGTTTATTGATTATTTATTTATCAGTATATTTAAAGGACATTAGCCTAAAAAAAAGGGAATGCTGTAGCTTTTAGAAAACGTTTAAACAATTTACAATGAACCCTAAAATTTTAGTCTCAATTTAAACTTCTTTCACTTTTTATCTAATATCCAAAATTATCCAATTATCCAAAATCATTTTTTAGCATAAAGAATTAATTTTTTCAATGCATTTATATGACCCTTACAGAAGACTTTACCATCCTTGTATCCTAGAAAAGGGACTTCTTCATCTTTGTACCCTAGAAAAGAGACTTCTCCATCTTTGTATCCTAGAAAAGGGACTTCTCCATCTTTGTATCCTTGAAAAGGGACTTCTGCCTCATTGTATCCTAGAAAAGAGACTTCTCCATCTTTGTATCCTAGACAAGGGACTTCTCCATCTTTGTATCCTAGACAAGGGACTTCTCCATCTTTGTATCCTAGAAAAGGGACTTCTCCATCTTTGTATTCTACAAAAGAGAATTTTCGGGAGACCATTTTGAAATGTTATAAATATAAACAGAGAAAAGTGTGGCAGCATTTTTTTGCAAAATAAATGCCAAAAAAAAAAAAAACTTAATTAATGCTTGGCCAGGGCATTTAAAGTTCGACTTGATGGCAAAATGTCCCTTGATCTGATGTTGTTGTTACTCTGTGGCACATCGTTTAAATGGCCTGCCTAGGCGGCATGGAACGGCATGGAACGGCATGGCACGGCACGGCAACAACTTCACCTTCAGTTTCATTTTGTGGCGTCTACGCCGGCTAAGCAAAGTCTGGAACTGTCTCCCTGTCTCTTACTCTTCATCTTCTACATCTCTGTCTCTGAGTGGACTTGGAGTTGGACTGGACTGGACTGGACTGAAGACCTCGGACTCATCAAGCCATTCCCTTAGCATTCCCAGTTTTATTTTTACGTTTCTTTTTTTTTTTCTGTTGCTCTTGTTGTTGTTGCTTCCCTTCCTTTGGCTTTGCTGATTAAAACTGCGAAATCCAATTTATTTCAAAATTTATTGTGTCTCACACGCGCAGCGACGTTCAGGAATTGAAAAATATCAATAAAGGCTTATGAATTGTTACCCAATAATAAATCAACGACAACGCAAAACGCCGAGCAAACAAATATGCCTGTTTTTTTTATTGTTTATATTGTATGAGAGTTAAAAACAAAAAAAAAAAAAAACAAGAAGGAACACACAACAACAGCAATAAGGTAAAATAAATAAGGAGCGAAAAGCAGAAGGTCCGCTCCTTTTGGCATTTTTCGCACCGGGCAAAATATTTCAATGTGAAAATCACCGAAAAACGTAAAGAAAAAGAAGGCACTGAAAGTGGACAGAATGGAGCCGGGGAGTCGGGGAGCCATTGGGATCTGCGGTTGAAGCAAACAACAACCAACATTCAACGTTCAACGATCAACGATCATCATTTCATTTCAATTCCAATGCCAAACCCAAAGACGACGGCAATTTTCTAAGAACGAAGATGAAGCGCATACCACTGAAGCAAACGAGCGAAATGACGATTGCAGATTGCAACGCGAATTTAACGATGGGAGAAACGTACAACAGCAACAACAACAACAACAAAGAAAAGAAACAAAAAAAAAAAAAAACAGAAACGTGAATTCACGAGATAAATGAACAAATCATTTACCAATTAATTAGTTACAAACTAATCATTTATACCTTCTCGTTTTAACTGACACATTTTCCATATCCATGAATGCATCACAGCAACACCCAACCCCCACTACCATAGCCTATTCTCCCCCCCCCCCCTCCCCACCCCCTTACACTCATACACTACTGCATCTTAGTACTCTGCAATTTGTATGCCCTTAGGGTGGCAGCGCTGCTGCAACTAACTGTAAGATCGTGTCATATGGACCAAGTCACGCTGCCATCTCTTATGCCGCCAGCGACCGTTTCTTGGTGTTTCAGAAATATGTGCAAACAATTACGTGGTCCCGACGTTTCCAGTCGACAAAAAACAAAAAAAAAAAACCCAAAAAGGGATCCCAAACTCCTTTTTCTCCTCTCTCCCTCTCTCTCTCTCTCTCTGTATGTATGTCTGTCTGTCTTTTTGATTTTTCGTCAATTAGAATGAGCGCCCAAACAAACAAAACCAAAAAAAAAGGAAAAGAAATAATAATACGAAACGTTAAAGAAAACAGCAACAACAACAACAGCAACAACAGAAACTCAGCTTTCGAAATAAAGCATTCGAAAAAGCTGTGAATGTGCGAAAATTTTTTTGTGTCTTGGGTTTTTTTTTTTTTTTTTTTTTGGAAGCCCCTCAAGCCCATCAACGGCAGCTAAAATTAATATACCCCGCTATAACTCAACATCAACAATCATGGGGATGGCATGAGTATAGAGCTGGAGCTGGAGACAGAGTTGGAGATGGAGACGGAGCTGGAGTTGGAGTCGCTTCTTTTTTTTTTGCAAATTTTGCCTGGCCATTCCACGTTCCAACATCCTGTTTCGTGCCGTTCATCTTACTCCGACTACTACCAATTGTTGTTGTTGCCCAAGCTAGTTAAGCAGTTTCGCGTAAACGTTTTTCCAATATGAGTGGCTTGGGCCATTCTCCTCCTCTTCATCCCGTACCGATCATCTCTCTCTCTCTCTCTCTCGCTCGCACGCTCTATCTATCTTTGTCGTTTGCTCACTATCCCATACCACCGTCTTACTGTTTTCTGGCTGTGTGTTTAGGCTGTCTACAGGGTTGTTATTTTAAAATTAGCACTTTGATTTAAGTTGTCTACACTTTTGGCGGCCTGTCTGTCTTTTACTAGCCAGCTGCAATTCCAATCGAAAAAAGAAAGAAAAACTTAAGCGAAGGTGTTGAACAGCTGAGTGAAGGGTAAAGAAGAGAGCGAGCGGAACGGGTCTGTGTGCAGTGTGCGGAATGTAGTGTGTGGTGGTGTGGTATAAGTAGTGTACTGCGGCTAAGGGAGGGCAAAAAGCGGAAGGCGGATTCAAGTTGATTGCCGCTACAACAAAAGGTTGAAGGTTAGGGCAAGATAAACTGTTGTTGATGGTGCACAGAAAGCCATTATCCACATATCATCCATAGGTCTGACAATGAGTACGATGATGATGATGATGATGATGATGACGACGACGATGATGGCGATGATGATGACGATGATGGCAATGATGTTGATGGGGCATGAGAAATGTCAGAAATGGACTGTTGAAAAACAGTTGAAAGTTGAAGAGATTTGTTTACGGTCAGAGATTTATCATTTATAGTCGCTGGGCTTGTCCTACACAAAATGTATTTCAAAGCTTGCCTTAACATTTTTTCTATAACCGCTTTTTATCAGTTTATCGTTTATATATAACTTTTACAGCAGCGAAACTTTATCGGTATGATTAAAGTTTCTTTAGTCTTGCATTATTCAGTTATAAACATTTCGTATTAAAAATGAAAAATTGAACTTTTTTAGCTATGATAAATGGATTTACTTATATTGCTTCAAATATTTGTTTTTTTTTTGCCTATAAAATTATCAAAAATTAATGAAGAAAAATTAATCTCTAATCAGGACGATCTCAGATCCTTTATATCAAACCTTTTAACCATAACTTTCCATAGCTAAAACTTGGCAATATTTTCACAATTTTAAAAAATTATTTTTTTATGTACTTCTGTAAATTGAAATTTTTAAATTGCATTTAAAATTAATTTTTTTGAAAATAAATTTTTTTTTTCCAATTTTTTGTAGATTTTATTGAAACGTAAAAATTTCCAAAAATTCGGAAAACAAATACTTTTTCTAAAAAGTAACTTTTAATGTCATTTAAAAATATAGAAATCAAAATTAAATATGAGATTTAATCTTTCGAAATCGGCAAAATAAAAAAAATAGATCAAGTTAGAGCAATTGAAAGAGACATAAAATCATTGAAAAATCTAAGCAAATTGTAGCTACGACTTAAATTTAATCAAATGTATTTAAATAATTTGAGAAATTTTTAAATTATTTCATGTTATATTATTTATGTACATATATGCTTTTACTTTATAATTTAAAAAAAAGGTTTTAAATAAGTTTCTTCTACGAAAAGAACGATTGAAACTGAACTTTTCTGTGTTAAAAGTGATTTTTCATATGTTATATTTCCATTTTTTACAAAGTTAATTTAGTTCTTTCATCAAAAAGGATAAAATGTCAACAGAGAGAAGAAGAGTGTGAGAGTTGGGGAGGGGAGAGAAGGTGGGCTAAATGAATGCCATGCAAGTTGCTCTTGCACTTTGTGGTTGTGGTTAACCAAACTAAATTATCGAAATAGCATATATCTATATCTATATATATATATACTTGCTTCAAAAACAGATGTTTGTTTATTGAAAGATAGCAAATGCATCTGTTTCTACCGTTATATAGTGCATATTTTTTTTTTATTTTATTTTTATCAAATTAACCATTTCTCAGGTTGTCGTCTTGATTTCCTCTTATCGCATTGCCATTTTGATTTAAAAGAATCACGTTATATAGGCGCCTCTGTCACATGCATTGCCTCTGACTCAATTATCACCTTGTTTTTGGTTTTTTTTTTCTTTTTTTTCTTTTTTATTATTATTATAATTATTTTTATAGATCTACGCGACTTTCACGTCTTTTGCAACTTTCTTCTTCCATGGGCTTCTGTGGCTTTAGTAGTGTGGTCGTAATCGCAATCAATCATTTTATATGCTTATCAGATCTCTCTAGACTAACTAGACTATCATCTGCATACATACGTGATACGAGTGGCCGAGAGGCCTCGAAAATAACACGTAACGGACGCTTCCGGCGATCTAGTGAGTGTGGATCGATGGAATGGTTCCCAACATCTTCTCCCCTCTCTCTCTCTCTCTCTCTCTCTTGGCATTTATCACGCCTTGTTCTTCTTTTACATAAGTCTATCACCTCTTGTGGGTAATTAAAATCAGCTTACGAAATGAAATACACTTGTAATATATGCATAATATATGTCTCCTCTTGTGTGTGCGTGTGTGTGTTTGTTTGTTTGTTTGTATATTTATATATGTATTTAAGACTATAAAATGCATTTCAATACTAATCAGAGTAACGCAGCAGACACATCAGTTAGATTTGAAAATCTCTTGCTGTTGCTGTTGTTGTTGTTGGACATAAATTTTTAATGCTCCCGGAAGGAAGCGGCAAAACAACACGTAAACGTGTTAATATGGACAAGACAATCTATTAATTTGTCAACAATAAAGTTGAGACAACACTGAAAGAGAAAGAACTGAAAGGGGAAGGGGATGGAAACACTGCAGTGATTGAGCGGGACTAAGAGAAAAAAAATAAAATGAGAAGTTGAAAAGGGAAGATAACACCACAACTGCCGACGACTGAACGACCGACTGACTGTTGTGTCCCAGTTCCAGTTGGTCAAGTTGGTCGCCCTGGCACTGGGCAACTGGGAGCTCGGCACAGGCACAGCAGGTACGAAATTAATATGCGAGCAACAATTAAGATAAGCGCGCAAAGTTGTGAACTTGTTGTTGTTGTTGTTGTTGTTGTTGTCGACGACAACAAGGCGGAGAGGACAGAGTTGCCGACGCCTCAGTCGGTGGCCAGCCAGCCAGCCAGCCAGCCAGCAAGCTCCAAAGCAGGCGACAACAACAAACTGACACACACACACTCATACAGAAACGCGACAACGATGTTGGGAAAAGATCACACCTCGCAGACTCACCGACTGCGCGGTAGCCCCAAAAAAAAATACAAAAATTAAGTAAGGAAGAAAAAAAAAACAAAATAAGAAGCAAAAGAGACACTAACAAAAACGCCAACCACATCCATTAACCAAAAAGAGAGAGAGAGAGAGAGAGAGAGACGACCCCTCTTGATGACAAACGGCGGCAAGTCTTTCCAACCAAAAGATAATGATAAGTATTCATTTCACATATTTTTATTGTAAAAAATACGCATACATTCGGTTTTTCTTTTTTTTTTTTGGCCAATATGTTTTTGGCTTGTTGTCTCCTTTTTGTTTTTGTTTTTTTTTTGAGTTTTTGGGAATGTTCATAATCATAATTGAAGATAATGTTTTTGGTTATTATATGTATGTATATAAATATGAAAATTACAAAATGAACTTGTTTCATTTTAAAACTGCTTCTGTTTAAGAGAGTTTTCCTTATAACAACAGAAATACATAGATAATTATGCAGAGTATTTAATAATAAAAATTAATAAGATAGTTTGCAATAATAATAGTTTTTATATAACTGAATATTCGTTAATAAAAATTATAGTAATAACATTTGATATGGAATCATTAAAGCCTTTTATACGATATATCCCAACGGGAGCACTAATTGCCCAAACCTCCCGGCGTCTCGAGTCCCGGGGACAATTCACAAAACACAGACAAAAAGCGAAACTATAGCTAGTTACGTGCTAGATAGGAAAGGATAGAAGTTTTTAGTAAAGGAGTAGAGAGCTCTGAACTGATTACATGATAAAGATGATTATAATCAGAACAAAGAACTCGAAAAGGTTCATGCATTAGGTAGTTAGTAGCACATCGTGGAAGAGTTAGAGGAATATAGTTTCTACTAGGTCTACAAGGAATTGTTAGTTTTACTCGGTTCAATAGCTCGGGAGATTCTACATATATCCCCATTAAGGAGCTTGTGCATAAATATGACGCCAAGCATTAATCTACGGTTAGTAAGGGAAGGAAGGTCAAGTAAAAGAAGTCTACTAGAGTACGAAGGTAAGTTGATATTACGATCCCAGTTCAGACCACGAAGAGCAAAGAGAAGGAACTGTTTTTGAACTGATTCTATTCTTGCTTTATGTGAATCGTATTGGGGTGATCATATGCAGGATGCATATTCCAAAATTGGACGAACCAATGAGGTGGAAAGAACTTCGGTAGTATATGGATCGTGAAATTCCTTTCACCTGTAGTGCTTATATGAGACTTAAAAGTCAATTTGTGGTCCATAAGTACTCCCAAGTCAATCATCTCATTTATACGATCTAGTAGGAGGTTTCTGCTTTGTGGACCTCAAAAACGACTCTTTTTTTTCAGACTTTTTATACCCTGTACCCATAGGGTAAAAGGGTATATTAAAGTCGCCAAAATGTATGTAACAGGCAGAATTAAGCATTTCCGACCCTATAAAGTATATATATTCTTGATCAGCATCAACAGCCGAGTCGATTGAGACATGTCCGTCTGTCCGTCCGTCCGTCTGTCCGTCTGTCCGTCCGTCCGTCCGTCCGTCCGTCCGTATGAACACCTAGATCTCAGAGACTATAAAAGATAGAGCATCCAAATTTGGTGTGAACATGCGTCTAGTGTGTACACAGATCAAGTTTATTTCAAATTTTTGCCACGCCCACTTCCGCCCCCGCAAATCGCGAAAACGTATTACTAGAGCTGTATTAAAGATATCGTATTCTTACTTGGCACACCTAATTATATATCAAAACTGAACCAGCTGACCAAATTTAGTCAAAATCGGACAATAAATATCGGAGATATACCTATATGACTTTTGCACTGAATTGCCAAGGCGACATTGGCTGCCAAGAGTGAGCGAGACAGTATGCGTTCGCTGTTGCTGCATGTTATAGAGAATTTTGCATGAAATTTATGGCGATTTCGAGGATATTCTATTTCATTTAATATAACTAGTTGGTACAGGGTATACTCAATGTCGGCAGGGACGACTTGCTTGCTTCATTTTTTTTGGAAACTATTATAGATAATGAGTTGAAACTTTTTGTATCTTGTTAGTTATAGTTTATTCTTGACTTACAAATTTTTTCAAATCTTAAAACCAAAAAGAGGCGGAGGGGGGCGTTCCATAATAGCGGCTCGTCTGTAATGACATGCCTCCCTGATGGAAGTCCTCTCGCCTTGTGGGATAATCTGAAACCGGCAAATGATACATTTTATTAATCTGTACACTTACACGCCTGGAATAGACCTCTTTAAAAAAAAAAAATTAAAAATGCTTAAGTTATAAACAATTGAACATTAAAATACGATTTTTCTACTTAGTTTTCTTTTCTATTGACAACAATTTTTAATATTTTTTCATGATCGAGGTCTATCCCATGCAGACATCATTGCGATTGATCGATTTTTGCGCCAGATATCATATAATAAAAACGATTGTTAATTAATCATTTGTTCACCTATAAAGGAACGTATTTTCGGTTAATGTAATATACATAGATGATATATGTATAAAATAGAATAAATACATACAAAGTAGAAGCCGAAGCTCTTCTAATGAAATGCCTCCATTTGTGTCCTAAAGTCCACTTGACTATTCCACGTTTCCATTAAAAACCGAAACAGGTGGCTAAAAACCATCGAAATTTCACACAAATTAATAAAAACCCAACCGAAATTATAGTTATTTTCAAAAATATAAGACTTATAAATGATTATGATTGATATGTAAATGATTCATATTACTCATACGACATGTGTGCCGGTTAGTAATAGTTCTAAATCCAACTAGTATTCAGTTTAATGAAATGAAGCAATCAATAATGTATAATTAAATAATTTTTATAATATATATTTAATGAATTTTCATAAAGAGTTAAAAAAAACAGATTGCTTAGAGTGTATTGAGTGAAGTTCAGTGAAAATCATTCAGAAAAAACAAATGACAATCGCCTAGAAATTGTCTGTTGACCCAATAGAGATGTTCGATATGGAAGTTTATTCTGTATTTGCTAAAACTGGTCCAATTATATTATTCTAAATTCATTAAATTCAACTTAAATAACTAACTAAATTACCCTAGCAAATATATTCTATATTTTATCCTTTCTTTTTTTTAAATTAAACTAAAAAACAATGCCACAATTAATATTAATTAAACATTAATGTTTAATTGGGTGTAAATTTGTTCAATAATCCCTGCAATGTATCCAATTCTTTTCTATATATGTTCATATATTTATATATATATACATTTATCTATGTTAGGCCAATCATACAATGTGTAAGGTGAGTTGCAATGTAATCCAATCATTCAATGGTCTTCTAAATTGAAATCAATTAATTGTCAATATTGTTTTGACGGCTTTTCAATGCGGTTTTTCTTTGTGTCTCTCTCTCTCTCTTTCTGTCTCTCTCTCTGTCTTTCTGTGTCAGTATTTCTCTTTTTACCTTTTTATTTTTTGACATAATAAACGTGTGAATTTTTTTATGGTTAATTTTTTCTTTTGCGGTTTGTCATTCTACACCTGAACGAAATTTGAGAACAAATTTTGCTCGATGCGGGACACTTTGATCGATGATTGATGCAAGGTGGAGCTATGTGGCAGGCACTTGAAGGGGGTGGGGGGTGTTGTTGCTATTACTGCTGCTGCTGCTGCTGCTGCAGCTTGACAGGTCGTTGTTTTCTATACGTATTTATTTTAGTTTTCGAAAAACGTTTTTCCAGTCCTACGCTTCAATTACCCACTCTATCTACGCGATGACAGTTGCAATTAAAAATTTACAAGAGACAAGAAACAAAATGTTGAAAAAGTTGTTAGTTACAAACTCGAAGCTTGTTAATAGACATGTAAACTGCAATTAAAAAAAAATACAACCAGACGGTGATGGTGGGGTGGGGTGGGGGGAGGCGAGAGAGAAAGATGAGGGAAGGAAGTAGGCAGGCGGTAGAGGTACGATGATTGGCCTCCCAAATATATTAAAAAAAAAAAAAACTAACATGTCTTGTTGTTGCAGTTGTTGTTGTAGTTGTTGGTGCTGTTGTTGTTGTTGTTATATTCTTTAATTAAAATATTTAAGCACGCAAATAGGCCTGCCAACTAAACAAGACTCAAATGGGGCGTGCCAACTCCTCCTGAGATTGTTGAGACTGGCGAGGCTGCCGCTGCTGCTGCTGCTGCTGCGCGGCTTTAATCAAAGTTTTTGCCAGCGGGGAATCAATCATTTGAAATTTAAACGTCATCGTGCGTCAGACCAACAGTGACTGAGTGAGTGAGTGAATTGGTAAGAGAGAGACAGAGAGAGAGGGAAACGAAGAAAACTCATAAGGCAGAAAGCAAGCTACCAAAACAGTTACAAACAAAGTTCCAAAAAACTAGAGATGAGAGTTGTCTCTCCCACCACCCCCAAGATATTTATCCAAGTAAAAAAAAAAGAAATAAAACAAATGTTGTTAATTTTACCATTAAATTTTACAATTATCTATATAAAGCGGCATGAATGATTCTTAATTTTAATGTAACTCATTAAGCCGAATTTGTAAAAAATATAACTTTGAAATGCTTTAAAAAATTCGTAAAATAATTTTAATAAATTTTTAGCTTTACCTGAAAAAATATAAGAATTTTTCAAGGCTCTTGCTTTAATTCTCTGTTCAAATTTTGATACATTGAATGATCCTTTTCTTATAATTAGTAAAAAAAAATATTTGTAATATTATTAATTAACATAAATAAGTTAAAAAATCAAACTTTTCTTCTATAATATCATGCAAACTTGAAAAAAAGGATAAAAAACTTTGGAAAATTGATTAACTTCAATAGAAAAAAAGAGCTCCCTTCAACAAGTATGTATCAAAAACTCTCTAGAATCGTTACATCCTTTAGTTTTTGGTCGATGCAATAATAATTTCAAAGATCCTTTCGTGTCACGCGACCATCTATAAAAAACTTGAATGCGAATATGGCGTGTCCAAGTTTTTAGCGATTCGAGAAAACAAAAAAAAAAACCCAATCTTGAAGACAACAGCCGGACAATAACGCAATCACACAAGACACAAAAAAAAAACATTTTTCATTTGCTCTTGGAGTTTTTTTTTTTCTGTTTCTGTTTCTGTTTGGTTTTATTTTCATTTATGTTTTATTTCTGGTTTTAATGAAAGCCAGACACAAATTAATGCGTGTGGCCCCATACTTATCACTGTCAGCGATCTCACAAAACTGACCAGAACTGAGTTGAAATTAAATAAAAAAAAGAATTTACGTATAAATATAAGGAGAACCCGAAAACTATATCAAATACAAATACAAATACATAGATAAATATTTATATGTGCCTGTGTGTGTGTGTGTTTGCATATACTAAGCAATTTTCGAAATCAAATTTATTTGCCAAAATATCTATATAAATTTATTTATATTGTGTATGTTTTTTTTTTTTCTTGTTTTTTGTGGGTTTTACGATACAACAAAAACACATCCATCCGACGACCGACTAGTTAGATATATGGTTAGAAAATTTATACGGCTGTCTTTTAGCTGGCGGCTTTTTGTATTTCGATTTGAATAGATTTTTAATAAGTGATAAACATTTGAAATTGACAATTTTAAAGTCGATTAATTAATTAAATGGCAATTCGGAAAATGTCAGACACATAAACACAATACCAAGCGACAGCTATAAAATACACAAATTGATTGATTTTCGGTTTGGTTTCAGCATTTTTTGTTTCTCTCTCACTCTCTCTCTCTCTCTTTCTCTCTCTCTTTCTATGTTTTGTTTTTTCTTTGTGCAAAATTAATGAGAGAATTTAGATGAGTTGTTTTGCTGAATTAGTTATGGCCGAATTGTTATCTTGAATTGATAGATTGGATGAATGGTCAACTGAATGAATTGAATGGGTGTTGAGTGAGTTTGAATCGTTTAAACGATAACTTTGGTTATCAGATATATGAAATAGATAAGAATATGAGTAAATGCTTATCGAATATTAATCAAAGATCTATTTAATAGATTATAATATCTGTATATATGTAAATGAATTGCACATAATAATTGCATGCTTAGAATCCATTTATAAATTTTAAGGGTCAAAGTTGCAATCTCAACTTGATACATTCAGTAATTGGCTAATAAGATGGAACATACTGGTTAACCCAGAAAAGTCGATCCACATAACTTTTACCTTAAGGAAAGAAAATTGTCCTTCTGTCAGTATTCAAAATACTCAATCGTGGAAATTTCATGAAAAGGAAGCAATTAAATGCAATATATAGAAAAATGCAATGGATCATTGGCAGCAAGTCCCACCTTAAACTAAGATACTCCTGTATAAAACCGGTATAAAGCCCATCTGGACTTACGGTTTACAAATATGGGGCACAGCTAGCAAAACAAACATTGAAACTATTCAAAAGTTCCAAAGCAAAATACTACGTAAGATCTCAAACGACCATTACCTGGTAACAAACAAGGAGATTCATGAAGAACTAGGCGTCATATAGTACGTCACTGTAGAAATAAACTCCACCAAAGCCAAATATATATATAAGCAGATTATCGGACCACACAAATAACTTTGCCATTAATCTACTAGACAATAGTACCGCCATGAGAAGACTGAACAGAATACATCCCCCGAATCTACCCTTTCGTAAATTGGTTTAAACATATGTATCTATCTATCTATTCCTTTTGCTAAGCTTTAAATAATTATACGTTAAGGCAGAGATATAATATTTAATGATTGTCACTGAGACAGATTTTAAATAAAGAAAGAATCAAAAAAAAAAATGAAGCAAGCAAGTCGTCCCTGCCGACGTTGAGTATACCCTGTACCAATTAGATACATTAAAAAAAACCTTCGAAGTAGCCATCAATTTCATAGAAAATTTCCTTTACTGCATGTAAAGCAGCGAACGCATGCTATCTCGCTTACTCCTGTCAGCCAATCTCGCCCTAAGCATTTCAGTACAAAAAGAATATGGGCATATCTCCGATGTTTATTGTCCGCTTTGGACAAATTTTGGTCAGTTGGTGCAGATCGGAGATATATAAATAAGAATATGATATCTTTCATACAGCTCTAGTATTCGTTTTTTCCAAATTTCGGGGGCGGAAGTGGGCGTGGCTAAAATTTGAACCAAACTTGACCTGTGTAGACACTAGCCGGATATTCCCACCAAATTTGGTAGCTCTAGCTCTTATAGTCTTCGAGATCTAGGTGTTCATACGGACGGACGGACAGACGGACATGTCTCAATCGACTCGGCTATTGATGCTGATCAAGAATATATATACTTTATGGGGTCGGAAACGTATATTTCAATGCGTTACAAACATCTGACCAATTTTATAATACCCTCTGCGAGGGTAAAAAAAAAAAGGGTAATTGGATATCGCAGATAATGGTTAATATTGTAATGGTTAATAAAAAAAAAAAAAAACTTACTAGAGGAGGGGAGTTATTATTTAGAATTTTTTCCTAAACATTACAAACTACAAGTAAAATAAATAAAAATGTCTGTATAATAAGAACTGGAGTTGGGAATTGGAACATCTTCAAGGTCCTGCTCTTGTTTAAGCAATTGAAGTTAATTTTTCCCTACCAGGAGCTGAGTATGTCGCGACTGGACTTGAGAGTGTCGCTTTCCAATGTGAATTTCCACCTCGTTGGCAATTTACCTCTTGTCCATCTTTTTCTCTTGTCTGACTTGACACTCCTGTCACACTAGGCCGATACAATCCTATGGATCTCGAACCTAGTTTCTAGTAAATTCAACATTAGGCTCTGTAATGTCCTGTCATGACTTTCATTTTCTAACATGTCTGATTTCTCTTTAACATGTTGTTATAGTAGAGTAGCAGAGATCAGGAATAAATATAAATCTAATAGAACAAAATTCCACTGAAACTTCCCCAGCCCTTCTTCAGATTCAGATTCATCAATATTTCTCTATAAAAAACAAAAAGTTAGATCTTAATTAGTAATTGATTAGCAATCGATGACCAATTTGTGTGAATGAACTCAAACTTACACCCAAACAAAAACAAAATGCTTTAACTTTTAAACGATTACCGATAACAATTTCATGCATTCCCATTCATTGAAAATTCGGTTTTCCATTCACTTGGTAGTATATTATGGAAGTTTCTTTTTTAGTTTTAGTTCAATACTTTTGAACTCTTTTTTGTTTCCTCTGGTTGGCTGTTTTGTTTTAATTGATCTTGATTAATCGCACACCAAAGAGCTCAGACCATTAATTACGCTTTAATTTCCTTTGCCTGCCCCCGCCTCCCTCCTCTCTCTCTCTCTCTCTCTGCGCATAAAAAACCATAAAATAAAACCTTAATAGTTTTGTCTTATCAGCATAAACTTTTTTTTTTTTTTTCCTCCTAATTTCATTAGTTTAATGGCAAGCAACTTCCCTCCCCCATCCCCTCATCTACAGTTCCCATTCTCTTCAATCCAAAACACACAGAAAACAAAAGCCCGAAACTATAGAAAAACCAACAAACTGGCTACCAAACTACGCAAAACGTGCAAAGCGGAAAACAAACAACAAAATATCAAAAAAAAAAAAAAAATAAGCAAACCAAACAGCAACAAAAAAAGAAAGAATAACGAACAAAACAAAAAAAAAAATTGTTAACAATTGTGAGAATAAATTGCTAAATAATTAAGTGGATCAACACAGTTGAGAGTTGAGATCTTTTTCGAGAGACTCCCCAAATTGCATATGATTAATTAAAGGAAATAAAATACAGTCAAGACGACAACAACAACAACAATATCACGAAGCAACATTTCAATTTAATTAAACCGAAATAAATATACACTAACTTTTATGCAAATTAAGTGGTTCATGGTCCTGTTTTTTCTTTGAGATTGGTTTGGCCTGTTGAAAGTTATTGTTTGTTATAGCTTGATAAAGGATATATATATCGTTTTACGATCTGTACTCATCAGCATATATATGCATCTCTATATATATATATATATATAGGTATATTCTATATCACAAATTAATGACCAACACTAATAAACTCATTTTTTGAGGGTATAAAAATGCTGACAACGCGAATGAGTAGCAGAAAAATAACAGAAAAACAGAAAAACCAACAGCAATAACAGCAACAACAACAACAACAAAGAAAAATCTTTAGTTTTTTCATTGTTGTTGTTGTTGGTTTTTTTTTTTTCTTTAATTAATATTGAAGTGAAGTTGAAGTTCAGTAGCAGCCACACAGGGGCAAGAGCGAAGGCAGGGATCAGGTATCGGCGGCAATGGCAACGGCAACGGCCACGGCGGCTGTGCCACTAAGGTAAAAAACAAAGACAGGAGGCGTTTTTCAACTCATTAACGTTCAAACGAATTCATTTGCATATATGTACCTGCCCCCTTCCCCCCCAAAAAAGAAAAAAAAAAAAAAAAAATTAATATTCCATGGAGAGTCAGGCCAAAAGACTAAAGTCAATTTGAAACGCTTAAGAAACGAGCTGAGAAATGGTCTCACACACTATTTTTCCTTCCTTTTATATTTCAGTCTTTTTTTTTTTTCTCTTTTCTTTTTTTTGTCTAAATGATTTTTATTAACATTTTTTTGCGTTAGGTATGCACGTAAGTGGTAGTAGGTTGGGGGTTGGGATTGAGTTTGGGGAGACATAGGGACAGACAGTCTGACAGTGGGACAGTAGAGACACGCATTTGCTGTGTCACTTGAGAGACGCCGGCGCATACGATCTACGCACTAGAGATGGATGGGAGCGTGACACGAACTAGAAGTAGCCAAAAGAATATAACAAAGAGTTTGTTCAAAGAAACATAAAATAAATAATCTTTAAGATGATTAAGCCAGCCATATCTATTAGCTATATCTACAAAAACTATGCAAACGAAAGCCATGAATTTATTTATAAGTTTTTCGATTGATCAACTTGAAGTATTAACAACTTGCATACTTTTGAATACTATATAAAGGATCCAAGAATTTTAGAAGATAGTCAAACAAAAAGTGGAAAGATATAGCCAAAATGCCTCATCGAAATCAACTTTCAAGTGGAAAGTGTCTTCAGATTTCCAATGAGTTTAGTTTACAAATTGTTCAATTTTATGCCAGATAGAGAAAAGATTCCTGGGGATATTTTTATCATTAAACTGTCCTTTAAATTTCCTTTAAAATAAAGCATTAATATCTTTCCTGTTTTATGCTTCTTTTAAAACCATTTTCGATTCAAAGTTAAAACTAAACTTCATCTCAAAAACATAAACAATTTCTACTTATTGAATCTATATTTTTATTTTATTAGAGTATATAGAAACTATATACATACTTTGATATAATTGTATAGCTAAAATAGTTCATATATTGTCGTCTAGTATGTCATCTCTATAACTCAAAGTCTTCCCATCGAATGCAGGCGTCAACTTCATGCCAACCGACAGCTTTGACCCTCGTTCTCTGCACTCCTCTTATCTTCTTGTATTCATCTTGAAAATTGTTTCTAGTTGAAGTTTGCCTTTTAATTGTTAGGCGCAAACAGCCGACCGACTAAATTAAATTTATATACACACACACACTCACACACACACAACCCTAGAATGCTCGATAGTTTCAGTTTGGTTCCATTTGGTTGCGTGTCTTCTTGGTTGAGGTCAGAAAACACAAAAAAGGAGAGGAAAAAAAAAAAACTAACCCCCGTCTCTCACTATCTACGTCACATGTGTCCGACCATTGAGCATGTGCAGCCTTTCAGGTTAACCGACTCAATAAATTCCTCTCTCCTTTCAGGAAACAAAAAAAATATAAAAAGTGAATTATTATAACATTTTTATTAAAGTAGAACTATACAGATATCGAATTTGGGAGTATCTCACATAATTAGCATAGTTATAGGGGTATCTAAAATAGAGTTTAGGAGGTGGAGGCATGGATAAGGGTAGTGGTAAAAGGTCTCATTGTTATATATGGGGGAGTAACTTGTCTAATTTTTCACTCAACTGTCTCATGAAATATTTATTAATTTCTACAATTTCACTGACAAATGATTAAAAGCTTGAATTAAAAATGTATGTTATGTTGTGTACATATCTATAATAGGTGTCGCTTTAATTAGGACACCAGCGGGGCAGGTTTCACCGCTGAGCCATAGAGTAATGGAGTGGTAGGGGTGGGGGGGGGGGAGTTAGCCAGAGTTAGTGTGTGTAAAATTGTGTTATTAAGGGTAGACCATAAATTATCACAGGTGATTGATAATGTTCAAATATGTATCATGTGATATAATCGAAAAAGTAAAAGTTAACTGTGAAATGAACGATTTCTAATTTTTTCTCTCTTTCTTTTTTTTTGTTTTTTGTTTGGTATTATGACAATGCAAAATTACAGCCACACTTTTTTCTTTTGGTATATGCAGTTGAAGACTAAATAAAGACTAAAGAAGTTGCTTTAGTAGATCGATTTCTCCCAATATAGAACATATTTTAGCTTCCAATAGTTCGATTTCTTTCAATATAGAACACATTTTAGCTTCGAAATGGCACGTGTCCTGTAAAGGATTATATAAACTGGACTTTCCATGAAAGAAAAAACAAATATTTGTGAGATTTGAAATACATTTCACAGCATTAGTCTCACATAAGTTTTAGTTTGTTAATTTCATTGTTTTGATTCATTTTAATACAAATTCTTGAGAGTCATTTTAGTTTACGATTTGTTTTGGTCACAAAGAAACGGGAGGGAGAGAGAGTGAGAGAAACAGATTTTTTACCATTAACTATTTGAATGAAATTTAGTTTTCTTTCGATCAATTTCCCATTCAAAATTTCTACAATTCGTTTCAAATACCAAAAAAAAAAACTCAATTCACATGGCATTACCATATCGAAGTGTATTCATGGCCTTTTGTTTGCAAGTGTACACATGTAACTTATTCATTGCTTTTGTAGTTTTGGTTATTGTACAAAAAAAATAGGAAAGGAAAGAAAAAGAAACAACAACAACAACAACCTTTTCTACTATTGTTCAAGGCCCCCAAAAGAGCGCCATTTAAGCCGATGATTGTGTTGTTGTTGTTCAGCTTTACTTTTTCTTCACAGTTCAACACAAAGACGCAAGGCAACAACAACAACAACGCATCATCGTCACGATCGTTTGGGAAATATGTTAGAAAAGAGGGGAGAGGGTGGGGGGGCGGGGTTCAAAAAAAGGGTTTCATTAGCATTGTATTTTTGTTTTTTTATATATATATATTTTTTTTTCTCTCTTACTTGTACACCTGATTGTGTCTTTTGGTGGGGCAGAAGAAGAAGAATTTTTTTGGTGTTATACAAAAGGAAAGCCCACTAGGAGAAGCTACAATAGTTAAATTTCTTTAAAAAAAAAAAAAAAAAAACATTTTTTCGGCTTCATTGCGTCTAGACAGTGAGCCAACCGCACAAGATGACGACGATGATGATGATGATTCGTTCACATGACGACTGGGCAAGACAATTAAACAAATTAACAAACTTACAACAATTTTACACATGAGAAAATCGAAGAAAACCATTAGCCATTAACCCTCTCTCTTACCTCTCCTCAACATTTTTCGATTCTGACTAATACTCCAACTCCATCTAGCTCGATCCTTCTCTAACTGCGCGGGTGTAACCCAACTGTCAGCTGCTTCGTTAGGAAGTTCCAAGTTAATGTTCAGTTGAACCTGCCCAAAAAAGGTAATTAAGTTTCCAATATTTTTCACTTTTTTTTTATTGTTGTTGTCGCTGTTTAACTCCCTCCCCCGATTGGGTCATGAACCCTTTTCCGTTTTTTTTTCTTCTTGGTCACATGTGTCTAATTTCATGGCTGTTAGCAAAGGGGCCAAGGCACAAAGGGCCACAACACAACACGAAAAAAAAAAAGAAAAAAGGTCGCGCGGAAGAGGCCAAGATGCAACCAAACAACGCGCATTTAATATGCACGTTTTTTTTTTACCAAATGGTAAGAAAATACAAACGGCTTTTTATTATTGACAACAACGAGCAGCAGAGCAGAAGGAAAGGATGGTCACAATGTGACCCGTAGTGAGAGAGATCAAACGAAAACCGAACAAGAAATACACTACACTTTGCATTTTCTATTCGAGAGTCCTAAATGAGCCAAGGACAATGGCAGAAACTAACTGAAACTGAAACTTTATATAAAGAAATCGCTCTATATATGATAAAAATGTTAAATTAATGGTAAATTAAATGATCCAAATTGAATAAGAAATATTTATTGCTAATATTTAAGTTATTAGCTAATTAATTGGAATATTTAATAATTTTTTAAAAATATATAAAAATAAAGTTAAAAGTCAAAATGAAAAAAAAACAAAATTTCGTTAGTGCATTTCATTTTTAGGATCGCATCGAAAATGTGTTTTCAAGTTATTTAACATAAAATATTTGAACACTATACTTAACTATCTTTTTAACCAAATATACCCACTTGACTCTTACCAATTATAGAGCATTCCATAACAAAACAAAATGTATATAGAAGAGAGAGAGAATGAAAGAAAACAAGTTCAGAGCTCAACCAAATAGCGACAAAGAAAAGTCATAAAAACGTTTAATGATGTCACAAACGCAATAAAAATGCAATAAAATGTCAAAAATTATTGAATTTACGATACGAAACAAGTTCAAAAAATAACAAAACAAAAGACAATGAGGGGGTTAAGGAGGGGGGTACACAACAACAACAACAACAACAAGCAGACACCTCTGCAACTCTTTTTTCTGTTTTTTTACCCGGGATGGTTTAACTAAATAACAAAACAGAGAATAAAAAAAAAAAAACATTATGTTCCATTGTTGTTCCACTTGATGTGCGTGTTGTTGTCCGTCCCGCCCTGTGCCAGTTGCCCTGCCCCTTTTTTTTTTGTGTAAGGTGTCGCACTGCGAACTACTCTACCATAACCTTGCCTCAATTTAAATAAATTTACAGAGAGTTTGTTGGAACTTCGACCCGATTGATTGTTATCTAAAAGTAAAATCAAATTTCATTTCGGCACATGAAAGTTGAACCTAATTTTCTCTTCTTTTCTCTTTTTTCTCTGTTCATGCAACATGTTGCGGGTAAAGGATCCCCAGGCCGAATGCATGAGATAACAAAAGATTCCCGAAAAAAAAAGAAAAACAATTAACATATTTAATACCATAGACATGGTGTCTGGTCAGGAGCAGACTGCTTGACTTTGATTCCCCATCAAGTTTGAAAATCCTTCCTGCCGACCAAACTGATTGACTGCCATACATGCAGTCCCCCTCCCCCTCCCCTCTCCATCAATCTTTCTATCTCTATCGCTCTGTTTGTGTGGTGCCTTCATCATCACTTGATATGCAGGCGCATGAGCGGGCATACTAATTAGAAAAGAGCAAGAGAGAAACGGCAACCCAATCAAAAAACATACGTATGTACATATATATATATATATATATATCTTCTCTGATGCATTTGCCTTTGATTTTTCGTTTAAAGAAAGCCCTAAATTAGTCTTCTTTATGGGTTGACGTGATATATAAAATTGAAATTTAAGTGCCAAAAAAAAAAAAAAAGCAGGTTGCTCAAGAACAGGAAAGGATTAACATAAGAATACAAATGAGATCGGATTGAAATACAAAATCGAAAATAAATTCAAATGTTCTAGACACATACTTATAGGGCAAACTATACTCTATGATATGACGAAATATACTTTCATTTGACTTTATATCTACTAAGGATATTCATCACATTCCTAGCTAAATAAAATGATCTTGATTACATAGCTTTAGATTTTTGCATCATATATCTACTACTGTGGGCAAAAAGTAAGGTGAATTTGTTTGTAAAATGAAAAATCATTATTTATTCTTGTTAATCAATTTCATCCCCTTCAACGTAGTCCCCTCTCGATAAAGTACACTTATGTCCACGAAACATGCCAAATAGTCCCTTTCCGGTATAGCCATTAGCGCCTTCTTCAGGTGCTTTTATCTCCTTAAGCGACTGGTCTCTTGAGTTTTGGCAATAGCCAGAAGTCACACGGAACCAAATCAGGCAAATACGGTGGTTTCGAAACGATTTTTGGCGAAATGGTCACGAAGAACGAGTGCAGTGTGAGACGGTGATTCGGTACCAAACGAGATTTGATTTGTCGTAGGGCCAAACGGTCTTTCAAAATGGTTTTTACAGATCCTTCTGATTTTCCGATCATATCAGTAAGATCTTCATCAAGTCATCATGTTCTCGACCCTCTTTGAAGTCTTTGTACCACTTGTAAACATGGTAGAATCACCAAAGGCCTCCTGCAACATCCTTAAACAAAAAAAAGAACTAGTTCGAAATGTTAAGACCGCGAAGTATGAATTGAAAATTCACCTTACTTTTTGCCCACAGTAGTATATGTTATATATGTATGTATATGTATTATATGCCATATTTTCTCTTTCTATATGTAAAAATATTGCAACTCTTGTTTCTTTATCTACTAAGAATATTCACTGTAATCTAAATCGTATCTACAAATTGAGGCAGACTTTATCTAACTTTGCCTATATCTTTTCATAACAAAATGTTCTCGTTTTCTGTGACTTTAGATTATATATCTTTTGCATATTTGGCTTTAATATATTTTGGCTTAAAAACACTCTAATAATATGTATAATCAATATGATTAGAAGACATACTCCTCTACCTGTAGATATATACATATATAACCGATATGATGTGACAAAAGTACAAGTTATCTATTATTCATCGGAAATCAAATCAAAATAAAAGCACAATTATTATTATTATTATTATTATTATTATTAAAGTATAGGATATAGTTATAAACTATCAACCTTACTATATTTTACAAGCACTGGCAACTAAGGCCTTCGGCTTAGACGAAAAACTACATCCATACACTAGCCTGGGATTCGAACCCGGATCCTCGTTGTTCAGTTGACTAAATGACTGGGCCACTTAGACAACTCATCTACCAAGGACTGCAAAAGCACAATATTCTTAAGCTTTCCGTTCTCCTTTCAACTCTGACTTCCCGAGTATCCTTTTATTGCTAAACTTTTAACTTTAACTGTAATTTAAATAAAAATGTCTGCCACAGTTTAGTTTAAAGGCTTCTATTACCCAACAATCAAGAGTTATCTTGACCAATTCTGGGTGATCTTCATTGACCAAGCCAAAAATTCAGCTGTCTTTTCTTTTTCTTTTCAAAGATGCAAAATCTCAATAAACCAAGAAGAGCCGACCAATCGTTGCTGATCTCATCATTTGCCTTTGATTCCAGGAAGCGGCAAAATGAATTGTCTAAAATTTCCATTTATATAGAATGTGATTGCTCCAGATTACGACCTTATAAATACAACAGAGACATTGACCCTAAGCTGCCTTAACCCTTATCTTCATCTATATACATATATATATGTATATATTGATGTATGTATAAATAAGTAGCTAACATTTCAATTAATTACACATAATAAGTATGTTTGTATGTATATCTTGACCAATTATTGATATCTATAATCAAATTGAATTGCGGTCACCTTTATACATATATACAGACATGTGTACATATATACATATATCAAACAACTTTACAAAAAAAAAAAAAAATGGAAAAAAAAAAATATTTATCCCACCACATGCCGAGAACTTGAGTCTTGTTTGCCCCAATTGAAAATGTCAACCTATCAACAACAAATTAACTCAAACAAAAACCGAAAAACACAAAAGACAAAGAAAGAAAGCTCAAAACCTGGACCAGGTTTTCAGTCTATAAGTAAGACAACAACAACAACAACAACAACGATGACGACGCCGCCTGCTGCTGCTGCTGTTGCTGCTGATGGTCATCTCACATGATATATGAACGGACTTTGGGGCCTAACATTTATGTACCACAAATGTCAACTGTCAATGTCAATTTATATATTATGCTGCCACATTGCGGATATGTCAGCAATGAACATATGTAACTCAAAAACAACAAACAAACAGAAGAAAAAAAAAAAAACAGACATTTTTTTCTGTTTTTTTTTTGTTTTTTGGATTTGTTTTATTGTAAAGTCCGAAAGCAACCTACGCAAAGAGTATATTATATAGTGAAAGATATCTGAAAGCTGTGGGACATGCATAAGTATTTATAACATTATTTTTGCACTTTTATTTTGGCCTTCTCTCGCTCTCTCTCTCTCTCTCTCTCTCTCCCCTCCTCCTCTAGTATTTTTTTTTTGACTGCTTTGTGTGGGTGTTGACCATTTCATTTGTTTGTCATTCGGAAATTAATTTGCTTGAACAAGAAAACAGAAAGAGACACACACACACACAAAAAAAAGAGAAGTAAAAAACAAACAAAAGTTTAAGATGAAAATTTATGTATATACCTACATATAGATATATATAGTTTTTTTTTTTTTTTTTTTTTTGGAGGGTTGCGCCACAAAGTTAAACCGTTACCGGCAACAAGACGAGGCAGTCAGGCAGGCAGGCAGTCAGGCGCACATTAATAATCTTGTTGAACCCGGCAATTTCGACCCTATAATCAAGCCCCCAGTGAAACGCATATGCACATATAGACAGGCGGACTGAGAGACCGACCGACCGACCGACCGACCGGACAGTTGGACCAAACGAACGAACGGACGGACAAATGAAACGAACGGATATACGAACGTATGAGGGAAAGAGATGGATAGAGTTGAGGACGAGGTCCAGTTCGTGGCTCGTTTGGTTTGGTATACGCCTCTGGGGTAACGCCTGCTTATTCCATTGTTGTTTGTTGCCTGATATTTTTACTCCCGTCTTCTGTTGCTTTCTGCTGCTGCTGCTGAAGACGTGGCTAATTTGAATCAACCGCCCCTCTCCTCTCTCTCTCTCTCTCTCTCTCTGTCCGTCTTCCTCTATATCTCCCTGTGTCTCTCATTTTCGCTGCTTGTCCCAAAATGAAACTGAAAACAGGCAAAAATGGACTCGACTTTGGTCTCCAAAAGCAAATTAAACGCATGCGCAGCGGTTGAGAAGTTCGAAGCCTTTGGGCTAAACGAAACGAAAACCAAAAAAAAAAAAAAAAACAAAATATAAGAGAAAAAGAAACGCAGTCCAAACTGAAACTGGTGGCCATTGAATGTCGCTTCCGTAGCCAGCGTACCAACGAGAGCGCCCCCATCTAAAAATAAAAGCAAGCATGTTGATAATTGTTTCCTGGACGGTCTGTCGGTCGGTCTGTCGGTCGGTCAGTCAGTCAGTCCGAAACCCGAACCCAACCGAACCCCCCAAAGCCAAAGCCAAAATAAAGAGCGAACCTGAGCTAAGCTGGCGACGGCTGCTGCTGGCGTCTCCAACACATAAATCCAAACCGTAAAAACATATAAATTTAGTTAAATTTCAATCCACTGGAAAAAATACAAAAATACAAAAACAAACAAAACTAATAACCAAAGATGGAAGATGGAAGATGCCAAAAGGTGTAAAGAAATCTGTCTAAAAATGTATCTAGAACTATAAAATATCTTTTATACTTTGGAATACTTAATTTGGTTTATAGAATTGGAAGACATTCAACATTCATAGATCTTGTCGAAAGATAACTTAACTAAACTTAAAAATGGCAAATTTTACAAAATTATTTTGTTTTATAAAATAACAACTATAAAGACGAATTATCAAAAATGCTTCTCTCTTTTTTCAATTTCTTGTAAAGAAACAGTTTTTGTTTTACTTACTTTTATTTTATTTACTTTATTTTGTTTACATTACATAAAATATTAAAATATTATTTTTAAAAGTATTATTTTGCACCGCTCCTGTAGAGAATGTCCCAAAAAGGTTGTTCCAAGAAAAAGTTCTTGGCAGTGATTTCGATTTCTGAGGACTTGATTATTGGTAATTAAAAACATTTTGGATTTCTTTTTAAGAGATGGATCAATAAAGATATTGAAGGAGGGAACAGTCAATTAAATTGACTTAAAAATTTTCAACAATTTGTTTTTACATTTCAAAGAATTCTCGCAAATAAATTGATGAAAAAAAAAACATAGTAAATATTTTTTCAAATATCTAACAAAAATAGTGCTTAAATTAAAAACGTATTGGTTAAGCCACTTCTGACTAATCGAGATCTTCGAGAGAGAGAGAGAAAAAGTCATTTAAAGTTTGAAATTTTTTTGTTTAAATATATACGAAAATATTGATCAATTTGGCTCGAAATAATATATCTTAATATCTACATTCTGATCGTGATTTCAATAAGCTCTATCTAAGCTAAATATTCTACTTATTAGGCCAACTACATATCTTAGTGTCTGTCTTAGTCTCCTGTCTAGTCTAACTTGTCTTGGCCATATTTCCTATTGCTCATATCTTAAACATTATCAATTTCTGTCAGTGTATTGAACATATCCCGTCTCAATCGCTTGTCATGTGGCTATTATTTATATACATATTTTTCGGGCTTGTTTAGAATGGGTAAAATTATGCAATTATAATAATTGCTCAGCGAGTCAATTCTTTTCCTTTTTTACATTTTTTTCTTTTATTTTTTTTTGGCCAATTATGAAAATATGAGCATATTTAGTTTCTTTTCATATTTATATTTCTTTGGGTTATTTTGTGTTGTTTAGGCTTTTAAAAACACGCAAAGTGAATTTCTTTCTTTGGCTCTACCCTCTCTCTCTCTCTCTCTCTCTCTCTCTCTCTCTCTCTCTCTTTCTCTATATATATTTGTATATTTGTTGCTGTGGGAGAGATCGGTCTATATGCACTTGACTTTTAAACTTATTCTCATTCTGCTTATCATGGTCGAAGAAGAGAGAGAGAAGAGAGGAAAGGCATTGTAACAATTATGCGGACCTCTGCACGCACTCGCACACACGGTCATTCCAAGCATTCACCCTCTAAATAATGCTATTTAATAGTTTTATTTTATTTTTCTTTTCGTTTGTTAGCCATAGTTGTTTGCCCTTTTAAATGCCGATAACCTTTTATGCGGCCATAAAAAAAGACATGAGTCCGAGAGTCGACTTCGAAATGCATTTAAATTGAATTTCTTTCGTTGGAAAAGAAGAAAAAAACAAAAAAAAAAAAAACGCGTTTCTTAACGCCATGAAAACTAATTTTATAGTTGCACTTCTGCTTCCACCTACCTCCAATGTTTCTTAGCCCCCCTCTAGCACAAACACACACACAAACACTCACACACATTTCAATTACACGGCCCGAAAAGTCTAACGTAAATCGTAGTAACTTCATTTAAATGGTCAGCCAGTTAAGTGAGGACCAGTAGATTGGCGGGATAGGGGGGGGGGGAGGAATAGGGGGCTGACTCCTCTCTTGTGTCGCAGTGTTTTTATTTTTTATTTTTTTTTTTTTTGTTACTCATGCATGGTGTGTCTTCGATGTAATGTCTTTTTTGCACTTTTAGTGCATGCTAATTGGCATGTAGAAGGTTAGGTTTTGCATAAACCGTTATCTTACATGGCAATTCTCACGACTCCTGCACACATATATATATATATATATATATATCGCGACTATAACTAGCCCATAATTCTCGAAAGGGTACAAAAAAAAAAAAGAGAAGCATTTAAATGCAAAAACGTTTTATTGTGCATAATCCAAAGAATGATAATGAATATAAAGAAGGAAGTCTATATCTCTCCTCTCTCTCTCTCTCTCTCTGTCTCACTTTATGGTTTGTTTTGAACTATTACGATAGCTTTACTACACATTTATGGGATTAAATTAGCGATATGTTATTCAAAGGAAAGAAAAAGACATGCTAAAAAATGCAACGATAAAACTATTGGATTGGTTTATTATAAACACGTCCCACAATGCACAATGCCAACCAATGCAGCAGCGCAGGCAGAAGCGGCCTAGCGTCCGTCATTCCGTCAGTTTATGCATTCCACTGACTGACTCTGACTAGCTGACTAACACAAATTGCATCATTCCATTTCAAATCAAATTATGTTATTAAATAGAAAGAATAACTAAGATATAACATGAACTGATATATACATAATTTTGGTATTAACCAATTAAGACATAACATCCTTTTCATGATTCTTGGCCTTAATGAAGTTTTAACAAAAAGAAACGAAGACAAAAACTATTTAAAAACCAAATACTTTTCTTGTTATCGTTTTTTTTTGTGTTTTTCCAAAAAAAATTTCCAACTCTTTTTTTACTGACCTAAAGTCAATTATTTTTTTTTTCAAAAGCCTTCAGGTTTTCCTATTAGTATAGGAAAGTATTTTAACAACTTTGAAGATTGTTTTAACGACTCCTAATGTGAAGTGTCAATCAAAAACTCAGGACGGTCAAAACAATTTGTTTAAAGACAGTTGTTGTTGTTTTTTTATATTCTTTCTTTTATTTTAAACTTGAGCGAAAATTTAATCTTAGCTGAAAATTGGTAAGAAAGTTTAAGTTAAATGAAGCAAGCAAGTCGTCCTTGCCGACGTTGATTATACCCTGTATCAATTAGTTATATTTAATGTAGGCAAACATTTGCGAAATCGGCAACGATGCGAGCACATGCTGTCTCGCTCACTCCTGCCTGCCAATTTCGCCCTTGACGTTTCAGTACAAAACGGATATGGGTATGTATATATCTCCGATGTTTATTGTCCGATTTGGACACCAGGTGCATTTTGGTTATATTATTAAATGTGCCAAATAACAAATCGATGCCTTCAATATGGCTCTAGGTATTCGCTTGATTAAGGCTACAAGAGTGGGCGTGGCAAAAATTTGAAACAAACTTGATCTGCCTACACATTAGATGGATCTACAAACCGAATTTAGTAGCTCTAGCTCTTATAGTCTCCAAGATCTCGATGTTCATACGGACAGACGGACGACAGACGGACCTGTCTCAATCGTCTCGGTTGGTGATGCAGATCAAGAATATATATACTTTGTAGGGTCGGAAATGTTTATTTCTGCCTGTTACATACATTTTGACGACTTTAATATACCCTTTTACCCTATGGGTACAGGGTATAAAAAGGATAAACATTTGCTTTGGAATTTGCTAAAGATTTAGAAAAAGCAAATATATATAATTAATATTATATAAATATATTACATAAAAAATAGGAATGTTATTGTAGTTACATAAGTTAATTAATTTTTTTAATAAAAATAGGAAGATTTTATATGCTTGTATTTAGAGAAGAACTTTCTAAATAAGAACAAGAAGTTCTTAAAGTTCCTTAAACTTATTTCAATATTTTTACTAAGACTTCAATTCTTACTTTAACAATTATTAAATACATTATAAAACTTGAGTTTATTATCATTTAAGGACAAAAATTTATATATAAAACATCTTTCAAAAGCGATTCAAATCTAAATTGTAGTTAACTATTTAGCATAATATTAAGATCTCTATAGATCATTTCCTAACCATTCAAAGACTTCTTGGAAGAGTTAAGAAATATTTCACTAGAGAACCGAATTTTAATAATTTTGTTTTATTTTAAGTTTATGACCAAACATTCAAGATTCTTTTACACATTATACAATTCCCATAGCCTTTGGTCCCATCTTCAATTTATTTTCTATTCTAAAAGAGAAAGAAGAAAAACAAAAAAGTAATGAAAATTTTCCAATTTTAATTGGGATTGCATTCGTTCGTAATGGCCTATAAAAAACACTTGGGGAGGAAGTCTTCGTTTGAGTATTCATTTACGTGTTACCAGTTAAATGCAATTGCTGCAATTGCTTGACAGAGAAACTACAAAAAAACAACAAACTGCTTCTTCTCTTCAAAACATTTCATTTCACAATCATTATTGGTTAATCATTGGCTACATTAAAAATGCTGTGTGTTGTTAATAGGTGGCGGAGGGGGAGCGAAATCGAGGGGGGGTTAAGTAAGAAAAACAAACTGGTTTTATCTCACACGGATTAGCAAGAGTCGCGATATCGGCAATTTGGGAGTCCAATCTATTTTGGAATTAATTACTAAAACGTAATTTGAATAAAACTTTGTTGGTGGCACATAAATAGGAAGACACTACGCGGACTGCGTAATTTGATTTTCTCTGGAATCGTAAATTAATTTTTAAACGTAAATCTTCCGACACATACACAGAGAGAAAGAGAAAGAGAGAGAGAGAGAGAGGGAGACACTCATACACATTGTACATGCATATATAAACCTACAAAGTAAGTTCTTTTTTTCGGCCCGCGTATAAACCATCAGATTTCGATATAATCGTAAATTTTCGCACACTGCCAGAGCACTATGAAAGTCCGGGGGACAGGGACACCAGAGAATCCCCAAGTTAGAGATGCCAGCGCGTGTGTGTAAATTGTTCCGCCACTATTGCCGCTTGGGCAAAATCTAAACTGATTTATACTGCCATCTCTAAAAGTAAACCGCACACCAAAAAAAAAAAAAAACGAAGAAAAACCCAGGCAAAAATCGTCACAAAAAGTCGACGGCAATAAAATAGCTCCGCAATGGAGTTGGAGGACTTAAAATAAAAAAAAAAAAATATATAAAATAAAACGAAAGAAGAGAGGCAAAAAAAAAAAAAAAAAAATTGAAGGCGAAAATGTGATTAAGTTGCGCGCAAAATCCAATTTTTATAACTGCAAAATCACTTGGTCTGTCCCCCATTGCAGCTAACCCTCCCCCTCCCGTCCACCCATCATTTGGGCTAGTATGTAGTGTGCGGGGCAGTATGGTAGTGCACCCGCTTCTTTGGCTTCCACTTGCATTTTTTCTTCTTCTTTTTTTTTTTTTTTTGAGCTAAGGCGAATTGAGTCGGCGTCCGATGTTGCCTCGCATCGCATCGCATCGCGTAAGATGCTTGGCAGGGCAATAATCATAAATTTAGACAACAACGAAACCGGCGGCAGCCGCAACATTTTTTTTTTTTTTTTTTTCGCCGAATGAAGTAGGCAGCCTCCGAGCTCCCCAAGCTTCCAGCTCCCAGTTTCCCAGATCGGAGCTCCAAAACTTTTCGAGCTTCGACTCTTGACTCTCATGTGGTTGAGGTTCCGAGGTTTTTTTTTTTTTTTTTTGGAGGTCGTTCTAAGCAAACAAATGCTTAAAGCATAAAATATTGATATTTTTTTTTTTTTTTTGTTTTGGAGTTCATGCTCCAATCGATGCGGATTCGGGTTGCACATGAAGTTGTCTTTTTATTTGATTTTAAATTGTTTATTGCTTTGCATATTTCATAATTTTTGTGCTTTTTTTTTTTTGTTTATTTTTCGCTGTTTAAAGTGGAGAGGAAGAAAAACGAGTTGAATTTCTGCTCTGAAATTGAAATAACATATTCCTAATGAAATTGCCAGACGACTATCAAAGGTTCTAATACAATGTTCTTTATCTTTTTCAGGAATTTACTTAATTAATTTATAAATACAATTCAAATTCCTTTGGAAGTATTGCCTAAGATTATAATTTACCTAATGAAAACTCAATTACAATCTGTTTCGTAAGTAAACAACTCTAGTTAGAGAAAGAGAGAGAGGTGTGGGGGGGAGGGAATACATCCTTAAGTAATTCAAAATCACAATTATAATGAACAATTTAAACACCTATTTTATTAAAGATTATAAGAGAAGTTTTCTAGTTTTTTTTGGAGTGAGGTAAATCAAAGTGCTAGTAGCCTTTTCCTCGAAGTCATCTTTGCGGTTCGATATCTTGTCAAAATATTTGCCACCCAAAGGGTCCACACTGCAGCTCCACCCCTGGGCGTGTTGCATCAATTGGTTATCTCAGCTTCGGCGTTCACCTTGCCTCTACATTTAAGAGAGCCTTACTTTATCAAAGGTGTCTGCGGTGCTTGAATTTGTTCATCAGCAGCAACAGCAACTGAGATTGGTATCGATGGCTTGCTGGCTGGCTGGCTGTTTGGCAAGGCTGCTGTCCTGGCCCTAGCCCCAGAGGTTCAAATACTAACACTTAATGAACTTAACTTTTCACAACACACAACAGAACATGGTAGAGAATTTCCATAAGAAAGGCAAGGCTTTCTACTGCTGCCGCTGCTTTTGCTCCTGCTGCTGCGTGTCTATTAGATACGCTTCTAGGAGTGGAGTGGAGAGGAGTGAGGAGTGAAGTGGCATAAGAGTAGAGTGGATACAACAACTAGAAAACTGCAATATGCCAGCCTGGCTGGCTGGCTGGTTGGTTGGTTGCCTCTGTGCCTGTGTGCCTCCTGTCTATCTCTCTGCCTTCCTTTCTTCCCGACTGCCACACACACTTATGGATGCTGCTGCCTGCACTGAGGCATCAAGATACAAGGTAGCTGCCGGGGTTCAGGTTCAGCTTCGATTCTGTTCAGCTTCGGTTCTGCGAGCGACTTTGGCAATCAGCAATTAGCAGATATGTTAACTTCATGTTAACGAACCAATTTGAAATTTAAATGCGGCACAAAACGTCTCGTCTTGTCTCTCGGCTTCTGCGTCTACTGCTTGTTCTGCTCTCATACGTCGCTTGTTGTCATCACTTCTGGCCACAGAAAGACAGACAGGAAAGGAACCCGCTCACTCGTCACTGCTGCACTACACATTTTTGTGTTTAGCAAAATTTTAAATACAAAAGAAAAGGAAGGAAAAAAAAAATAAGAAAAAGAACCTTCTATTCGTTGAATCAAAAGCCGCTGCTTGCTCGTATGTTTGTACATATGTATATAGTATATATATATATATATATATATATGTCTGAACCGATCCAAAGAGACGATACATATGCATAACCAAATGGGAAACTTGAAAGGAAATGATAAAGAGGAAGTTATATTCAAAAACTATGACAAGTGTTGAAATACCCTAAGTAATAACGAAACTACGAAAGAAGTAGTAAATTGAACGATGCATATAGTGTATAACAGTTTGTATAACTGCTATTTATAACAGCTGGGTATGCTAGTTTTAGCTTAATCTTTCAGTGAAACAATTATGAAATATGATACTTTGATTTTAATTGTTCTGTATAACAGTATAACAATTAAATAGTGTGTATAACAGTTTTTCAATGCTTTGAATCCTTGTATTCCTATTGCATTAAGTCTTTCATCGTATCTCTATATAACAGTTAAGTACTACAGTTAAGTATAACAGTTACCGTGTATTACAGTTTTTTCAACACATTGAATCCTTGCATTCTTTTTGCTTTAACTCTTCAATCCTTCAAAATTTCCTCAATTATGCTCATGATGTTCCTCAGTTATGGACTGAATAACATTTCCTCGATCTTATAGGAACCTTTATAGGAATTTAATGATACTTTCCCATTCAAGAAGTGTATATCAAGAAGGTTTAAATAAAAAAAAAAAACCTTGTCATCATACTACGTACCCCAAGTACAAATGAAAAGAGTTCGTTAAAAGCTTCTTCATGTTTCTTGCTCTCTGTTTCTTTGTGTGTGTGTCAGTCTGTATATATATGTATATATACATATATAGTATATATGGAGCTGCAAATTCTTTTGGGCCCAACGTCGAAGAATGATTCTACAACTACTACTACGTACTACCTCTTTTTCTGCACCTTTTATAAATCACTGAAAGACGAACGAAACGAACGACGAACGACTCGGACGACCAGCTCAAGCTCAGGAATTCAACGCTGACGATTTGCTATACCAGACAGGAAGGAATATAACGACGAAACGACAACGACGACGACAACGACAACGACAACTTAAGCGCGAAAAAAATAGTCAATATAGTGATGGTGACGGAGAACATAAGAAACGACAAAGCGGGGGCATGGAGGGAGAGATAACAATGCCAGAGAAGTGGCAGCTAGAAAAGAACTTGCCTCTCCACCATTTCTTCCCCTCATCCCCTCCTTCTTATGACCGACCATGGCCATGGCCATGTAATTGTTGCAAAATTTAAAGCGCAATTTCAAAGCGTATGACAAACAATAAATCAGAGCTGAAACCATCGACCGACAGACAGACCAACCGACCAACCGACCAACTCACTATACTATATAGGAAGTGGTAATAGTTAAATAAGCGGAGCAAAAAAACAAGATTCAATGAAATTATCATACGTAAAGCGAGAACCTTCTCATCTACTAGTCTGTTTTTTTTTTTCTTTTTTTGCCTCCCCCCTTTGCTCTTTTTTTTTTCTTTTCTTTTTTGCTGTCGGATTAACTAATGCGATTTGTTGGGTTGGCTACAAACTTGAGTCAGAGTTGAGTCAAATGGATGCATAACTGGATGGCGGGGGAGGAGGTGAAATAGAGGTAACTGAAACTCGTAAAAAGTATAACGACTTCAACCGATGCACTATGCGTAAAGTAGCCTTGGGGGGTATATATGTATCTATATGTATGTATGAACGATAAACGATAAACGGCAAACGATCTTGTAGGTAGCCAGAAAATGTTCTTTTCACTATTTAATAGGGAAAATTTTATATTCAATCCGATCGATCCGATCGATAGATAGATAGCTATTAATATCTGCGAACCTTTTTTAATGAGTGCTGGGCAGGTGGTGCAAGTTGTGACAAGTAATCAATGGACTTTTAATTATTTGTAATAACATTTTGGAATCCATGTGTGAATCTTTGATAGAAAACCCCCTATAACGTTCAATAAATGATATATGTAAGTTTCAAGTTCTAGCCTTGGTTATCCAAGTTTTTCATTTTGCAATTTATTTTTACGATTGCGAAATTACGCTTCATTAAGTTAACCATAAATATACATATATAATATATTAAATTAATATTTCTATATAAATTATAACTGTTATTTGATTAGTCTTTAACCTATTTAGAAGATAAAATTTTATGTTATATATATAATAACTTTTCATACAAATCTCTCAACGATAGTCGAAGAATTTTCAATTATAAAATATCCCCCAAAACATGAAATGGCGCTTCCTCCTCCTCCCTCTCCACAGTTATTCATCATTTTTTTGAAGGGGGGAAGAAGAGAAAAAAAAAACCATAAATGCCACATGCAATTTCTCATTTTCCATTTGCCTAACCCAAGGTAGCAAAATAAACTACTAACAAAAAAAAAAGACATTAATGAAAAGGAAAATTAGGGATTTTTTTTTTTTTTTTTTTTTGCTCCTCTCTTCTTTTTTTTTTTTCTTCTATTAAAGGCATTGGCACAAAATTTTTTAATTGCTTGACAACATCAAAACACATAAAAACAGTGGCCAGATCCAGAGAGATGGAAATGGAGATGAAAATGGAGAATAACTATGAGAATGATGGTTGGTGGTGCTTGCAGAAGTGGCTGCGGCAATGGCAGTGGTGGAGGCGGAGGCGGAGAAAGAGTGTAGACAACCACTCAAAATATAATTCAGTTTGCAAGTGACCAGAAATTGGTCGCCAGACCAAAAACCAGAACCCAGAACCCAAAAACCCAGTATCCAGAGTACCCTAGCCAAATGCCTGAGCCAGTGATTTCATTTCGACTTTCGACAAATAAAATTGTTTTTTTTTTCTCGTTTTTTTTTTTTTTTTTTTTTCGTTGTAGTTTTGTATTCACGAGTTTGCACAATTTTTGCATTTCGATTTGAAAATTCTTCTTGTTGTTTGATGAAATCACGTACCAAACTGCGGCTGGGCCAACAAATTTAGTGTGGATAGTTCGGTTGGTCGGTCTGTCTGTCTGTCCGTCTATCTGTCTGTCTGTTGTTCGGTTAGTCTGTCTGTCCGTCAATCTGTCGATGGGGTCTACACTATACTGTTGGGTGGATAGGTAGGTGCAACATGGTCGTAAAATGCCAAACGACTGGACGTTTGTTCGTTCGTTTGTTGTACCAAATGCTGCCCAAGCTAACGTGTCAATTGCTACAGCTAGTATAGTGAAGAATTCGGGAGGAGGCTGGGGGAGGAGGGGTTTTGGCGCTGGGAAGGTATAACGGGTGAACAGCATTCTAGTGGATCAACAGGGGGAAGGGGTACGGCGGCTGTGTGCCAACTATCAAATCAAATTGGTGGCACAGGATAATGTTTTGAGCTGCGGTTGGAGATTGCACAGCTGCCTGTGTACCAACCACCCCCTTCCCCACCCCCCTTTGTATTCCTCTTTTTTTGTATGCTTCTTTTTTTCTGTGTTTTTTTTTTTTGGTACATATTGTCTGTTGTTGCAAGTTGTCATTTTTCGTATTTGGTAATTGGTTGCTGCTTTGTCACATGCAAAATGGCATTCCATAGCACACGAGAGAATCAAATACAACCTATGACAGGAGCGGCATACCCAACTATGCGGGTCCTTCTTATCAAAGGGAGCGGTTGGGGCTACAAGTTAAAGCCTTAAATGTGCGGACTTTATCCATCAATCATTGAAACAATTTTCTTCCAACTTTCAAATATATACGCTAATTTGATCTATAATTGCAAATCTTGTTTATTAAAAGTTGGTAAAGAAAAAACTAACTTTTTCGCTCTACGTCTATATCTTCGTTTGTGATTCTTTTGGATAAGAAATCTGAAATTTGAGATTCAGTCAAAGGAAGAGTTGTAATCCCCTGATTTCTATATCTTTTCTGAAGTTCAAAGACTAAATAAAGTGATTTCTTTTTTCCTTTCTTTTACTTTTAAAGAAAATTGTATAATTCGTCTCAAAAGGAGAATAGCTTGTTCTCCCTTTCCCTCTTATTATTAGTTATAGTATTAATACTCTAACATTGTAACTAAATTTTCTTAAGAAAGATATTTATTGACAATTTATATTATCAATGATATAGTTGGTATAAAGAGATTTTTAAAGATTGTTGAATAAAAAACAGACTTCAAAATGATCTAAGATTACAATTATATATCTTTTCATTATATAATAAGTCACTTTTAATAATGAAACAACTGCACTTGCCTATACTCTAACTAGAAGATTTGACTTAAACAGAATCTCCAGTCAATACATTTGCTTAAGATGTAATTTCCGATATCTATTATAAGAGAAACTAGAAAAGTTTTATACTTTATTTATTTACAATATATATTTTAGTTGGTTATATCTAAAGCAAAAATCTAATGGCTACCTTTTACGAGCCAACAACCAGAAACAAAGCAAAGAATGAAATAGAAAAAAAAAAAAACTATTTTCTAATTGGATAAACTTTTTTGCTTACCAAAAAAAAAAAAAAAAAAAAAAACCGGGCAATTGCCCTTGTTACTCACATACTCCTCTCCTGAAATTTTTCTTCCTTTTTGGTTATTGTTTCCACAACTACGTGCTCTTTCATTTGTTTTTATTATTATTAAACAAACTCTCGACGCCCATGCATTGTTTTATTTGTTGCTCTTTGGCCATAGACATGGTTCTGCAAAAGGGAAATAACAACAAGAACAGTAACAGCAACAACAACAACAACAAAATCAGCACACACCACGTGTCATAAAAGTTTACAGACACGGAATGGTAACAGTACCATGGCACTCGACCACCAACGCCCACTCCACCACCCTGCAGCCCCACCGATAACGGCCGGCACGAACACGTGTGATAAGTCCGTGTCAGTGGGCAGAACTCCAATATGTCGCGCTTTTTACGACCCAAAACCCGAATCACTGAGCCCTGATCTAAATTAAGTTGATTCAATCAAGATTTGCCATGTGGTTTACCGGCCAATGGATTTGTTTAATGGTTTTTCTTCCTGTCTTTTTTTTCTTTTTTTTTGTGTTCTTTTTGACCATTACCAACGGTAGACAAAAAGTCAATATGAAACGTGAAACGATTGTCAACCTGACCAGATAGAGAGAGAGAGAGAGAGAGAGAGAGATGACATAATCTCTGATATACATTAAAATAAATTATGCTCGCTTATTATAGGATTAATTAGATCAAAATAAGTAAAGTTTATTGTTGCATAGAAAACTAAAGTTAAAATTAAATGATCCTAAAAGTATTTAAAAGATTTCCTGTTAAAGGATTTTAATGAAAATTTCCTAGGAAAATTCCTTTCACCATTATCTAAAAGGATTCTCTTGTGAAGAGACATTAAGATATCGATCGCATTTCATCAAAAAATCATTAAAAAAAAAAAGAAAGGGGGAAAAGAGTAAGAGAAAAAAAAAAACAAAACAAGTATTTACCTAACGAGTTAAACATTTTATCGATAAGATATTACCCAAAGGAGAGATAGAGGGAGGAAGAGAGAAATTAAAACAGTTTTTCACTTCTTTTCCCCTCCCTTTTTTGGGCAAACGAACCTATAAAATGTTTTGAGAAGGGACAATTGAACAGATGGACGAAACGCACGCTCCCCCATTCGCTCTCTTCACTTGATTCTTTGTGTCTTGCCCTGTGTTATTCTCTTGTAGATCCATTCCGTAAATGAGCTGGAACACTTTGAGAAGTAAAAAAAAAAAAGAAAAGTTAAAGGAACATTTGCCTTTTTCTATTCCATAACTTATAAAACTTAAATGCCATTAACTTGTCCCAATGACTTCCGCACACCAAAACGTCAACTGAAGGCGACACCTATGAATATAGTTCGACTCGAAGAGATGTACAAATGGAGAAATGGAGAGGGTTCTTCACACACACACATACACACAGAAAAAAATAAAAATAAATAAAATAATAAAAAGAGAAAAAGAAAAAAAATCAAGCCATATGTTCGACAAGACTTGAAAACAGGCCGCGCTAAAAGCAAAATTCGATTCTTTGGCCAACACAAACAACCGTTTGCCAAGTCCAAGTCCGAGTAGTCTTAGTACCAGTCCAAGTCCAAGTCCCAGTCCCGGTCCCGAACCCATTCCAAAGTCGCAGTCCAAGTCTCTTGCATGTTTCTTACTTGATTTTCTGCTATAAATTAAAGGACTTTAATGACACTTTGGGCCAAGACGACGATCGCCAGAATTGTTGTGGATTTCTCCAAGCCAAGTCAAGCCAATCCTCCTTTGGGTGCGAAAATGCCACGCAATGTCCAACAACAATAACAGCAACAAGAACAACAACAACAACAGCAACAACAGCAACTACGACGACAACGACATTGGATTATTGTATGACCAATAGAATGCGAAATTCTCCAAGTCGGACGCGGCCTTCCTCTGCAGGAAATTCATTAAGTGTATTTATTGCTTCGATTAAGATGGACACTTCTCACCTGCAAGCGATTCTTTGGGCCTCTCCACTTGGTCACGGTCCGCAGTGTCAGTCTCCATCTCCATCTCCTCTCTGTCTTCGTCTTGGTCTCGCAGTCTCGATCTTCATTCGTTCGGTTGTACATAAATTTTGGTTCGCTCACAATGTTTACACAATGTCATTTGGGTTTTGGGGTTTCTTCTTCTTAGAGAAGTAAAGGGAAGGAAGGGGAGGGAGGGAGAGAGGGAGGAGTGTAGAAAATATGCAGATGAAATCACCCAAAAACGAGCATCATGCCCTGATAATTAAGCCAAAAGAATTTCCAATTCCCAGCATCGTCAAGTTTTGCGAGTATTGCCATTTCGTAGGGAACTTGAAATGGAAGTGGGCTGTGTGTGTGTGCGTGTGTGTGTGAGTGTATTTGTGTGTATGTGACATAAAATCCAATTCGCTCATTTCAATTTAATGGTTTTGTTTTTGTGTTCGCCATGCATTTATTGCTGAGCAGTGGACATTAAAGACGAACAAAAAGCTAAAAAAAAAAAAAAAAAAAAAAAAAAAAAAAAAAAGTGTGGCTGCATATTGCCAAAACGAAAATATCCAATTACCTAGAAAATTCATTGATGGAAAAGCAAAAAAAAAAAAAAAAGCAATTTTGTCTTATTGAATTTCAAGCAAAACAAAAATATCAGCTTACTATTTGAACTAACAAATATTTGCAAAAACCAACAACAATTTTAATATTTTTTATTTTTTAAATTACATTTTGTTGGTTTTTTTTCTCGAATTCTCTTAGTTTTAGTTTAGTTGAGTTGTATTAATTAAATTTAGTTAGCATTTATTTAGCGACTTTCGCTTTAGTAAAACATTTTCCTGCCATAGAAATTATTATTGGTTGTAAAATTGCCTCTTCTTTTCTTTTTTAACAACTTGTTAAACATAAATTTTAATAAGTTTTCCAAAGAGCACCTGTGAACATTTCTATTTTTTTTTTTTTTTTCATTTTTTTATTATTATCTTTTGACGTAAAAGTGAGAATAGCTTTTCCACTAGCTTCCGGTGCTTTTCTTTTATTTTTTTTTTTTTAACGAGTGAAATTTGGTTTATTCTACCTTTAGTCTAGCTTTGATCTAACTAAAATAAGAAAGAATGTATAGTTAAATTTTCTTTCACCCACCAACCACCCCTGCTCCCATCACTTGGTTGCTCCTCCTATAGACATATATAACTGTCTTATCCTTCTTGTTAACCTTTGTTTGGTTGGTTGACTGTTTTGTTGGTTTGTTTGTTTGTCCGTTTGTTCGTTGGCTCGTTCGTTCGGTTTTATGACTCAACGGGCCCAACCTCTGCCCAGTGGATGCTGCAGTAAATTTTAACTTGCAATTGTTTTAATTGCCCCGGTTCGTATATTTATGGCATAACGGAAATGAGTTAATAACAAAGTACAAGCCAAAAGAGAGTCCAAGCAGATTTAATACCTGACAGGGATAAACGTTTAAATAAGATAGAAAGAGACATCCGACACACATACACATAGCCAATTGGAAAGGGGGTTAATGGGAGAGTAGAGTGGGTGGGGTGGGAGATGGAATGGGTTCTTTGAGTGTGGGTGGGAGTTGTTTTGTCATTTAAATGAAATTACTGTCAGATTTTACAGAAATAAAATTTTTGAAATTGTATCAGTTTTATGTACTCTCTCTAAGCCCCATAGTCCTGTCTCCCTTCTTCCTCTCTCTTTCTCTACATCTCTCTAACAATAAGATAAAAGCAATAAGAATGAAAAATACAAAAAAAAAAAGCAAATACCCAACAGATTCGGTACTCGTAAAATTTATGACCATTTATATACTGGATAAGATTTTCTCTATGTGTAATTTTCCAGCTGTTTCCTATTTTTTTCTTTTTTTTTTTTATTTGGCAAAAAATTAAGGTTTATTTTTCTACTCTTTTCACTTGATCAGCATAAGTCTTATAATATTATCGAATAGTGACTCTGCTACCATATTTAGGAAATTTATATAAATGAATAAATAAAATACTTAACACTTTTGCAATAATCGGCTACTTTACTAGAATATAGAACAACTTTTGAAAGGGTCTGAAACAAACTGCAATATATAGAAATTGCATTGTATACAAAAACTGAAAATAAAATGTCTTTAAAATTTATACAGAAAACTTTCTTATAAAGAAATTAACTAAAGGAAACTTCAAACTATATTTTATACTTTATTATACCCTGTACCCATAGGGTAAAAGGGTATATTAAAGTCGCTAAAATGTATGTAACAGACAGAAGGAAACGTTTCCGACCCCATAAAGTATATATATTCTTGATCAGCACCACCAGCCGAGTCGATTGAGACATGTCCGTCTGTCCGTCCGTCCGTCCGTCCGTCCGTATGAACACCTAGATCTCAGAGACTATAAGATCTAGAGCTACCAAATTTGATGTGAACATTCGCCTTATGTCAAGGCTGATCAAGTTTGTTTCAAATTTTAGCCACGCCCACTTCCGCCCCCGTAATTTGAAAAAAAGGATAACTCGAGCTGTATTAAATATATCGTATTCTTACTTGGCACACCTAATTATATACCCAAACTGCACCAGCTGACCAAATTTTGTCGAAATCGGACTATAAATATTGGAGATATTCGCTGTTGCTGCATGTTAAAAAGAATTTTGCATGAGATTAATGGCGATTTCGAGGATATTCTATTTCATTTAATATAACTAGTTGGTACAGGGTATACTCAATGTCGGCAGGGACGACTTGCTTGCTTCATTCTTTTAAAGAATTATAAGCTATACTTTGGATATTACCATTCACAAGTCCTTTTTGTTCTTTTGGAATCAAAACATATTTATAATTTTCATCAATACAATTTATGTTTCGTGCAAGTTTAAGTTTTATATACAAGCATTAGTAGATCTTTTATAGCCCCCACTGTAATAGGCCTAAATCAAGAAAATGATCACCGAACCTACCATTGGGACAGCTGAAAAAACTGAGAATATAAAAAGAAATGAGAAACAATTAAAAAGCAATAGAGAGAGAAACTATATCATATAGCTTTCACTGTAAACCCTTTGAAAAAAAACAGACACACAAATTGTATAAATTTTATTATCCTCACAGGACTTACTTGATAACTTGAAACATATGAAAACATTTTCGATTTCAGAAAATAGTCTTTTAATTCAAAACAGAAACCAATTTGAAATACACGAGCACATGTGATCTCTCAATCAAGTTCATTCCAAATGAGAATAAGGCAAATTGTAATTGATATGCCCAAAAGGGGAGACAAGGAGAGAGAGAGGGAAGTAGACCCCTTTTCTAAAAATGTGCTGAGTATACGATTAGTTGTCTGGATTTCAATAAACACATTTTCACATTTCATTTACTTAAATGTTTATAAACAATACCAACAAACGAATGGAGACTAAGAGAGCAAAGTAGTTGTCGCCACTTGGTTCCCACCATAAATTCCCTTAGTCAATAAGTTGCCCCACCCCTCTTCTACGAGATCTGATTCAGGGGAATACTTTTACTTTAGAGAGGGAGAAAGAGAGAGAGAGAGAGAGACATACTCCCTACCCTGCCTCACTAAAAAACAATTTGTGACCTCTTCTGACAGCTGGAACAAAATAGTTCTATTAAAAACAACAACCGAAAAAACAAAACAAAACAAATCAATGAAATACATATTATTGTATGCATTGTGGGGACGGGACCCCCCTTCCCCTCTCTCTCTCTTAATTCTCATAGTGTCGGAGGGAAAAGCCACGAAGCCTAGTTAAATTCTAATTATGATAATTAATTACCCTAAAAAGAGCTTGTGCGCTAGACAAACAATGCGAATGGGCTCTCCTCTCCCCCGCTCTTTTGTCTCTGTTGTCTTCCTTCCCCCATTGGGACCATAGACTCGTCCATCAATAATAATGATATTAATTGATTGAATTACGATTTGTGTCTGTGCAAAATCACCGCCAGGAGGCGACGCACAACCAAAAACAAACACACTCACACACACACACAATGAAACGCCGCCAACTTTTCAAACACTCGCCTGGGAATTTATTTATGACTGTCGACAATTTGGATCCCGGGACCAACTCCAAAAAAAAGAGTGGAATAAAAACGTGCAACGCCCCAAAAATAGACATCGAACATGGCCCGGCTCGCGTATCTGTTGACGATTATTATTGAATGGAGGTCTTCTCCTCCTCCTTCACCTCCCTCTCCTACTGCTGATACTACTTCTCCTTCTCCTTGTCGTCGTCGTTGTCGTTTTGGAGTGTTTGTTTCGTAAGCGAGTTTTGCTTATTTTTGGCATATATGAAAAGGAAAAGTGTAGACAAGACGACGTTTTTATGGTAAATGATTTATGTTGTAGTATACCCATAGCAGGGGCGGCAGCGGCGGCGGCATGAAGAAGGAACAAACAACAACAACAGCAATAGCAGCGTCAAGGTAATTGAGTGGGAAATGTGTTGCCTGGACTTATTGGAACAGAGGACTTATTGCAACAACAATAACAACTAGTTGTTGTTGTAGCAGTAGTAGTACGTATAGTATAAAAATCCAACTAAGAGAAATCGCTGCCATGTTGTTGGCCATGTATTTAGCCTGCATCAAAGGCAAAATTGTGAATTGCGAATGCGAACTGCCGCTTGCAAAAAGGGGGCAAGAGTGTAATTAATGCTGTGAATTTAGCATATTAAAAGACAACTTCTTCGTTCCTATAGACAAACAAAAACGTACATGGAATACACATACATATGTATGTGTGTGTGTGTTTCACTTGGCCGCCAAGCGTATCGGCTTGAATATTCTCTTCTTATACTCTTCCAAAAGCAAAAAAGTGCTATGAAATTTTTGAGAATTATTTTTGTATTCTTGTTCTATACTGGAACTATTAATTTTACATCTGATCTGTTTGTATTTTCTGATTATAAGAAAAACAAGGATTATCAGATTAGGAATAGGAAGCTATACTTTATATAGTAACTCTTTATACGAGTAATGTTTCTTTGATAAAATGAGAGGGTAGATCACATAATCTTTATTTTATTTGAAATAGTGTGGCTGCTGTTATATGTGAGACAAGAAATAGTGTGGCTGCATTTTTTTTTACTTTCAAATTTTATATAATAAATGTGTCAGAATTTCTTTACTTTGTATAAATTTCTATTTAATCTAGCTCTTTGTCGCTCTTTCTGCTTCTATTTCCTCTTTTCGAACTATTTCTTTTGCTAGTTAGTGTATAAGTAATTCGTATATTTATTATTATGCATAGATTTTTACCACACTCGCATCTTGTTTATTTTATATGGCCACAACTGCAGCTGATCCTCATAAAAAGCCGCGACACCAAATCCTCGTGGCATGGCAAACGAGCCGTTGCGTCTCCTCTCCACATTGCTGCATGCAAGCCCCCAGACATAGTCACAGTCACAGATACACAAACGTGTCAAGTAAAGAGGGTGTTATTGGGGGAAAAGAAAAAAAAAAAAAAAGAGGGGCACGGGAAGAGGGATCTAGGGAGGTAGATCCACAGAGCCAATGCAAGAGCCAACCAACAGTCAAACCAAAAGACGAAAATTTATTACGGAAACTTCATTGACAATTGTCACTGCAAGCTGACGACGATGACGACGGCGATGCCGATGGCTGGGATATAGCTTTGGCTATGGCCTAAGTGCGTTGCGGTGTTGGGGATTTGTTTCTTCGCCTTAAAAATAAGCAACATGTGTGCCAGTGAAGTATCCAAGGAGGAGAGTAGGGGACCAGTTAGCGGAGCACACAGGCAGCTACTTGTCTATGGCAGCCGCTGTGGCAGCTTATGGAAATCATATGGCGAAATGTCAAACGAACGAATGAACAAAAACAAAAAACAAGACAAACAAACATATTTGGATATGAACGGGATTTTTTATTTATATATTTGTCAGTGGAATTTTCACTAACATTTATATAAATATAAAGGGGGGGGGGGGGGAGGGGGCGTGGCAGAAATGCCATGGGAATATAATTTGGTGATTAGTTGCTATATATTGAGCTGGCAATTAAGACAAGTTAATGGGGGTTAAAACTTTTAGAGCAAATGACATCATAATCACGATCCATCTGAAGTGTATATAATTTTGAAACTATATACAATATTATAAAATAAACTATTTTTTCAAATAAGAAAAACAAATCTAGCTTTAGTGTAACTATCAAAAAATTGTTCCTTTTGCGACCTTTCTAATCTTTAGATTAGTTGTTATAATTCTCAACTAGTTTAGGCATTGAATACTAACAATCGATAGAAAGGACAGCCAATGGATAGGAAAACTTCCAAATAGCTAACTCCTAATAGTTTTAGAGACAATTTGACAACATTTTGTAATCCTGTGCTAGTCATGTCCTTCACTTTTCAAATGAAAAGAAAAGCGTAGACAATAAAGCATTACTAAGACTAAATATAATGCCAATTAGTAAACTTGTTCTTGTTAATATATACTTTAAAGTGTAATCCAATTGTCCATACTGAAGTATTATATATATAACATCATGTCGAAACCTAAACTTATCAGAAAATAGAAAGCCCAAAACCAGGCAAATTTAGCTTAGCTCTTCTTTATGCCATGACTTCTATACATAGTATAAAGCAAAGTCGCTTCCTGCGTCTGTCTGTATGTATGTATGCTTAGATCTTTAAAATTACACAACGGATTTGGATGCGGTTTTTTTTAATAGATAAAGTGATTCAAGAGGAAGGTTTTTGTGTACAATAACATGCTTAATAAATTAGAGAACCATTGATAATTTCAAGATTTCTAATGCGAAGTCGTAAATAAACACATTTTTAAAATATTTTGAGAACCGTAGTATTTAAGGTATTTAAGTTCAAAAAAGTATTTTTGGTTGTTGAGTTTATTATTTTGGTTTTGTGCAGAAATAATAAAATCCTGTCTGGAAGACGTCGTCGTTCGAACATAGGTCGTAGTACAGTGAATGCCAGAAGAACACGTTCAGCAAGAGATGAAGAAACGTCAGCGGAACGTGATGCTCGCATCAGCCAGCTTCGGGATAGGAATAGAGCTGAGAGAGAAAGAGAATTCTCCGTAGAGCGTGAGGCTCGCCTCATCCAGGATCTGCGATAGAGAGTGTTCCAGCAAGTACTCCCGACTTTAATGTCGTAATCCATGCAAATAAAGTTCCTGTCGGAGAACACAGAGGACGAAATAATGCACCTTCCACGAGTGAAGTAGCAGTGCGTGCGAAGCCGCGGGCAAAAGCTAGTAATTTATAAAATGACACAAAATTGTTCTATATAGTATACGATGAAAGATGAAAATATAGAAACCGCAGAGGATTTCAACACATTTTTTTCCTCTTATTCCATTCTATGCACGTATTTCATATTTAAGGGATTAGCTGATTTAAATTATTGGCAGATATACATATATATTTTCTTTTTTATAGAAATTTCCAAGATTTTCTCTTTTCAACTTCAGTTTCGGTTCAGTTTAGTTTAATTCAGTTGTATGAGGCATCTGTTATCTCTTAAATATACACTTTAATCCCATCCATAAACCATTCACTACCTCATTTTCTCTATATATATATATCACTCGGATATATTTGTCCCCCCTCCTCTCCTCTTAACCATCACCAACAAAATCAGCTGAGTTCTCTTCACTTTTCAATGCCAGGCGACATTAAGTGAAACACTTTGTCAACTTATATACAAGGAGTTTTTCTTTGGTGGGGGTGTCTATGGGGAGAGGGGAGAAGTGTAGTACCGAGGGAGAAGAACACCGGATGTTGTTTTGGTAATTATTTTGATGCTCTCTTGCCTCTCTATGGATAGAAAGATTGTGTTGGGGGGGGGCGGAAGGGAGACACATTTTGATGTGTTCTGTTTTGGAACAGCAACAAATTACTGAAGCGCGTCCAATAAGAACAACATACAAACAATGCGAGAACAACACATAAACAAAGACATCATCAATATAAACTAAAAAAAAAAAAACCAAAACACACACACACCAAAAACAACAGCAACAACAACAACAATAAGAAGAAAAATAATAATAATAAAAAAGAAAAAAAAAAACAAGATGAAGCAAAAACAAAATAAACAGAAAGTTGAATGGAGAATGTTGATGGGATTATAAGTGATTTTCATCAAAAATGCAGCGCACGACAAGTAGACAAGAGAGATAGAGGCCTTGTTAAGATAACTCAAAGCCCAGACATCAATCGATTCGTCACCCTACACACACACACACACACACAGACACACCACACAAGAGTCATGCAATCAGCCAGCAGAACTAACTTGTTTCTCCGGTGGGTCTTTTGCTCCTCCACCACCTCCACCATCACCACCACCAGCACCAACCAGCACCAGCACTTCCAATTCCATTCTCCATCCATCTATCCTCTTTTGCTTCAAGCTCCCTTTATATTTCTACACTCTTTCAACTCGCTTGCTTAAAATATTATTCATAATTCCATAAATTTAAAGGTTGCCAAGGGATTGGACAGAGAGAGAGAGAGAACCCTTTCGTCTTCGTTTCGGGTTTGGGGGAACTTGAAGCCACGCGCCTGCGCAAAGTTTTTAAGTCGCGTTTGTCATATGCAAACGGAACGGCAGCCACAGCTCCAGCTACTACTTTGGAGGTAAAGAAGAGACTTGTTCCTTCATCTTCTTTGCTAAATTAAGCCTAATGAACGTGTTTCACTGTACGGGTGTGTGTGCTCTTCTAGAGATGACAGCGTGAAGGGAGCTTAAGTAGTTAGGTAAGAAAAACAATAGTTAGATTTTTACTAACGTGATTTTATGTATTAACTTACTCAAAAGCTCTAGAACAGTTAGCATATTACGGTCTATCCTTTAACCAGGACATTTGTTGAAAATATATAGTTCCCATGTGGTTGCCCTTTGTCGTAGATTCACGTACTCATCTCTAGATATGTTTTTTTTTTTTTACTTTTTTTCTCATTTTTAGCTTGTCGGTGTCTCTCTGTGTCACTTGTCGGTTTAGTCGCGGACCTGGCCTAGTAGTTTGGTAGTCGGTAGCTGTTGCAGTTTGACCAAATCGAAAAGGTGCAGTGATTACCAGTAACCAACCGACAAACAGACAGAGCGACTGACAGACTAGCCAGCCAACCAACCAACCGACCAACCATCGACCGTACCGAATGACGCTGCATTAGCGCAGAAATATTTAATTAATGGTAATTTATGTGCACGTAAATTGTGCAAAAGTGCGACCGGAGTTTGGGGAAGTTTCCATCCGCTGCCAATCGGTCTCTTTAGCCAAGCCCTCCCGCCGTGTTTCTACTTAACATCATCTTCCTTTTGATTTTCGAAAAATTTCAAAAGGTTAATAGGGTTTTGCACTGGTTGAAGCGTGTCAATAATGCAATTGAGTGTGAGGCCAATGTGCCTGAGGAAAGAGGAGAACTGACATGTTAAATTGGTAAGTGAGTAATAAAGATTCGGAAAAAAAATAAAGAAACTAAAGTTACCATCAATAAAATGGCAAATGTAATAACTGCTTATTTACCAGATGTGTGATATATGTATATATCTAGAAATGTGAAAGAGTATATTGTATATACGTATATATTTTACTTTTCAACTAGAAATTCAAGTTAAAGTCTTCACTTCTTTCACTCATTTTGGTGAAGATGAAGCATCTTAAAGGCAATATTAATGCGTAGGTTAAGAACACATCTCAGCACTTGTGTTTCTGATCATCAGGGGGGCCCACATACACACACACACACATACACCTACACACAGACATATACACAGCAGTTGGTCAATCTGTTGGTCAAAAGCAATCCCCATACTCAATCCATACCAAAATGCAAAGCCTAATCGAACACGTTTCATATGACTGTGCGGCGCTAAAGATTACATTTTAATCTCTATCTGGAACTCCCGTTGTTGCCCATCTTTCTATCTTTCACTCTCTCTCTCTCTCTCTCTGTCTCTCTCTGTCTGTCCCTGTCTTGGGCAACTAATCAATGCCTCGTACTTGATTTTAACTTGCTTGTAATTGGGCAACGATGGAAGATTGGAGCGACGACAGCGCGACGAGTGTGTCCGGCCCGATAAATGTCTGAAACACAAGACAAAAAAAAAAAAAAAAATTCTTGCCGCGTACACGGTAAATTTTCTCCATCTCTCTCTCTCTCTCACACACACACATTCTCTGTTCTTAGTTGCAGTCTCAGCGGTGTGAAATTACCGTTTAATGAAAATGCTTTCTCCCCCCCAACCCCCCTCCCCTACATTCCCCTTACCAAAAAAACAAAAAGGAAAAATTAAAAAAAAAATAGAGAAAAGAAAAGGAATAGCCAAAACGAAAAATAGATACAACTAACTACAGTTCGCGTAGGTAGTCGGAATATTTTTTTTTTTTTTTTTTTTGCTGAAATGCTAGAAATTGCCACTGCTACACACACACACACACACACACACTCACAGCACGTGACAAGGTGAAATAAAATGAGAAGCTATCAGCGGACCAGGAACACAGTATCCAGCCAGCCAGCCAGCCAGCCAGCCAGCCAGCCAGTCAGCCATCCAGCCATCCAGCCAATTGCTGCCGATGCCTCAGGAGATGGTTACATACAAACAAACTCCATACTATACAAGTGGTCCATTGGTACGTTCTGCAGTTACAGATACATGCTACGATACAACATCTTATTAGTTTTTACTGCTACACCAATCCCCTCTCCCCCTCCCCTCACTCCCACTCCACACTCAATGGATGACTGTGCGCGAATGGTGGCTTTTAACATTCGGCCAGTAGCTGGATATCGTATGTATATACATATATAAAGAAATTTGCATACCAGTCTGTAGAAATTCCCCAATACAGGCTACTGTTGACATATCGCGCACATTCTATACAACCATCTCATACATTTTGGCCACATTGATTTGGATAGCCTTTAATAGTCAGATTTTCACAGATCATTTGAAATGAAATGAAGAGAAAATAAGGATGCAATCATCCCAAGGCATGAGTAAGTTTAATCGATTTCATTATTTATACCTAAATCGATTATATTTCATTTCCTTTGGGGGGGGGGTGAAAAAGTTACTTAAATCGGAGAGTGAGAGTGATTAAAATTGTTAATTGCTAAGTTTATATATAGTATCAATAACTTTTAGATTTGGACTTTTATTTCTAATCTATGTATTATCTTTTTATATGAAGTATATATTATTCCAATTATATAGAAGAATAAAAAACAACTAACTAAATGTTGCTCAGCATTTGTGCAATCTTCTTAGAAATGTTTATTTTGTTTTCTAATTACATTCAATATGCATCTAAATAGTGCAATTGTTCTATATATATATATATACATATTCATAATCAGTGATAAATGCATTATATATGTATACATACATATATGTATAATTAAGCTCACTTCTCCAGTCATTCCGTTTGTTCTTCAAGGTTAAAGAAAGAAATTTAATTAAGAGACCTAAAGGACTCTAGAATGCAGGACAAAAGTAGACCAAAATATAACCGACATACATATATATACATATACATATATATATTAATATTAATATTATCTTAAATATCAACTAAACAAGGCTGCCTTTCTCTCTCTCTCTCTCAGTTCATTTGTGTTGAAACCCCATGATGTCCCAGTTGCAGTACATTGAATATGCCTCTCTCTCTCTCTTCTTGTCTCTCTTTCTTATCCCCACTATGCTGGTCAGTATAATAAGACATGCGTGTCAGAGGCAGCAATGCCAGGATCAGAAGTTGGGGACACCATAGACAAAATGAAGCACAATTCAATCTAACCTAAGCCGGTCTGCTTATTGTTCCATTTCTATAACACAAAACTTAACCTCTATGCCAACACCAACACCAAACCCAACCCAACCCAACCCCAACCCCATCCTTCATATCACTGTTTTCCACAGTGCTCTGTGCTCCCCTCCTTCCCCACTTCCCCGCTTTAAATGAGCAATAATATAATCTGCATGTAATCATAATAGAGCACTGAAATGATATGTATACAATGGATGGATGCTTGAACTCTGTCTTAGTAAATGCTTTTCACTTGTTTACATTGCAGCTTAAAGGGACTTTGGAGTATTTCCCCTCTCTCTCTCTCTCTCTCTGTCGCTCTCTCTCACTCATACTCTTTGTATTCAATTTTGCAATATGCGTAAATGTAATTAAAATATCCTTTTGTAAAAGGCGCTGAAAACTCCATCTCACCTGGTTGAGGTGATTTTCCTGTGGCATTAGTCGACCGCACAGGGTTAAATACAGTTCACACACACACACACACACACACACACACACACACGCATACAAAAAGAGTAAAAAAGAGGGTTGGCCAAGAAAGAGATAGCTATGAGAAGAGGTAGAGAAAGCGGAAGAGGGGTAGTGGAATGGACGCATTACACGCTCTTTTGCATATTGTGCAATGAGGAGTAGACCAAGCCAGAGCCATTGCCATTGCCAGTGCCAGTAGAAGAGCCGAAGCCCAAGCTGGAGTAGTCTCAAAAGAGTTGCCTTTACTACCAGCTTTATGTTTGCTTATTTGTTCATTTGTTGCCCTCCCTGATTCTCCACAGTCCAGTTCAGTTCAGTCCAGTTGCTGACCTTTAGACGTCCCAGAGTATTCATTCTCTATCTCCCCCTTCTCTCGCTGTCTCTGTCCCTGTCCCTGTCCCTGTCTCTGTCTCTGTCTCTGTCCCACTCCCCTTTTAGAGGAGTCTCTGTGAGCCAGCAAGTGCAACAATCAAGGTGCACACAAACTGCTTACTGTCAAAAACACACGCAATGCAACCAACCAAACAAACAAATAAACAAACAGCAGGCGAGAAATGTTGTGCGGGCGCACAGTGGGTTCAACTGAACTATTAAATATGCATTTATCACATCGGGGTCACCATTAACAATATATTAGCTTAGTTCCCTTTCTTCTTAGTATCTATAATTGAAGTCTTTTACTTGTCTATAAATGAAAATAGTTGAGACTTGAATACTAATTTAATCATATTGAACTCCTATATCCTTTTCCATCAAATATTAAGGAATAAACGGAAATGAAACAAAAGTGCTTCACATTGGATTGAGGTACCACTGTAGTAAAAAAAAAATTTGGTTTTTCAGCCGACTTCTTGACAATGATAACAATGCGGCGTAGAGGCTTGACATGCTAAAGGCAAGTCCTCGTGCTGCTGCTGGAGCGCTTTAGTGTGTAATTTAATTGAACGGACATAACAGTAGTGGGGAGTAGAGCTTTGCTTCACTTCAGTCCAGTTCAGTCCATTCCATTCCATTCACTTCGTTCCTGGAGACTAAAGAGGACTCTTTGCTTAATTGAAAGCAATTAAGTGGAAAATTGAAAACTTTGGCAGCCATAACGTTGACGTCTGACCGACCACACACACACACACACACACACACACTCACAGACTAACCATATCCTCCCCGTTACACCCACTCACGCACACAATTGCATATACAATGCATTTGCATTTGATAGAAGAGAGGCGGCCAGAAAGAGTCAAATGTGGGTGGGAGGGAGGTGGCTGGATGAGGTGTGAGCGCATAAGGGTGAAGTCAGTAACAATGCAATTGGCAAAAACAAAAAACAAAGAAAAAAAATGTACAGTCACGTACGTACATACGGCGCCGCCATTTTCTGCTCTCTTCAGGCTCTGCTACTGTCACTTTACATGCCACAACACACAATTGACAGCGCGGATATTTATGTAAATAATTTTTCATGTTGCCTGAGCTCCGCCAGCAAACAAAATAAAAAAAAATACAAATAAAAAAAAAAAAAAATACCGTTTCTGTTGACGTGTACCCCACCCAATCCAACACCCATTCCCCTCCCCTCAAAAAAATATAAAAAGAAACCAAAAAAAAATACCAAAAAAATTACACAAAAACGCCGCCCACCCACTGGGGGCTAAAGGTCCGCCATTCATCTATATCTCGCCCGGCATATATATATGTATATGTATGTATATGTATGTCCATATATGCATATATTTATGTGTATCCCGGTCATTCTGTCTACTCATCCAGGCCGCAAAACAAAAATGCTTCTTTTTTGTTTTTAAAAATGCATATTGAATGTTGATAAATGGCCAAGCCAAAGGTCATTGTTCGAAATAAATCTGTTAAAGTTTATATAAAGCCCCCCCCCCCCTTCCCCCACCCCCAACCACACCATTATTCTTGGACAGCCAGACATTGCATAACTGACAATACTTAACCCACTTAATCCGTAACTAACTAAGGAATATATTCTCAAAAAAAAAGACAACTAACTCTCTGCCTAAACTTAAAGATTTTCATTTAAAAACTTAAATTTAGAACTATTTATTTTATAGTATGAAAAAATTGTTGTTTAAATTTCATTTTTCTTTGCAAGAAAATTAATTTTAATTTTCTCTCTTCTATCCACATTAATCGATGTGGTGTGGTATGGGTAAGGTTTTGCATTGAATGCAGTCCATAAAGCTTAACTAATTATAACACATTACAAATGCAATTAATACGAAAAGACAATTAAAAGTAATGTGTATGTGTGTGTGTGTTTGTGTGTGTGTTCATAAAACATAAAGTTGTCACGCATAAATAGTCTCATTTCCGAGTAAATTTTTCATCATTTTTTTCCTTTTCATTATTGTGGCAGGGAGAAAGACAAAAAAACATGGCATCTTTTAGGCGCACAGCCCCCAAAAGATGCAATGAAAAAGTGCTAAAAAGCAAAAAGTTATCCTTTTTATAGTAAAATTCAATTTCAATTAAAGTTTTTTACATAGGAATTATTTAAAAATGCAGAAAATTGAATAACAAAAAGAAAGAAAATATTATTAAGGACTTTGATTAAATTAAAATGAGATTAGAAATCAAGTTAAATGTTAATTAAAGTGAATATTAAATATAACTTTGTAAAGTAATCTATTTGAAGTAATTAAAAATAATTTACACATTGATATATAGTAAAACAATTTATGCATTATACTCAAAAGGAATGCAATATTATTGCTCAAAAAATGCCAAATTAAATTCAACTTGAATTTAATCCAACTTTTTCCAAGGGTACAAAAACAAGAGTATTTCATTAAAATATCATGGGAAAGTCCTCCCACACACACACACACACACACACACACACACAAAGAAGAGGGGATGAAGGGGGGGAAGAAAAAAATAAAATAAATATTGTGGACTTCTAAAACAGGAAACATGGCTTAACGAGTCCCCCCCCCCCCCCTCGCGCACATTGAAAAATCGGCAAAGGCCAACAAAAATGTTGCAGTTGCCAGTTGACTGAACTAATTTGTCGGAAATGACATTTTCGCCCGGATGTGAGGGTTATCTATGAGAATTTCAATGGGCGGCCGAGAATATTTCAATGACTTTTGGGCGCGACACTTTTGCCAAATTGACGCCTGCTAATTTAATTAATTTTCCCACCTGTCTAAAATTTACAAATGCCACCTACTCGAAATTTTCATATCCATTTTCATCACAGTGGCACCACAGAGCCCGTCCCCCCCTCTCTCTATTTTTTTTTTTTCAGAGTAATACACGTAATTGAAACATTCTTTGACCAAAAATAGAAAAAAAAAAAAAAAACTCGAAAAAAATTCTTTAAAAAAGAAAACTTACTTTTACCGCAATTATTTGGCACGTCTCCACTAATTAATTACGCCTTTTGGCTCCACGTTTCACAGGATAGAATGTTGGGTAAGGTGGGGTGGGGTAGCGAGGGGAGGAGTTGAAAATGTCCACGTTTAATTAAATATGGCCCGAGTACGGTCCGGCTCTATAATTAATTTCGGCAACTACAATTTTGTTTAAAGCAAAAGCGACAAAAAATTCAAACCAAATCAGAGGCCAACACCAACATCTGCAACCGAAGGATTCTCTCCCTCTCTCTCTCTCTCTTTCTCTTTGGAATAGCGGCAGCAGCAGCCATCAGCAGAAGGAGTCGGCAGTTGGTGGCCAGGGCATTAAAGTGTCAATATCCATTAGGCGGTCCTGATTGCTTAAGCTGCTTTACGCCAAAAAAGAACAAAACAAAGAACAAAAAAAAAAAATGTTCTTTTCTTTTCTTCATTCTCTTGTTCTCTCTCTTTCTCTCTCTCTCTCTCTTTTGTCTTGGCGACGACTCTTACTTATTGAAGAAGGATGGCAGAGCGGGTGCAGGAGCAAGAATAGAGTAGAGAAGAGTAGAGAGCGAGTAGCAGCACAATGACTTGTTTGGGTTCATTGTTTCAAATAAGAAATGACGCGAATTGGTTGGCTAAGAAGAGCGAAAGGCATAATGGTTAGAAATGCAAATTAGTGCGGCTAGCGATAGCACCACATTGAATGGATAAAGGAATAACCAAAGAACGAACTAGTGAACATTCCAACGAACGAATTTTTTATACCCTTTAGTATTAATCGATTAAAGGAAATGGAATGCTTATCACAGAGTGAGAGAGAGGCAAATCCTTATAAAATAGTTACACACAGATATAAATTTTTAGACCTCTCAACTCTAAAGGATCCTCAGTATGATCAAATTTCTTTTGTTTCTTAATTACAATATGCATAGATTATTATGTAGTATATCTAATCCCAATCGTAATCAAAATAAACATTAATTAAGCAGTTAAAAACTAAAGTCAAACTCAATCATTCGGTTGCTTCTCCTAAAAGTATGCAAAATATTTATAGAGTGCCAATAAAATTTACTTATTTTGAGATTGTTTTTATATTTTATTGTTTCTAAAATTTCTTTTATATATCTATATTATTTTATAACATACTTGAATATATTTCACTTATTCCCAATTCCGTTAAACCAATTCTTTGATTTTTTAACCCGAATACCCTTAACCAAGGAGGGTAATACGAACGTACAAAAAAAAAGGGTGATAGATAAAACAAAATAATTTTAAGGGTAATTCTAATTCACAAACACAAAAAAAAAAAAAAAAAAAAACAAAATCTCCATCGAATTAGTGAAATTAAATGAAGCATATTTTATTGAACTTTTGATAAAAACAAAGAAGAAGAAGAAGAAAAAGAAGACACAAATACTGAAAGGAGAGAAAACCCGTACAAAGACCCCAAAAAAGAAAAAGTAATAAGAAATATATATTAAAATTAGTGAATATACATATACAAATATATATTGTTGTTGCTTTTGTAGTACTCCCTCTCTCTCTCTCTCTCTCTCTGTCGTATCTTTGTTTCATCGAATACCCTAACCTTTTAGCTTTTACCTTTTCTTTCATTTGGTCCAAAGAAAAATAAGAGAAATTACATGTAGCTAATCTTTGTCATCTGCTGCTCGTGGTTGAATCTAGATTACTTGGCTAAAAGTAAAGTAAATGGGTTGGCATAAGGTGAGGTGAGGTGAGGTTTTGCTGGTGGTGGGTAAATGCTTTCAACTTGACCAAAAGTGTGAGTTGGTGGGGGGGGGTAACACAAGGGTTAAATGCTTCTAACAGAGACTTGGGCTTAATTAGTAATTACGCAAATTCGCGGTACGCTTGCTCTATATGCGGGTACACATATATATATATATATGTGTGTGTGTGGATGTAAGTGTTTGTGTGTGGGTGGAGGAGGAAGTCATCGTCCTCGTCGCCAAGTCAGTCAGCCATAGGTGATTTATATTTAAGCGAAAACTTTTAACTTTAACCCAAAATCCCTCTTGGCCGTGCCAATGTTGTTGCTATTGTTGTTGCTGTTGTTGTTATTGCTGGCTGATGTAGACAGAGAAATGGAGACAAAAGCCATGAATGGAAAAGGAAGTGGAACTGAGTGTGAGTGAGACAATGCCAAAGAGATGGCAAAACCCTTCGAAAATTTAAAGCTAAAACACTTTGGTCTGGCAGCGTGGGCTGTCGAAACTTGTGGTTCCTTTCAATTAACCTTTCATCTGTTTAACATGTATTATAAAATTAGACGCGGTCGCTAGGACCACAGCACCGTTAGATGGTTGGATGGTTGGATGGGAGTGGGTGGTCTGGTCTGGTCTGGGCGTGGCCCAATGGGTTGGCCTAATGTATACCTAACCGCAGACGCACCAAGACATGACAACACTATTAAACATTATTCCTATGCTGGCTTCGAAGATAAGAGCACGAATGCTTAATTGATGAATAGATAATGGTATCGAAACCTCAAAATGAAAGTTAAACGAATTGAGAATGAATTTTCTTGGCAAACATTTCACAAAACTCAAGGGAAATCTATGTCTTTAAAAGTGGATAAAATCCTTATAAAGAAAATTAAAGGGAATAGAAATATTCAAGAGAGGTTTAATTACTTTTAATAAAAATTGATACCTTTAAAAATTGATTACAAAATGTAGAATAAAAGAGGCTTATTATCAATTAAAATTACCGAATCTGTCTAAACTTTATTACAGCATAAATATATTTTATACATTCGTAAACGAATTATACGACTAGAGACCACACACACTAAGTTAAGGTAAACCTTAAAGCCTTGGAGCCTTCCCTCCCCTCGCGACAGTAGAATGCCAATCAATGTAACGGACAAAATTTAATAATTTGAAATACAATCTCACCATTTACGGTTCTTGTCGGAGCCAAGTTTCTTTAAAGTGATGCGAAAACTAGATAAATTTAGCAGAGTTTCATTTGAAGCGGTTAAAATCAAAGATAATTATTTGGCGACATCTAGCGTCTCTATACAATTACTATATTTCAGATTATATGAGATTATCTCTATATATATATATGTTAATAATTTATTATACATCTTTATAATCCACTTGCAGTTTACATTTTGCTATTTAGCAACATTCTGAAAGCCGACTTAATCCAACTATTAAAAGTTGAATATTCTGGCAACACTATTTCTGGCAACGCCGTCCACGTCATTCAGAATGTAAACAGTGTGAAGATAGTTTAAGCTGACTTTCTCGACTTAATTGATTTGCATGCAATAAAATGAAATTTGCAGATGTACTGCGTCGTTTGGATGCCTATCCACGTACCCTAGATGACTTTAGTGTCAGGACAGTGGGTGGGGCAGCTGGTATGTACACTATATAAAACAAACCGTATATAACAACCGGCATTAAAATCTTATCTTTCCTTTCTCCACTATTTATCAGTAACCATAATTAGCACAAGCATTATAAGTCTGTTAATATTTTTGGAATTCCTCAACTATCTGCGTCCTACACTAAATGAGGAACTCTTTGTGGACACAACTAGGAATCATAAGCTGCGCATAAATCTCGATGTTACTTTACATAATTTGGCCTGCAATTATATATCCCTGGATGCCATGGACTCATCTGGCGACACACACTTAAGGGTGGATCATGATGTATTTAAGCATCGCCTAGATCTTAATGGCGAGCCGCTTAAAGAGACGCCAATTAAAGAAATTGTAGCCGTCTCGCCGCCAAATAAGAATGTCACCTGTGGTAGTTGCTATGGAGCCGAGCATAATGCCACCCAGTCAGTTCCCTATACTAATTACCTAGTGATAGCTTAATGAATAATTTCTTCATTTTCATTTGTAGCTGTTGCAATACTTGTGAGGATGTTTTAGATGCCTATCGACAGCGAAAATGGAGTGCCCCAATGGATAAACTCGAACAATGTAAAGGCAAATATAAGCGCACCGATGAAGATGCCTTTAAAGAAGGCTGTCGCATACAAGGTCATCTAGAAGTCAATCGGGTAGGTTTATTACAAAAAATTTCTTCTATTTTGTATTCCCTATGACCCATTTATCCTATTCAGATGGCTGGCAGTTTCCATTTTGCACCGGGTAAAAGTTTCTCAATTCGACAATTTCACATACACGACTTTCAGTTTAGCAATGTGAAACTTTCCCATACCATAAATCATCTATCCTTTGGCGAGAAGATCGAATTCGCCAAGACGCATCCTCTGGATGGACTACGAGTAAATGTAGAAGGTAAGTCTTACCCTTAGAGATCATTGTGATTCAGAAAGATTTGCGCCAAAAGCTATACATTGTCCGATTCCTGCATTCTATAATTGGTTCCCTATTAGTTGGACTAGTTCCTCTTATACTTATTTGGAATGAATTAGACAATTGTGTTAATTTGATTTAGTGGGGGAATCTTTGGCCGTAGTTGTATCTGGTCCATTCGATGGTCCGGCCATGCTCAGACTGCCGCCAATCCCTTATGTATTTTGTGTCTTATTTTCTCGTTGGTAACAATTCTCTATTCGCAATAACTTAAATTAATTATATAAACACGAGTTAAGGTTTAGTTTGTCACTAATATAATTCCGGTTGCCCCGACGAAGAAAAATGCCAAGCAATGCCAATGTTTGGGAGAAGGGGGGTGGTGTGTGGTTATAATAATAAACGAGGAATATAATAGCCATCAAAATCAACAACGTAGTCCCGTGCCAATAGCCATGAATGTACCAAATGTGCCGCCACCTTGGAGCATTACTTTGCCAACATTGTTGATCAGCTCACGTCCACGTAATCCATATCTATCAATAAAAAAGAATATCGAGAATTCCAATTGTTAGGAACCGGCTAAATTACATAACAAATCTTTGAGCTTGCATCACCATTAGTGGCAGCAATTGCCGCAATTCAACTCTTAGCTCACCTCAGGGCTGAGAATCCTCCGAACAATGCACCACTGGCCATGCCCACACAAAAACCAATGGTAAATCCAGTTTTCATCTTATCAAAACATGTGGGACCCTGCTGGGAGAAGGAGCTGCTTGGCAGTGGCATTGCGCCTAAAAAGTCTTGTCGTTTTTAATGTATGTAACTTTTGGTTTTGGAAAATGCAGAACCTGGCACGTTGCTCTTCTACTTATTTTAGCTTTCTATCAATTAAATTCAGAAAAGTTATTCTTTATTAATTTTATAATGCACGATTTTTGATTTCTATCGGCAACAAGAGACAGACGACGACTACGAATGTCAGAGACGAAGTGTTGCCAGATTGTGAGTGGTGTCAACTTGACTTGATTTTAAATTACCAGGGCTACTATATGTTCTTTCCGCTACATTTTGCTAAACGTATTTTTCCTCTATTTTTTGTTTTTCAATATCTGCTTTCAGAGTCAAAGAGTGAAATGTTTAACTATTATATTAAAATTGTACCCACACTGTATGAACGGAATAGTGATGGCCATCCCATCTATACAAATCAATTTTCGGTTACACGATATCGCAAGGATCTGACTGATCGGGAACGCGGAATGCCCGGCATATTCTTTAGCTATGAATTATCCCCGCTGATGGTTAAATATGCCGAAAGACACAAGTAAGGCGGAAATATTTAAACTCAAATATTGATTCGTATCTTAATGTTTATTATTCGAATTTTTGTTTTTGCAATTAGTTCATTTGGGCACTTTGCAACAAATTGCTGTTCCATTATTGGTGGAGTCTTCACAGTGGCCGGCATCTTGGCTGTTTTGCTCAATAACTCATGGGAGGCCATCCAACGTAAACTGGAGGTTGGCAAATTGAGCTAACAAAGGGGGGAAACATTTCCTATTCCCACAATCTGCAATCTCTTATTCCAATTATAAACACATACAACAAATTTCGGACTAATCTTTAAATAAAAGTGCTTACATTTTTATAAGAAAAAAATAATTAAACAATTTCAATAGTCGATTTTCTTCTAGGTTGTTCTCTTGCCCACCGACAGAAAGCCAGAGGTATTGGAAAAATATTTAGCATTAGCCTCTGTGGCCGATCTCTCTGCTGCTTGAGGATTGACAATTTCCAGACCCTGCAGTGGTGTGAAGGCCACACTGGAGGCTGTACCGGAAATTTGCCGCTTGACTGTTGTATTGCCGCCATAGACTTGCTGTTTTTGCAAATTCTTGTGCAAAGTTTTACTAATCCGTACTTTGGTCTTCTCATCCACCTGGGGTAAACGTATACGTCCAGTGCCAGTCTTACCAATAGTGCCACGGGAATAACCCAAATCACCTTGATACGCGTCCTCTTCGATCTGCAAAACAGAATTAAATTGAATTTGAATAGGCAAGATACATATGTACACAAAGGGGAGGTAAACTTACATCACCAAAGTTCATACGATTTGCCTGTTTACGGAACTCGGTTAGGGCATAACGTTCCTTCATTTTGCGCACACGTTTGCCACCACGCTTCTTTTTGCTTCCCTCAATGGGTTTGGGCAGCGGCTTGATAAACTTAACCGGTGGTGGTTCTTGCAATTTGTCCAATTTCTTTTCAATATCCTCTTTAAATCTCAAACCAATCTCACCATGCGGACTCTCATGGCAGGCATCAACACGGGCAGCAAGCACTGATTTGGCAGCGACCAAACGTGCCGCCTTTCGTCTCAAATCTGGTGCGGTATCCTGGACAATTTGTGAGTAATATACATAGCCAGTATGTGGTAACATTTGTGTTTGCGAGAAACCGGAAAGTGTTTTCTTTTGTGAACCCAAAACCTGAACATTGCAGGCTGGCATTCTGGATAATTTGGTTAGACCACCAGCAATGCCCAGCAATTTGGCTGCTGTCGATGCTCCCACGATCATTGACAGATTGGGAGCAATGAATGTCATGCGGCTCTCCACATATTCATAAATTTTCGATTTAAAATTATTTAGTTCAATGGCCATTTCACAGGCCTCATCTATTTTAGCCTTCTCAGCGGAAGTTAGCATAGTTCTGTGAAAGAATTTCATAGATTAATCTCTTGCAGAGCACTATCTCCCAATTTTGGACACTTACCCCTGTGTGGTGGATGCAGTTACTGAAACAATCATAATGGTGGCCTGTGTCAGTATGGCCTGCAACTTCTCATTACTCTTCACTTGACCCAAATCATTGCCCAATTCTTTGACGGCCAGCAGATACTCAATTTCACCCACAATCAGTGAATCCAATTCGGGAAATCGCTTTTGATATTTTTCCTTGGCGAATTTATGTATTGTCGATATCTCATTATCAATATCCACAGCAATGGCATTGGCATCCACAATTAGGCAATATTCTGGATCGGATTCAACAGTGCCTAGCATTTCTGTGGAGCTCCGCTGGCGGCTGGCATATTGTTCGATTTGCTGCAGTGTATACTGTAGACGCTCCGAGTCACGTAGCTTGCACAACTCCCGCACTGATTGCACGGTGATCACATCCACATCCATGAGATTTGGAGCCGGTTTCAGCAGTTTCTCTGCCAATCCTTTGACATCATCTTCGATCATTTCCGCATCTTCCATTTCCTCCAAGTCATCGTCATGGTCCTCATCTTCTTCGAGGTCAGCTAAAAGTTCGTCGGCCAGTGACATGTTGAATTTAGTATTATTTTAATTAAGGCAAGAAGAATTAAACAAATTTGTTTGTTTTTTTTTCACTGACTGCAATAACCAGGGCTGGCTGGACAAAAACATGTGAAGCGCTGCCAGATAAACGTTTGCTCATTTTAGTTCATTTATATCGCCAGTTCATATTTTAGAGATGAGCAAGTCCAAGTCCGAACTTTTAAACGATGAATTTATTTATATTCACAATTTTTTTTCCTTGGGGCAGAGAAAAAAATACGAGCGCGCAAAAGTTAAGCGGGCAAAAAAAATGAGAATGCGAAAAAAAATGAGAGAGAAAAAAATAACACTGTAAAATTTGTGGGAGCGAGACAAAAAAGGCGCGCTTAGCAATGTGACAGAGAGAGAGAGGCAAAAATAGAGCGTTTACCAATGTGAGAGAGAGAGAGACAAAAATGGCGCGTTTACCAATCTGAGAAAGAGAGACAAAAAATGGCGCTTAGCAATGTAAGAGAGAGCATATAAAAGACGCTGCCTTCGGCCGCTGCAAATCATTTTGAGTGTAGTCGTCAATGCGAGTGGGTCATGTTATTTACATTTTTATCTGTCTATATGTAAACATTTTTCATATATAAACATAAATATATGTAATTTTCAGTAAGTGTCTTCAAGTCATTGTCATAAATATGAAATATTTATATGTAAAAATGTTTCAAACGATATCTAATGATTGGCGCATCTCTGTTTAAACATCTGGTATCACTAAATCCTAACTATTCGATATTTGAATCAAGTGGCAACCATTATAATCTTGGCGCATTTTCTGGCGTCTTTAATTGATTAAAACGAAGTAAATTCATTTTGCTGCCGCTAATATGTCGAAAAAGTTGAACACAAGTGCCGGTGGCACGCCCAACACCCTTTTCAACTATTTCAGCAAATCGCCGGCTGTTGATAAGAAGAAACTTTCGCCCAGCATCAAAAAAGAAACGGAGAAAGAGAACCTGGCAAAGAATGGTCATGGCTCCAAATCAGTGCCCGCCAAAAGAAAGCTGGCAGTGTCAGATGATGACAAGGAGAAGGCAAAGGAGGAGCCCAAAACTCAAACCAAACGGAAGCGCATCATTCAACCCGAGTCGGAGAGTGAAGAGGAAGACTTTGAGGAAACCAAATCCGAGGAGGACTTCTCCGATGATGGCTCCGAATATAATCCAGATGATGGCAAGGGTGGTGCCTCATCAGCTAGCGAGGAAAGTGAGAGTGGAGAGGATGAAAAAGAAGATGAAGATGAAATGGAAACCAGTGACAATGCAGATGATTCCTCTCCCATAAAGCCCAGAAAAAAGAACATAAACAATAATAATAATAATGAACCAGCCAGCAAGCGGCTAAAATTGGAAACAACTGTGGCCACCGGCGCCACTTTCCAAGAGAAATTGAAACAACTCCAAAGTAATGCTAAAAAAGATGCCGCCTATGATGAAATGATAGTGTCCAGCACTACCAATTTGGATGAGCCAGTTGTCTGGCCACATCATAAGTTGGAATTTCTGCAGCCTGACAAAATCAAAGATAAGGCTGGCCGTCGACCAGATCATCCAGATTATGACAAGAGCACTTTGCATGTGCCAGAAAAGTTCCTGAATTCCCTTTCGCCCGGTGTGCGTCAATGGTGGATACTCAAAGCCGATAATTATGATTGTGTTTTATTCTTCAAAGTTGGTAAATTCTATGAGTTGTATCATTGGGATGCTGATGTCGGTGTGAATGAGCTGGGCTTTACCTATATGAGAGGCGAATTTGCGCACTCTGGCTTTCCAGAGATTTCATTTGATAAAATGTCCACAATATTAGTGGACAGAGGCTATAAGGTATGATATGTCTCCTTTTCAATTGTAAATATTTTTATATCTAATCAATGTTGCTCTTGTCTTTTTGCAGGTGGCACGCGTGGAGCAAACTGAAACACCGGACATGATGACCGAACGTTGTAAACGGATTAAGCCAACTAAATTTGATAAGGTTGTGGCCCGTGAGATATGCCAAATCACAGATCGTGGAACTCAGGTGTTTGGCTCCCAATGTGCCATTGGACCAAATCATCAGCCCAACTATATGTTGGCACTGGTCGAACAGGATAATGGTACAACGAGTAAATTTGGCATTTGTTTCATTGATACATCGATGGGAGATTTTCATTTGGGTGAATTTGAGGATGATAAAAGCTGCTCCCGACTATTAACTTTACTTTCACATCACATGCCCGTTTTGGTAAGTCCAATTCCAAATGAATTTAAAACATTTCCACAAATCTAATTCATTTCTTTTTGTCAATCGTTTAGTTGATCCATGAGAAGTCATCATTAAGTTCACGTACACAGCAAATTTTGCGCACTATGCTTGGTGGCATTTTGAAAGAGCAATTGCCCAGTTCAGGATCTCAAGTGTGCCAGGCCGAGAAGACATTGAAACTATTGGCCGAGGGTTACTATGCCCAAGGGGATACATGGCCATTGACCTTACGTTCCATGCAATCGGAATTGGATCATTTGGGTCTCACACCAGCAGATGAATATAAATTGGCACTCAAGGCATTGGGTCAATGTATTTTCTACATACAGAAATGTAAATTGGAAGCCAAAGTGTTGCCCATGGCTCGCTATCAGCTCTACAAGCCACCAGATGAGATGGCACCCGATGTAACTGCAAAGGCATCGCAAATTTTAAAGAGGCGCTCCCACATGGTCTTGGATGCTACCACCTTGAGTAATCTAAGAATTGTTGGAGAAGAGCATTCCCTGTTAGCAACTTTGGATCATTGTTGCACTAAAATGGGTAAACGATTGCTCCATCACTGGCTATGTGCACCCAGTTGTGAGGTGAATGTAATTGAGGAGCGCCAAGTGGCCATCAGTGAACTTAGACAAATGTCAGAATTGCAGGAATTGCGTGCTTTATTGGCGCCCATGCCCGATTTTGAGCGCCATTTGGCCCAAATACATTTGTTTGGCAATAAGCAGGTGAAGGAATCCCAGCATCCTGATTCCAGAGCCATTTTTTTCGAAGAGAAGATATACAATAAGCAGAAACTATTAAGTTTTATGGGCATATTGAAGGGTTTCGATGCTTTAACCAAATTACCACTGATGTTCCAGCAATGTGAGAGTTCATTGCTAAAGAGGATTACGCAATTGCCAAGCACAGATGGTGGCCATTTTCCAGATCTTTCGTCCCAATTGAAATTCTTTGCCGAGGCATTTGATCACGAGGCTGCAGCGAAATCCGGTGTAATTGCACCACAACCTGGAATGGATTCGGAATATGATGCTGTAATGGATCGTATACAGGCCATAGAAGATCGCCTTAAATCCTATTTGGTGGAGCAGGAGCGTCATTTTGGTTGCCGTCTGGCATACTTTGGTGCCGACAAGAAACGTTATCAATTGGATGTACCCGAATCGAATGCCCACAAGGCGAATAAGTCCTATACTCTGGAAGGTCAACTCAAGGGTAAAAAACGTCGCTATACCACAGCGGAGACGAAAAATATGCTCAAGGATATGCAGCAAGCGGAGGATGCTCGTAATGTTGTTCTTAAGGATTTGGCTAGAAGAATCTTTGAGAAATTCTCCAATCATTATGACCAATGGAAACAGTGCATTGACTGTGTGGCCACATTAGATGTTTTAGCCTCCCTCTCGGAATATGCCAATCAACAGCTGGCCATTTGTGTGCCTCAGTTTGTTTCTGGTGAGGATCAGCAGCCATTTATTGAACTAGATGAGGGCTATCATCCCTGTGTAAATGCCTCCACTTATATACCCAACGGATTGGAATTGGGCACAAAGAATGAGGCTGCTTTATCCCTGCTCACAGGACCAAATATGGGCGGTAAAAGTACCTTAATGCGTCAAATGGGTCTTTTGGTTATCATGGCACAAATTGTAAGTGTTCAATGAAATTAATATGATTTTCTATTCTCTTAATATGTTCGTTCCTTAACAGGGCTCACATATACCCGCTGCCAGTTGTCGTCTCTCTCTGGTGGATAGAATTTTCACTCGTTTGGGTGCCCAAGATGATATTTTAGCTGGTCATAGTACCTTCTTGGTGGAATTGAATGAGACATCGCTTATACTCAAACATGCCACTTGCCATTCATTGGTATTGCTCGATGAATTGGGACGTGGCACGGCTACATATGATGGCACTGCAATTGCCGCTTCGGTGGTTAATTTTTTGGCCCAACTCAAGTGTCGCACCCTCTTCTCTACCCACTATCATAATCTAATTGATTTCTTTCAAAATGATAAACGTATTACCTTGGGTCACATGGCTTGCATGGTGGAGAATGATTCGGATACATTGGATCCAACCCAAGAAACTGTCACGTTCCTATATAAATATACAGCTGGGGCATGCCCCAAATCCTATGGATTCAATGCAGCCAAATTAGCTGGAATGCCACAGGGCATCATTAAACGTGCATATGCAGTGAGTTAATCATATTTATTTCAAAATTTCTTCCTTCATTGTCCAATTCTTCTTCCTTTTAGCTATCTAAAAGAGTGGAGGCCATTGCATTGCAGCGCAAGATAATGGCCAAAATGGTAAAGGCAACTGCTGCCACCACGGATAATGATAAGAAGAAGCAATTGCACAATCTAAAGGATTTGTTAATACAATTAAAAATGTGTCAGGTTTGATTTGAAATTGTTAAAAGTCCTCACAAGTTTAGGTATCACAATCCATAAGGCTATAGATACCCTTACTAAAATACTCTATTCAAATTGAAAGAAAATCAATATTGTTAAGTATACGTTTGCTTTTTAAGCTGTTTAGAAATTAATTAATTAATATGTTAAAATAATTATAAATTTATATTACAAATTGAATACCAATTTTTTTTTTTTTTCTCCCATATTTTTTTTTTTTAAATGAAAGAGTCCTTTGGTTATCTGTTTTATAGTATGTTTTGCCATTGTTTATTTCGCTTTGATTTGTTTTCTCATATTTGTTTGTTTGTTGGTTTTTTCTTTCTTTCTTTCTCTTTTTGTTTTTTTATCACAGTAAAAATTAAAAATTAAATAAGTTTCACAATCAAAATTACACAATACACACAGATATTACATATAATATATATATATATATATGGATATTATTCAAATATACTTACAAATAAATATGACTAAAAACAAATGCTAAAATTAGATTAATGTACGTAAATCAAAATAGGAATGTTCAGAGAGTTTTTTGTATTGTATTGTTACTTTTCTTTCTTTTTCTTATACATGAATATAAATGTATGTATATATGTGTTTGTATGTATGTTTTTATATAGCATAATAGGGATCAGTTTCTTTTCTTTTTTAAATTAGCATTGGTTCTAAAATAATTACTATAGTTTCTATAGGCGAGAGAAGGGGAGAAAGAGAGAGAGAGAGGAGAAGCTAAGCTGAAACAGAAAATCACTTACAAAAGATGCTTACAAAACGATATATAGCTGATGGCTTTTGTGTTTTTTGTTTTGTTAGTTTTATTCTGTTTTTTTAATAGTTAAGCTATATATCCATATCGTTAACCGACGAGCTCTATGACTAAACGTTTAATATTGGACTTGTTTTGTATGCTAAACAACTATATGTATATATATATCATTTGTATAAACTAAATTTTCTTTGTATTGTATATGTTACAACGATCTCTGCCTGCCCATGGGGGGATCTTAAGTCTATATAGGCTAGTTTCTATTTGAAGAAGCATTTTCTTTCTCTCACAAAAGAACAAAAAAAAATAAAAACAATGAAATTATAATAATTTTATGCGTAGTAATATGCAAGTAAGATTCCCCCGTTTGATTTTGCTGATTACTGACCGACTGTCTGTCTGATCGACTAATCTAATAGAACGACTAACTTACTTTACTAACTACAAAAGACCACACACGCACACACACACACATACACACATACACACAAACACATTCACACACACGCACATGGAGAAATCTAATAACAAACACATCTATAGAAAACTTTGATTATGTTATGCCAATGCCCACAATTTGTATCATCATCAATGGATCTCAATCATCACTGATAACATCTTTGCGTGCCTTGAAATTCCTCCAAGAACCGGTTGTACAAACGCCAACACCACGCCACCAATCATTTAGATCAGTATACCAATGTGACTTACTCTTACTAAATTGCTCCTCATTGTGCAAAGTACTGCATACGCGACACCAATAGTACGTATTGATGAACTCACCCGTGCCCTTCCATTTAAAATAGGAATTGTATAGCTCATCATCACGATCAAGTATATGTAAATATTCGGCCAACTCTTTGGGTGATTCAAATTCATCGACATGTATATAGGATCGTCGTGGTGCACTCACTTCATAATCCTCGGGACGAGCACCCATCACAATGGGCAACACTTTCCGATTGAGGGCATTTACAAAAAACTTTTCGGTAATGTAATCCTTACAATTGGAATTCTCAAATGCCAAATAGAATTTGTAATCGTTGTCGAGTATCTCGAAACATTTATCAGCATTGCTTCGGGAACATTTAAAATTGCCACAAGCACCATAGATATCCACCTGAATAGAAATATTGAAATGGGAAAAGAATAAGTTAATTGAATTGAATTGAATTTGTCCAATTTATTGACTCTATATCTTTTACCTCTATATGTTTTTGTAGCTCATGGGCATATTGTAGCCTGCCATTGCGTGCTCCACAATTGGATACAAACCAGGCCACCTTTTTAGTCTTATTAATGGCATAATTTTGATCTTGTTCGAATTGTTGAACTTTATTATCATAGTATTGCCATTTCTCATAGGGTGCCACTATAGTGCTATCTCGTCTGTAAATTGATAATTATAATTAGATTACTTAGTAAGAGAGAGAGAGAGAGAGAGATGGGGGGAGTAGTACTCACCTATAGGTAGCTGTCCAATTGAGGGCATCTGGTACTTTAACATTTTGTGTATGATATGGACATTCCAGATAGTATAGCATACTGACCTGTTTCCGATTTATAGGCCTACGTATACCAGTTGGTATATAATGATCTTTATATAATATCATATCGGCTGTACTGGCTAAATCTCGATTAGCAGTCAGTTCGCATGTGTCAACGGGACACTTGGCTTTTAGGAAGACTTCACGGCCCTTTTTCACATTCCATGGGCCCAGACCATTATAGAGTAATATTGTTTTCAATTTTTTACTAGCCTTGATCTCTGGATAATTGTGCGGTACATACATCAATTGATTGACAATGCGATCACTATGAGGATCCTGATATGGAAACAATTTTGGTGCATGCCGTTTTCGTGCCTTACGTGTGCTATAAGTCTTAACCGGTTTTGGATAGTATTCACCATTCCGGAAGAACCAGGGCTTGGCTGTTGCACCGCCGGCAACAACACCACCACCACCACCATCACGGCCACGAATATCTGTATTATCGAATTCTTCTTCAACAACTTCTTCTACAGGTGCTAGTGCTGCTGCTGGTGCTGCTGCTCCTGCTGCTCCTGCTCCTGCACCTGCCACAACAGCGGCTGGAGGAGATGCCACAGCGGAGGCATGTGCAGATGTTGTAGCTGTTGAATCCAATGATTTATCCGCCTGATTATCGATATCATTATCAAATTCTTCCTCTGCTACGGCACGAAATTGTGGGTGTTGTTGTTGCTGTTGATTGATACCCAGTGTGGTACGGCTGGAACTTTTCGTTTTCCATATCTCATATTCCCTGAAATTGAAATATATATATATATATATGTATATAGAATATATTAATCAATTCTTAACACAATTATTACTCACCTGAGATTGAAACCAAAGATGAACAACAGAGCACAGATCAATGTGAAATAGAAATATTTTTTTAATGAAATTTTTGGACGTCGCATTATGGTTGTGTGTGTGTGTGTGTGTGTGTGTGCGATAAATAGAGAGTGGTTATATTTTTGTTTTTTTCTTTTTTTATGCTTTCTTTTAGTTGTTGTTGTTGTTGTTTTGCCAGATTCCTTATCACTCACTGATATTATAGGTAGAAGGGGGTGTCTACTCTATCTTCCGGCTTCAACTGGCTTCATCGGGCATTTTGGCTGTAATAGAATTAATTTTCATTATCAACATTAAATATGCTCATATTTTTCTGTTTTTTTTTTGGTTTGGTTTATTATCTTTCACAGGTCTGCCCCCTCTCCTCTAACTCTCTGCTTAATTTTTACTTAGTGTTATTAATTATAGCTCTAATTTAACATTCATACGTTTTGAAATATTTATTAAAAGCTAAGCGTATGAATATACTAATTCTGATTTGACCGAACTCACATTTCAAACTGATCTTGCGTATCATTTCAATTATAATAATATATATATACATATATATGTATGTATATATTGGGACTAATAACATCTGCTATAACAAAAGTCACGATTTTTTGTGCTCTACTTTGGGTGATGTCGTCGACACATTATGGCCATAAGTTTATCATTCTAATGTGACAATATTTCACCAACAAAAACACACACAGGCACAACCATTATTTAATAATAATAATAATAACAATCGGAGTGACAAACTGTGAATCAGTTAAAAAATAAATAGTTTAATTTCTCTATTGTAAAGTTTAAATATTTTTTTTTTTACAGCAACGATAATAATTCAATTTAAAAGAAAACAATTACCATTACAAATTGTAATTAGTTATGCAAATTTATGGTTAATTAGTTTTATTGCCCTAAGTTGAATATATATACAGAAAGAGAAATATATTCGTATCGTACAGAGATCAGAAGTTTTTTTCGTTTATTATCTTTGACAAAATATTGAAACAGATGTGAGTGTGTTAACCCAAAAGGGGTTTACTTAGAGCTTATGTATTTCAAAAGCTGAAGCTGCCTTTAAGCGTTGTTCCCAATAATATAAAAAAACCAACTGGGCGCATACGTAATAAATGGCCAAACCGCATTTTGGAGAAGAAGAGGAAGAGAGAGAGAGAGTAAAGCGTGTCTATGGATAAAAGTCAAAGTAATGGCAGATGAGAAGGAGACAGCTTTTTATAGGGGGCCTCTAATTACAGAAGAGTTATATAGCCATGGGGGAGGGGAGGGGGTGGGGAGGGAAGGAAAATGCAGCTTCATTAGATGCATAGACAACTCATAGGCTAATCCTCGGGAACTAGAAGCTAAGCACACACAAGCATCTAACCAACTATCCAGCCATCTATCACATGTCATTTATGCTTTGCTCCCTTCCTGAATTCCTACCACTCGTGTGTGTGTGTGTGTGTATTAGCCTGCGGCTAGAGATTGGGTTTGGTCGCTACTTTACTCATGTATGTAAATACCAACAACGTGTAATGTTGGCATAGCAAAAAGTGGGCGGTTAGAAGGGTAAAGGCAAAAGATTGCCTGCCTGTCCAGCGAGTCCTTAGAGGCTCTCCCTTCCCCTTACCCTGCTACTTCATTTGATGCACTTTTTGACGTTTTTGATGTGTATGTATGTAGTTGGCGGGGGGGGTGGGGGGGAAGAGAAAAATGTAGTTATAGCCAGTTCCCTCTCATTCATGTTGCAAAAAGTAGGACAGACTCTCATATACATACGTATGTATGTGTGTGTATATAGCAAAATGAGGAATTCAAATGAATATTCAGAGTGTCCCGTTTCTTTCTATTAGAATGGCTTACCAATGCATGTGTGTGTGTGTGTGTGTGTGTGTGGGAGAGAGTATGTATGTTTTTCTTACTTGTTCAAATGATTGACAAATATTGCTGCATTTATGTACATAACTTTTGTATTATTCTTAAAATCATTTATCAAACAGAGCTACGACTCTTACTCTCACTCACTCTCTGTCTCTTGGACAAAGTCACAAATGAAACTAAACCAAATGCAGCTCATTGCATTTACCTATATATGCATTTTCTTACCTATCCCTAGAAAAGATTACAACAACAAAATGTAAAGTGAGTCAGCGCTAATGTTCCTGGACAATTGATAAAATGTTATTCTATTTCCTGGTAATTTAGCCAAAAGATAAGAAATTTTAGAAAGAATGCCTCCTCCTTCATTATGCAAAAAACCAAGAGATAAAGGAATTGATTTCTAAATGATAAATCAAAAAATATCTAAAACAGAATTGATAGTATTTAAAGTATAACAAATAAATTATAGGCCGATCGATTGATACCGGCATACAGAATCGGTTTTCTATATATTTCAATCTATATATCAAAGACACATGTGAAAAGTGCACAAGTTAGTTGAATTTGAAATTTCATCAGAACTGGCTTAAGAATCATATTTTTTTGCCAAGCTAAACGTTTTCATTCATAAAATGTGAAAGGAGGAGGCGAAGGAGGATAACCATATAATACCACACCCCCCACCCACCAACCCATTCATATAACCTTCCTTCATTTGTGCCTCGTTTTTATATATATGTGGAAGCTTTTGCTTCCTTAATTTATATGTTTATACTTGGCCTTTTGTCGAACCCACTTGATCTATGTGTTTAGTATGTCAATAAGGCTATATATATAGACCCAGAGGAAGGTGGAGAGAGGAAGAGAGAGAGAGAGAGAGGAAGGAAGGAACCCTCAAACCCTAACCCTAACTGAATCAAGCACACACACTTGACTTGCATGCATTGTTTTCATAAATATTCCATAGGCACATTGTCAATTTGTTTCTTGTTTCTTGTTCCTTGTCATTTCTTTTGGATTTTACCCCTCAATTCTTTTTTTTTTTTTTTTTTTTTTGTCTCCTTCACTTGGCACGTTCACGTATACTTGACTTCCTTTTTTGGGCACGGTTAGGTTAGGTTCTTGTCTCTCGCCCATACCCGATAAGAGGGCGTAGTATAAATAGTTTGTTGTTTAGTTTGAAGTTTCTTTTTTTTTTTTATTTCTATTTTGAAACAAGTTTTCTCATATATTTTGAATATGCATGTATGTAACTAAAATGTAAATGCATATATGGAAACAACACCCCATCCATGCGAGTCTCATCCCCCGGCAGGGGATTTACGCACGCAATGTTCTGTCTATGTGCCAGTTCCGTCCCTGTGCCTCTCCTGCCAATGCCCTTGCCCGTGTCCTGTATATATATATACATATATGTGTGTACTTTGGGCTTATACCCCAACTTTTGTCTTAATCAATAAAACCGAAAACAAAAAAAAAAAAAAATTGTTGTTTGGTCACTAAAGTTGCCAGGCTAAATTTCACGCTTAACCCAATGCTATCAAATATTGTCAATGGTTGCAGCAACTCAATTAACTAACGGTTTTCATTCAATCAATTCCGTTTTTCTTTCTTGTTCTTTTTTTTTACAGTTAAGTAGTTAGTTCTCTTCCTTTGCAAAAGTTTCTTTTAACTTACACAATTTTGTTGTTGCCGTTGTTGTTGATTTTGATATTGTTGTTGTTGTTGCTGCTGCTGCTGGTGCTCTTTACATTGTTTTAACGGTATTTTCATTGTTATTTCCATCAGTTTTGGTCATTTCCATACAAAATTTCAATATTTGAACACGCTCGTTTAGTGCATTATAAAAAAATATACATATATAAATAAAAAGTAATTTACAAAATTTTTTTCATTTCTTTTATTTTCACTAATTTATATCTCTCGACGAACTGCTCCTGCTCCTGCCGCTGCTGGCTGTGCTATGCTGCTGCTGTGCAACCTGATAACGTCCTTAGCCTTCTCATGTAACTTTTGCCACTGCGTTCCAAAATGAAAATGGTAATTCTTTCGGTTTTTTTTTTTTTTTTTTCTTCTTTACTAGACAGCTGGGCACCAATAGGAGCGAGAGAGAAACAGAGAGCGGTTTAACGGCACATACAATAATGAGTGGGGGAATGTATACGGCAAAGGAGATAAAGTTTGCTCAAAGTATATAACATTTATTTTTCTTGGACTATTCAATTATTTGTTTATTAACAATTGCGATTCAAATCATAGTTGTAAGCATTTAAATTGAGATGATATATATACATATATATAGTTTTGGATTCTGTTTACGAGAGATACTTTCTGATACTGCGCAAAAGCCGCGCTACTCGCTCGTTTGCTCTCTCTCTCTCTCTCTTTATCCATGGGACAGCTGTCAGTAGTGTGCCGTTGCCGCTTGCCAAATGCCTTATCAACTCAAAACGGGGCGGTTTTTATGCCACCCCATTTCTTGATAGCAGCCATAGTCAGGATTTGTATCTACATGGACGTAGCAAGGATCTAACCTTGATGATGCAGGGGTAATAAAAGTCATATATGTAAGTACCATAGAGTACAATTTCTAGCTGAATTACCACTAGGGGAAAATGTCACAAAATCGGTTTAAATGTTACCTTTTTGTGAGATACTTAATTTGATTATGCAATATGAATATATCTTCTAAATATCTTCTTTTTACCAAAAATTAATTCATCTCTAGATTTCATCTGTTTAAACTCATTTACTTGAGAAAACGTCCCATAAAAACTGAGTGTTTTGTTCATATTTTTTTTTCGATGTATTGTATGATTCTATTTGAAAATACAAAACAAAAAACATATAGTTGAAATATTTAAGGTAAACAAAAATGCTTAAAGTTTATAAAATTTTAATTTATAAATTTGTTTATCACACGGATTTATCCCTTCACCGGCACCAATTAATACAGGGTTTGTGTCTAAGCTAAATAACGGGTCTTTGACATCATATGAAATGTTAAACTGTTGCCCCCTTTCATCTAAGTAAAAAATTTAGTTATTCTGAGTGAAAGTAAATAAAAATATATTTTTTTTTAATACTTAAATACATTGTTCCATTTATTTTTTATTTTTATTTTTTTATAAAGGCCTTTAAAGTTGCTCAAGTTTACTTTGTTTGTATGTCATGTCCCTGTGAATTCAGTTATTCTTTTGCTTTTTTTTTATATGTTTATAAAACTAAACCTTTCGAATATATAGTTTACACAATATGTTCTCGTTTAAATATTCTTACAATTATTATACGACATATAGATTAAAAGTTTAGCATATATTGGACATACTAACTTGTGTATCATTTGATCAACCAATCCGTTTTGAAAAAAAACAGTAAAATCTATGTAAGGATTAAGCCTAGACTTATCATACATATATGTATCCTATGCGTACATGCATATACTATATGTGAGAGGGGGCGGGCGGCTGGGCGATTCAATTTTAGGCCGAACTGAAGGTCTCATAAACATTGGCGCCCAATGTTTTGGACTTTTCGGCCACCACGTAAAAGCTAAGCAATTGCGTGGGTAAGTTATGAGGTCTCGCCTTGCTATCGTAACCATTCGAGGTGAGTCCACTAATGATCGGTATTATCTTGGCCAGTGCCATAAGAACATTATTAATGTTCAATAGATTATTATTTTCAGACGTTCCCTGCTGATTAGGATTGGGATTCGGAACTGGTTTGATATTACTCGAATTTTGATTAAATTTCAACGTCTGATCGGTCACCGATTGCGGCTGATGTTGAACTTCACCGGGTGCCAGATGTTGCAGAGTTTCACCCATCGCTTCGGCAATGGCATCGCAAGCCAACACGAATCCTCGGCTCACATTATGGGAACAAACTGCTGTGGCATCTTCACTCTCTAAAAGATCGAGCGTTTCGTTATACATTTGCTGCAGCAAAGGTGGAAAATTGGAATGTGATGTGGACAGTAGATATTTGCTCAATTTTGAGTTGGGATCACGTCTCGTATCTGCATTAATGGCCATTTGTAATGACCAGAAAACTTGCTCCAAATCGTTTAATGTGAGCTGTCGGGTCAGTGGCATCGATTTAATGACCACCAGGACTTGACTACGTATATAGCGGACCAGCTCTCGCAGACCACCATCCGTAATGAAATGACGTATAAGGGATAGATATTGTTGCTTCAGTTCATCGGTTATTTGCACTTCCCCAGTCATGATATCGCGATAGATGTAGCCACCAAGCAGATTCAATTGTACACGCAATGCTATAACCAGCATGGAGGAGGCATACACAAAGGTGGCCAGTCGGGTAAATGATACAATTTTCATCGCCTCCCACAACTCAACCTTGTTCTTTGGATTCTGTCGCAGCTGATCCAACAGTTCAGTGGTACTGCACTCCTTTAGCACGGCCTGGCACATCTCCTCACCCATACCGAGAATAACTTGATTGCATGTCCTTTCTGTTGACTCGAAATGATGCATTCGACGTGTGCGCTCGAAGAATTCTCTCGCCTGGCGCTCCTGATACTCCACCAGCTTGCGTTGGGCATATCGGGCCGCAAAGATAGAGCCACCCACCAGTAAGCCTGTCACCACAAACTTGCGGCGATGGCGTGACAAAAAATCCTGTAGGCGCGACAGCATGATGCGTTGAAAATGGAAAGTTAACCAAAATTCTCGTCCGTGTGAAATGTGCCAACTGCTAGTCGACTTTGCTTTCGCTTTTGCCGTTGCCGGTGTCACTGTTAATTCCTCACCTCACCTCACCGACTGCAACAATTAATAAATATTTAATGAGCAAAGTTCATTTGTGTGAGTGTTGGAGTCCACTCTTGGACTCCAACACTTTTTTCCCCGCCTCTGGAGATTAGATTAGTAATGCTTACAAAATTCAGCGTATCGCAACTATTCTCAATATTCTATTTTTTGATTTTGGGTTTTCGTTTTCACTGTCGTTGATCTAAAGCCTATGAAGCCGACTAAAAATGTGGCTGTTTCTGCATTGGCATGGATTTTGTTTTGGAATGTATGTATATATGATTTGTATGTGGGACTTTGGTTGTTGTATTTCCAAGTGTTTTATTGTTGCTTTTGACTTGTATGTTCCGCATACTTGCTTCAAACTAGTGTAAAAATCCCAAAAAAAAAAAGAACTAATAGACATAGAAATACTAGAAAATACCAAATAGTTTTTTTACACCTAACATTTGTTCAAATATCTAGAAAAATGTTCTTCCGCAAGCTTTCTTTCACCTCTACTGAATTTCATAATATTGCAAGCTGAAAATATATTTTTTTTAGTTGTTATCAAATTCTAACATTTCTTTATAGTGGGTGAGAATGGATATGAGCGGATAATCGTCGCCAGTCACCGATGTTGTTTATCACAGTCACAGTTTTCGCTGATTTAAGATAATCGCTACTCACCTCTTGTGGGGGTCATCAGCTGGATAGTTGTACTATGTCGTCGGAGCGTAAACTTATTGTTGTCTCTGGTTTTGGGCCATTTATTGGCCACGAAGAGATTAACGCCAGCTGGGAGGCTGTTAAACTTCTTCCCAATCTAATTAAATACAATGAGGAGGAGTATGAAATAGACAAACAGCTGGTGAACGTTGAATATGCTGCTGTGGACAAGGCTGTGGATGAAATATGGACCCGTCAACCAGAGGTACAATGATAAATTGGAGTGAACCTTAAATTAGATCTTAATTGATCTCATCAAAATGACATCATTTTCTTTGTGTCTCTCTCTGTGTCTGTATATCTTTCAGTTGGTTATTCATGTTGGCGTTTCGGGAATTGCAAAATGCGTCTATGTGGAGAAATTGGCCTATAATCATCAGTTTAAACGACCAGATAATTCGGGTGAATATTTAAAGAACGGGACTTGTGTACTCCAGCATAATAGCAAAGGCAACGCGAACGTTTTGCGTTGTGGCCTGAATGTTGATAAGATTGTGGAAGCTGTAAATGTGAATTGTGTGGAATGTGTAGCGACCCTTGAGACCAATGAAAGACAACAAAAGCAACTTTCCGGCGCCACAAAGGCATCGAAAAATGTGGGCAATTTCCTATGTGGGTATATCTATCTGAAATCTTTGGATGTGAATACGAACAGAAGCCTATTTGTTCATGTGCCACCCATTGATAAACCATTTAGTAGTGCCCAAACTGCAGATATACTCCAAAAAATAATTGAACAATGCATTCAACAGATAACACAATGTGAAGGCTGACTTTATTGCCAAGATAATGCATTTAAGAACACACCGAAACTGTATTTTCTTTTTGTAACATGTTAACTATTGTGTAGTAAGTAAAGCTTTTTTATTCTAAATAAATGTTTTAACAAAAGAGTATAGAAGCAATTTTTTAAAAGACCGTTGGAAAATTTAAAATTGTACACTTAGTGCATTGCCCTTGAAATTTAAATTTAAAAACCATATGTTGTCATTTATTTGAACAACAGCGCACAAGCTACTATACCATTCAATTTAGCATTATTTGCCTTTTAAAACAAACAATGGGAATAAAATACATCTGGAAGTGTCAGAAAAGAAAATAAATAACCAAAAAGCATAAAAGAAGAAGAAAGACTCAATAAAATATTTCTCTTTATTGTTTATCACATTTCCCCTTATAGACTAAGGTTTTTTTTAAAACAGAAAGTATTTTTCACCATCGTTACATAAAGACGGAAATTATTGTCGTAAAAGTATTTGACTTTTAATTAAACTAAATAAAAAATAAACTTGGCGCTAATTCTAATACTAATTGTATTCGTTTAGTATTTTATACATATGTACTTTTGCAAAATTATTCTGGACAGCGAAAAAGATTTCACATCTGGCCACACTGAATGTACAGATAACAGTCTCATTGTGAGTCCACTGTTAGTTAACATAAAACAACAAAGCTGAATGACCGGGTAAAGAGAAAACGGAAAAAAATCTAAAAAAATTCATTTCGATTTTAACTGGCGGCGCAAGCAGAACGCAGTAAATTAAATTCGCAACTAATTTTTTTTTGTGTGTGTGTGTCTACTTGGGGATATACACCTACATAAATTAAGAAAAGGCATAAGCATTTAGAAGAGTGTGCCCCCGCGCAATGAAATTCATTATCTGTGCTCTACTTGTCGCGGCGTCCTACGTGGCGCTTGCCTCTGAGGTGAAAGTTGAAGATGGTGTCCTGGTAGCAACGGTGGACAATTTCAAACAAGTGATTGGCGACAATGAATTTGTGCTGGTTGAATTCTGTAAGTAATCGTTTTATTGTTTCAATTTTAACTCAATATTTAAGTAATGCAATTCAAAATGCCGCCATGCCGGTTAGAGTAGCATTATAGCGGGATGATTCATAAGATTTTGTACGGGCTACGTGGTCTTTTGTGAGCAGCGGCAGAAGCGTCTGAAAAGACGGAGGCAAAAAATATGTCGGCGTGGCAAGTTGTTGTTGTCGTCGCTCGTTGCTTGCTTGCTGGATGACAAGCGTAGTAGGAACGGATTGAATTGATGGGATACTAGGGTAGAAATGGTTGTGGGGAGGGGTTGTAGAGAAGTGGCTAGTTCTCTGAGAGAGACAATTCATTAGTTTTTTTTTCTTTTTCTAGTTTGTGTGTGTGTATTTTTTTTCTTTTATCGTGAGACCATTCTGCCGCTCTCAGTGAGAGTTTGCGTTCCGTCTCTCTCTCTTTCTCTCTCTCGCATTCTTTATTAGCCCAATGCTTGACATCTCTTTTCGTTCCACACTTTCTTACCAGCCAGCAAAGCGCACCTGTGATGAGAGCACAAGCGAGAAAGCAAATCACATACTAATACGCCGAATGCTTTTTGTTGTTCTTAACATTTTTTTTTTGAAGTCAAAAGCCAAACCATAATCTTTAACCCCCCCCCAACGCCACCATCTCCGCTCACTCGTAGCGTTTTTCTACCACAGCTTCTGTTTTAAGATAAGAGCTCTGGCGCAGCAATTTGACTTGATTTTCTATTTCCATATGTTGCCCACTTTTTATCAGTTCTGGGGCGTGGCCACCATTCCATATTAGAAGCGGCGTACATCCGTTTCATCTAGTTGTAAAACTGGCCAAGCAACTTCTTCTTTTCTTTTCTAAAATCTGGGTTAGCTAAACAACTTTTTTTTTTGTTTTCTTCCTCGCCCCCTTCCCCGGTTTTTTCCTCTCATTCTTTTTGTTCTATTCGAGATTTTCTGTGTTGCTTTTTTTTGCCCATTTGCTTTCTATTCTTGAATTCTTCTTGCCCTTTTTTTTTTTACGTCGGCGCAACGGCGGGCGGCCACGCAAATGTAAAGTTCATTCAACTCTTTTTATTTTTTGTTTTATTGTTGTTATGCTCATTGTTGTTGTTTTCATTGCTGCGCATGCTTAACGGTACTCTTTGGCGGCCAGCAGAGCAGCAGCGAACAAGCTAGCGATAGTGTTAATCATTCAAATTTCCAGTGGATAATTGGAGAAAGGCTTAGGGAATCAGAATCTTTCAAAAAGATAGAAATTAATAAATGTAAATTGTGTATTTAACAATTTTTCTTATTACCACATGAAATTCACATTTGAAACATAAGACTTCTATAACTTGAACCGAAATGTGCATAGAGTTGCACTTCTCTAACTATTGTAACGTATCTTAAATTCTTAAGTTCTTAAGAATGAAGTTGTTAAAGAGAATATATGATTTATCATTTAACAGTTTTAAAGGTCACAGAGATAGTTAAAAACGTTTAAAAAAAAATCTATGTACTAAGGCAGAATAAATGTCAGCAGTATATTTAGATAATTTTATCTTTTATCCCAAAACTTGCCTACAAACCAAACCTGTATTTGAACAACTGTTGAATTATATACTCGGCACACAATTCGGGGATTGGGAAGAACAGACGCAGACAATAAAAGATAACAACAATATTGTTTATAGAATTTGTGTGTGTGTGTGTACAATTAATAGTTTTGATTGAGTTTAAAAATATTCAGTGTATACAAAATCAAAAGTATATATATATTTTGTTGTTAGGCAAAAACCATTTGAAATCTTTTTTAATCTTAAAGTCACAAAAATTCGTTTCAAAATAATCAAATTTGTTGTGACATCGTTATCTCTGTGGTTAGGTCTTGAGAACTACTTTGAGATTAAAATCATATTGATATGGAAAAAAAAAGTCCCGCGAGAGTGAAAGAAGAAAACAAAAAAAAAAAAAAACAATTTAAAACTAAATTAACTTAACCATCTTCCATTTTCATTGTAAGAGTATGGCGGTCAGTACACGTGACCACCTCCTTTCGCCTCTCTATACCTGTGTCTCTCCCCTGTGCGTTTGTCATTGCCAGCATTTCTTTTTCGTTGACGACTTCATTTGCACCTTTTGTTTAATTTGTGACAACGTCAGCTAATATTGATAATTCGCATTGCTCAAAAGACAAATCTTATCTGAAAAGTAATGCCAAGCCAAGGCAATATATGGCAATGGCATGGCATTCACAATGAATATAACAAAGATAATAGGGCCACGTCAGCGTCCAAGATTCTTTTCACTGAGCGGACGACCCCAGCAGTTAGTTGGATGCGATAAGATGCTTTTATTCTATTTTACAATTCAGCCAAGATTCTAGCTTGTTGTTATTGTTGGACAGATTATGTCATCTCTGCGGATGCGTGTTAAATTGCTGCAACCAAATTGAAATGAACGAGAATATTCAACACGTGGCATTTGCATAATGTCCAACAGATGGTGTACCATAACGACACAAACGCGTCGCCTACGTTGATGATGATGATGATGAAAGGGGGACCTGCTCCAGTTGACATGGCAAATCTAGCGCAAATAATTATACCCGTTGAGTAGGAGAAGATTGGGGGGAGTAGATATTGCTCCATTTTATTATATTTTCCTCTATCTAGTAATCGATTAAATTGGTGAACAAAACAAATGAGTGATTAAAAATTGAATTGAATAATTAATGAAAAGTTGTCAAAATTTGAAAAAGAAACAATAATAATAATTACAGTTCATATTTAGTAGTCAGGATAATTATGATTAAGAGATTGATTGAAACAAAGATTATTAATTTTCATTTTTATTTTGTTTTTAGATGCCCCTTGGTGTGGACACTGCAAGGCTCTGGCTCCCGAATATGCCAAGGCTGCTCAACAGTTGGCTGAGAAGGAATCCCCCATTAAGTTGGCTAAAGTAGATGCTACCGTTGAGGGTGAACTGGCCGAGGAGTATCAAGTGCGTGGCTATCCCACATTGAAGTTCTTCCGCAGTGGCTCACCGGTGGAGTATAGCGGTGGACGTCAAGCTGCTGATATTATTGCCTGGGTGACCAAGAAGACTGGCCCACCGGCCAAGGATTTGACAAGTGTGGCCGATGCCGAGCAATTCCTTAAGGACAATGAGATTGCCATCATTGGTTTCTTTAAGGATACAGAATCAGAGGAAGCCAAGACCTTCACTAAGGCTGCCAATGCTCTGGACTCGTTTGTCTTTGGTGTCAGCAGCAATGATGAAGTTTTGGCCAAATACGAGGCTAAGGATAACGGTGTGATCCTATTCAAACCTTTCGATGATAAGAAATCCGTGTTCGAGGGTGAACTCACTGAAGAGAACCTCAAGAAATTTGCCCAAGTGCAGTCGCTGCCTCTGATTGTGGACTTTAACCATGAGTCGGCCGCCAAGATTTTCGGTGGTTCCATCAAATCGCATTTGCTCTTCTTTGTCTCAAAGGAGGCCGGTCATATTGAGACTCACGTTGATCCATTGAAGGAGATTGCCAAGAAATACCGCGATGATATTCTGTTTGTGACCATCTCTTCGGATGAAGAGGACCACACTCGCATCTTTGAATTCTTCGGCATGAATAAGGAGGAAGTGCCCACCATTCGTCTGATTAAGCTGGAAGAGGATATGGCCAAATACAAGCCCGAATCAAACGATCTCTCCGTTGAGACCATTGAAGCTTTCCTCAAGAAATTCCTCGATGGCAAATTGAAACAGCATCTGCTATCTCAGGAATTGCCCGAGGATTGGGATAAACAGCCCGTCAAGGTACTCGTCTCCAGCAATTTCGAAAGTGTCGCTCTGGACAAGAGCAAATCGGTGCTAGTTGAATTCTATGCTCCATGGTGCGGCCATTGCAAGCAGTTGGCTCCCATCTATGATGAGCTCGCCGAGAAGTACAAGGATAATGCCGATATTGTCATTGCCAAAATGGACTCCACTGCCAATGAGCTGGAGAGCATTAAGATCTCCTCCTTCCCAACTATCAAATACTTCCGCAAGGATGACAACAAGGTCATCGACTACAGTTTGGACAGGACTCTAGATGATTTTGTCAAGTTCCTTGATGCCAATGGTGAGGTTGCCGATACCCCTGAAGCTACCGAGGAGAGCGAAGAAGAGACGGAAGAGGAGGCGCCCAAGAAGGATGAGTTGTAAATCCAACCAACAACAACAACAACAAAACTAAAACTTAAAAAATCCAACAACCAGCAACAACAAAATCAGCAACAACAATATAGCAACGTACATTCTGTAGTTTATTTTAAAAGAAATTAGAACTTTTCGTTAGGTGACGCCAGAATATCCTCCACCATCCAGTGAGGACAGCTGCGCCCCACCTCCATACTCCAAATCGAAACTTCTCCAAAACAAAAATAAAAAAAAAAAAATGGAAAAACAAATGAAAACAACAACTTTCAACGCTCTCTAAGAAGAACATTTGATTTGTGATTGCGTTTATATTTATATTGAAGAAATGAAACAAAAACGAAAGCTAAACTTTTTTAATATATAATTCTTTAAGTTTTCTATTTTTGGAATTTTTAGAATCATTGAAAGAACTGATTAAGAACTTAACAAAAATATAAATAAAGTTGGTACACAACAATAAAAAAAACAAAAAAAAAACACAAAAATTGCCCATTAAATTCAATTAAATAAGTTTACAAACATACGACCGGAAAAAGCAACACCGGGAACCGGACTAAAAAATTACATACTAGTTTAACCCACAACTGATGCTTCAGAATTCTTCAGTTTGATATATGTATATGCATTTTTTGTTAATATAAATGTTGTTAATAGGATAGATTCGATGAAATTTTTGATTGACAGAATTGTTGATTAATTATACTTAAATATTCCTCTTGTCTGTTGCCTAGACCATAATAATATACCCTGGTATTTTATAGACGATACTACTCTGGGACTTACAGCTCTGTGGTAAAATAATGTTAATTTGTCGGTAACAAATAAATCTTTTCAATAAAACTTCTAGCTAAAACCTAAAGACTTAGCAATTTAATATCTATATATATTAGCAACAACAACTAACAATATTTTCTGTTTAGTGAGCATAGTATATTTAAACACGTTTGTATATTTAGTACGTGACACGTGATTCTGTCCACATTGCACATCTCTAATTGAAAGTTTTGCTTACCAACACTGAAAACGCTTACACGTAAAGATAACAAATGCCGTAAAAAAAGAACATTTGTAATGACGATTTTTAGCAATTTTCACTGCAGTTTTTCATTTGTTGCAGCGCCGTTAAAAGCGTATAAGCAATATCTTCGACGTCGTCGAAATACTTTTATTTATAAAATTGCAATTTAAAATGTATCCTTTAGATTATGATGATGGATTTGTGACTCGTACAAGCACATTGCAAACTCGCTAGCGCATAAACCTTAACGCGCTTTTCTCTTGCTCTTACACAAAAAAAATAAAAAAAAAAATAGAAACGGATTTCTTAGTGTATAAACAATATCCATATATTGCAATCTAGAAAAAGGGATAGAAAAATAAATAAAATAATATGTGTCGAACACAATCAAATGTGTTGCGCATTAGTGTTGGGACTAGCTAAATTTCGAGCCTAAAAAAGGAGAAGAAATCCAGGTGAGTCCGTTATGTCGCAGCAGTTCGTAGTGAAAGTCCCGTATACTTTTTTTTTTTTGGCCGTTGTTGCTTTTTCATCTCCAACCTCTTCTTTTCTAGAATTATGATCTCTGAATGTGACACGGATACGGCCAGTATGGTGGCCCAGGTGGATGATGACTCTGAACTTGAATCCGAATTTGTGGAATTGAATGAAAAGTTGCGTAGGATCACCTTTGATATCATAGCATCACTTAATGATGATGGCTTCCAGGAGCGCATGCGACGTCTTTTAGTGCAATATGAACAGTAAGTAATTATATATACATATGTATATATAAATGCATACATGTATAAAAACAAATATTTATATACTTGCAAATGATGTCTTATCTTTAGATCCGTGCGCATCTCGTTTGAGATTTCCAAACAATGCCCGCAAAGAAGCCGCAAATTGGCCAGAATGCTGAGTGTTCAGACCGAGATTATACATACGATAAGCCGGTCATTGCATCAAGATCGGGTCTATTGTCATCGCATGACCAATATTGTAGCCTATTATATATCCAGTGAATTGTGTGCCGCCCAAACGCAAGTGGAGCGTGAAGAATCAATTTTAGATCGTATCAATTTAGCCTTGAAATCATATGTGGCAAAGAGCAAGGAGCATCTGTTAAGAACTTTTGTGGCCATACCCTCATTGTTCAATCGGGCCAAAATAATGACAACATTATACAGGTAAGTGACGAGAGCAAGAACTCCAATAGTTTCCCTATTTACTTATATGCATTTCTCTTCCAATTAGCCATCTCTTTCCGCAATGGACCAAACCAATGGCCACCAACTCACATGTGATCATTCAAACGGAACTGCCAGATAAGCTCTATATCGAATATATTGTCATATTCTACTATTGGCAATGTCTGGAACGAAATGAGGGTAAACGCGAGGAAATTATGGAATTCGCTGAGAAATTCATGAGGCCAGCAAAGACGTTAATCCTGAATCCAATGTATGCCAGATTTTTGCCCAGATACACAGAAAGGAGAACGGCCACTCGTTGTATTTTAATGTATTTGAGAAAGATTACCTGCACCCATTTGCATGGAGCCAGCAAGAGAGATAATCGCCTGCAGCAGGACACTGAAGTGGTTAGTTTTTATTCCCCATTTGATGTGGATAATTAATATGACTATGATGTCTTAGTAAAAGGTCTGATGGGGCACATTTGAGAGGCAGTTAGTCGCCTCTTTAGTGCCCTGAAATGACTACAACAATTAAACTGAGTTGTCCAATCACTAAAGGGATCTCTCATTCATTCAATGCCTTTTAAAATTCCTCTTTATTAACATGTTTCAACGTCACTTGCAGGTTCTTTGTTCGGATGATGAAGATGATAGTCTTGTGCCATATTTCAGTTCGGCTCCTTCAAGTGCTCCATTATCGCCGCCTGCTTTCCTCCAGAAAATTATGCAAAAGTGCCGACAAATGGAGCCCTGCAAGCGTGCCTCACTTCTGTTTAAGGGCATTGATAGCTCCATGGAAATTGTGGATGTTTCGGATTCCGATGATGATGATGTGGAAATGTTTGAAGTTGACTTCAATGTGCCTACACATGTGGATGCTGCAGCTGGACCAGGAGTGGGTACAACAGCGGCCACATCAATTGAGGATGACTATGTGCCCATTACTCGTATTTATCCTAGCAATTTGCGTACATATCAGAGGGCTACTAGTGGAGCTCCACCTCCGACTGCAGCATCAACACCAGCCTCATCTCCTGCCACACACTATACACTGCCCCGCATAGTCAATATTTATAGTTGTCGACCGGATAGCCTGCATCTGGTAACAACAACTACCAACACTACAACCACCATACCTCCACATCTAATAGATCAAAGTGTACAAACGGTTGTGGAGGACCAGCACCAGCAGGACGATCGTGAGGAGCAAGAGGAGGAGGGGGAGGATCAGGGTGATGTGATGGATATGGAGGATGAGCAGCTAATGCAAACAGAAATGGAATTAGAACCAAATAATATATCCGCTTCCATACTCTATTCGAGTAGTCCGTTACCTCTTACCCCAACACGAACCACAACCCCACAGCAGCTAAGATATGCCACCCAAACGCCATTTTCTACGAGCACCACAAGCAGCATGAGCAGCAGCAGGAATGGTTCATCTAGTCAAAAGCAGGTTACATTTAGTAACCAGCATATGGGAGCCACAAGCGCCAAAAATTCAATTATCTTCACCTCAAACAAAAAAAAGCCAACAATTAAATACTCATCTCCTGCCTCGTCTACAGAACGTCTCGAATCTCTCAAGTGGCAAGCATGCAAAGGTAAGTCCAAGCCATTCCGGAGGGCGGAACTACAATTAATATACATTTCCTTTCTTAGATCATTTGCTGGCTGGTGACCGAATGTTTGCCAAAGTTTTACCTACTCCACCCGCCTCCACACACAGCTCAGGTGCCAGTCCGCGTTTTCAACGTATTCGTAAATCCACCGATACGATTAATTCCATTGATAATGATAAATTGGATATCACTGTGCGCTCCTATTCATTCAAACGTCGTGAGTTCTCCAAGGTGGGCAAGGAGGATATACGATTCTATAACGAATTGTTAAGTCGGCAACGGCAGGAGATACGCCAACGTCGTGAGGATAAGGAACAAAATCGACATTTAAGAAACGAGGCCATCCAAAAATCAATGCATTATCGTTCATTAATCAATCAAAAGCGTAACGATATTAAACAATTGGAGCACTATTTGGCCACCATTAGAAATTATAAAGAAAAGGAATGCGTTCGTTCTGTTTGTGTAAGACTGAAACGTTGTAGACTTAAGACCACACTGCCAACGGCGACAACGATAACTGCTGCTAATGTCGAACAATTGATGATGGAGCACCAGCAACAGCATGATATTGATGACCACCATCAAGAGCAACAGGTGGTGCAAGATCAGAATCAGGAGGAACAGCACCCGTTGCAGCAATTAAAAGCACATCAGAGAAGACGACTGAAAACGGCCACCGAACTTGATATCGTGACCGATAATTATAGAATAAAGGAATTGGATTTGGAAAAACGTTGCAAATCAATATGTGCAATTGGCACCTCCAAGAGGCAACAGCCAAAAAGACGTTGCAAAAGTTTTTGTTATCCATATACCAGTTGCTACTGACCATCAATTAATAATAATAATTATTATTTGCCATTACCACGCCACGCGCACAACAATTGCCTCGAATTGCCAGTTTACTTACATTATTGCTCAATGGCAAATGTCGTGAGTGTAAAATCATCCAATTACAGCATCACAATCATATCCTTCAATCCCTATACCAATGGAATCCTTTCCCAACAAACAAAGAAAAGAACACCAGTAACCAAGTGACCAGTGACGGACTCGCCCAAAAATGAATTCTTAATTGCCTAGTAGCCTGTAAAAGTATTTTAACGGTGCCTAAAAAAAGAAGAAAACAAAAAAAAACTGTTAAAGCTGTTAAACTTTATCATTTACATATTTCACTATTATTATTATTATCATTATTATTATAAATATTATTATATTTTGTTTTCAGTTTTCTTTAATTTTTTTTTTATTAAAGTATTTTTATCATATTGTTTTACCATAAAATGGACAGACGAGCAGAGCAGCGTACTTTACTATGAATTTTTATGTTTTTTTTTTTTATTTATGAATGAAGAATGCAAAATGAACAACCAACAAAGTGGAAAATGAGAGAAAAATATACATGTATGAAAAAGGATACAAAAAAAAAAAAGAAAAACACAAAATGAAATAATGTAAAAAGTTTTCTTTTAGGATAAATCGTGGGAAATGTTAACTTTTTATAATCTTAATTGGAAAGTTGATTAATGATTTATTGTCCTTGTCCGCCTTATCCTGGTTAATCTCAGTAGCCAATTTTTGGAAACAAATTAATTACATTTACAATTTCTCTGAGATTTACTTTAGAATATTGAATATTTCTATTTATATAATTCTGGTTATGAATTTTCTAATTTTGTTTTTAAATCTTTTACAAACGTGTCCATGGATAAGCATCATAAACGGTATATGTCCAAGGATCAGGATGCGGGTAGGCTAAATTTAAGTTTTATATTAATCCGGGGGATATGCGATTATACTAAAATGGTGGACTCTTTCTCTTGTAAGTAGCCCGCAGTATTGTGCTGGAGCGGCAACAGCGCATCTCGATAGAATCCAGCAGCCGCATGTTGATCAAGAATACGCAGACCCAAGTCCGGGAACTCTATCGACGAGAGAAGCAGAAACTAACAGTGGAACAAAATTATATTCCACCAGAGAAATCATCGTCTCTAAGTGATGGCAAAATAGTGGAGGCCCGGATTCAAGTGGATTCATTGAATGAGCAAATTGTGAATGAGATTGGTCGCTTAAAGAGTTATCGCGATTGTTTTATTAAGGCGGAGACGAATAGATCGGGTAACAGGCAACGCCAACCGATGTCAAATCGAACCTGGAGTCAAAGTTTGGCCACTAATAATAATAATTCAACCGATGTAACCCCACAGGATACGAATCGCAGTATGCCGATTAGTAATCCCATTACGCAACGAAGCGAAGAATCGCGACCACGTTTTCGTACATTGGGCGTGAAGCCTTCATCAAAACAGGAAAAGGAACTACTGAACATGGTGGAAGCGGAAGGAGACACAGAGACCAGTAGTCAGGAGAGAATTTGTGGTGGTTGCACTTTTGGCCATAATCTTCCGGCTCACAATTCGGTTTATCAGTGCGATTATGGTCAATCGGCGGCCATTAACCGACCATGCTCAATGCATTGCAGTCAGCCGCCACCTCAGATGATGGTCTCCCATCCATTATACCAGGGGCCAACTACATCTTGCATCTGTTGTGATTTTCCATCGCCAGGCAGCAGTTCTCCCATGTCTCAATCCCCAAACCATATGTATCAATATTCTGTGAGTTCTCCCTGTCAGCAGCAATCACAGCATTATCCAAATACTGTCGATGTACACAACTACAATCCATCCATGTATCCATGTCCAGCATATCCGAATTACTCAAGACGTGTCACCGATTTGAATACGGAGGATTTTAGTCGGCTCTGGTGTCAGAATCCTCGTGAATCAAGATCTCCCTCCAATGCCAGAAGTTCAAGGAGTTCACCAAAAGAATCCAGGAGAGCCTCATCGGCGCGATCACGAACCTCAAGCCGAAGTCCAACCTCATCAGCTAGGGGCAAATTTGACAGTCAGGTGAGAAGGAAACTTAAAGAAGCGGGCATTAGCGATTCCACTTCTCTGGCACAGTATAAGGTGCAAGATCATGAAAAGATTATGAAAGTAACCCTACGGAAGCAGGAGCAAGCAGGAACGAGCTATAAGAAGTCGCCGAATGAGCAAATGATCATAAAAGACTATATTCCGGCAAAATCGATGAAACGTAATGATCCTCCAGCTAATGATCACAAGGGTCGTATATATAAGGAATATATGAATCAGTATCAAAAGGAGAACCAGAAAACCAATGTTGGAGGCAAAACTGCAGCTAAAGAAGAGGGTCTCGAAGTTGAGGCCCATCCCACTTATACGAAAATTCAAGATTTAAAACCCACTGGCAATAAGACTCCACAATCCTACACAAATCGTGTCTATGGTCCAATCAAAGCCAAAACAAACTCAAGTAGTCAACGTAGATCCGGTCAAGACTCTGGCAAATCCACGAAACTGCTGCCTCCGATTACTAGGAAACCACTAGCACCACCTACGCAACAACCACAACAAAGTGACACTGCATCCACTTCGAATAGAAGGGTCATGGAGAAAACACAACCAAAATTGATCTCTTCTCCAGGTGTTAAGAAAGTTGCATCTCCCAATCCAAGTACCGCAAAACAAAAGAACCAACAACGACCAAAAGATCAAGTTCGAGCATCAAAACCAGACCGATCACCATATGCAGAAAAAAGTCAAAGGTCCTGGGATAAAATAATAACTAAGGATCAGAATCAAAACCAAAAGCCACAATTGAAAGAAGAATCTCTTGGGGAAAAGGAAGATTTCGAAGAAAATGAAAAATCCAGTGCAACTAAAGTTCCGATGCAAAGTGTTCAGCAAGAGCGACCACCAGGGCAATCCAAAACTCAACCACAAGAAGAATCTGATTTTGCTGCCACCCAAGATCAAAGTCGTTTGAAACAGAAAGTACAAGGTGAATCTACGGATACTTTGAAGGAAAAACAAACCGAGCCGAGACGTAGGTCAAGAGATGACATTATTAATAAGGAACCATTCGATTCAGCCTATTCCCAGCAGGAACGCCGGCAGCCAGTTCATGTTCAAGATAAGGACTCCGATTCGGGTTTAGGACGTTATTCCGATTCGGGAAATCAAACGCAATCCAATGGCAATCGTCAGAAGCAACATAAAACTGAACCCAGTGATGATCGTTGGGGTTCTAAAGAAGGACATCGTCTTTCCCTTGATCCGCACACTTATAGACTACACGAGAGGAGAATGAACTTGGCACCGGGAGAAGTTGAGAGTACCACATCCGTATGTCGTACGTGGTCACAACATTTGGTATCCATTAGGCGATCCAACAAAGAAGGTGGCGGCCCCCAAATACGAAGGGAAACCAAGCGTTATAACAAGGAATGTGTGAGTTATGTAACAAAGGATATTGGTCTGGAATCGGATTTACCACAATCTTTCCAAAAGAACCCTTCATCCAAACATGGTAATAAGGCAACACATAAGATGCCGCAAACACTGGATCAAAGTCAAAGTTCCGATTCATTGGATCCACCATACGATGATACACGTCGGCCAAGACAACACGAAGAGAGACTGACACAAACCGATATCCTGGCGCAGGAGGAGAGGCCCACTCAGACCGACCTTGAGGCAAGTCGAGCAGAGAGACGAACCCAAACGGAACCGAATGAAAGACACGAGAGACTAACACAGACCGAACTTCAAGACGGCGGCAAACACGAAAGACTAACACAGACAGAGTTAAATCCTATACCAAGTCAGACTGGTTACATTGATCTTCAAAGGGATAAAGAAAATAATGAATTTCCTGAATACGCTAACTCAGATGCTGACCACTTAGAAGAGATATCTCCATCGCCTAGGCGATCAATGGATGATTTCGATGGGCACATTTCGGGGGATAAATCCGGTTATTCTACACCGGATCGAAAAGGAAAATTGGAACAACAATCGTCTTCACATCATCAACAGGTTAAGGAAGATCAATCTGAGTTGCAGGATCGGCCACGTATTGTACCATCATCGTCCTACTATAGCTTTGATCCTCCAGCATTGCAAAAAGAACAAAAGAAACCAGTTACATCTGGAACAAACCGGCAAGCCGCCGCTCCCAGCTATCAAAGGCAAGAGAACAATGTGGAAAAAGAATCATCTGAGCACAGGATGGCCCATGGTGGTCTGCATCATGTGCCCACACAGCATGATCTAAACACCATTACATCTAGACCAAAAGAACCCAGTGATTCATTAGAACGATTTGAGAGAACTGAAGAAGATTCTGACAGATATATTGCCGATCCTGAGGAATTGTTATGTAGACAATATAGACAGAATTATGATAGCGATGCCGAAGAAACTGTTTATAGTCAACCAATTGGAGCATCCCCCAGAAGGCAACCAGAACATCAGTCCCCAAATAGAAGACAACAATGGGTGTATTCATATCAATCTGGAGAATCATTTGATGGCCCATCGTCATCGAAAACCAATTCCTATGATTGGAGGCATGCCTATGGGAATTATACGAATCCGGGAAAACTCCAGGAAACATGTGCCACCTACAGTAACGAAGGGATAATCTCCTCAGAGTATAGCGATGCATGTTCTAGCCTCAATGATGACTACTATACTGCCCAGCAGATGACATCCACTTCATCAGTTCATTGCCGTCCATATGGTGAAATGCCTTTATATTGTTACCAGCAGCAACATAATGGACAATTGCCTCAGGCATATAGTCCACAAGAGAAGAGAACTCAATATTATTCACAGCATTCCTATCCTAGCCAACATTTGTCCAGGACTCGTGCCATGGAAGTGCCCCAGCAGCGTTACTACACTAGACCACAGAAATTGGTCATTGGTCAACAACATGTTAACCAGTTGCCACCACGACCAGCAGCACCATCAACAAATATCAATTCCAATTGTATAATGGAAAAACGTATACGCACTGTGAAATTCAATGATGAGAATTGCCAGACCAGTATCAAAAGAGATACTCCAGAGTCGTCTCCTCCACGCAGTGCCATCGATTGGGATAGAGCATATAAACAGGGATTACTTGCAGATAAAATGCGTTCGGGCTATTTAAGTGAATCGGATGCGGAAATGATTAATACATGTCGTGAGTTCTTCTAGCTAATTTTCCCTCTCAATTGTTTTTCCCCTATTACAGACAGTTTATTTTATCTTATTCCTAAAGGATCAAGCAGCTCGGCCAACACTGAGGTAACGTGTGTCGATTATAACTATATAGAGGAGGAGGAAGAGGATGAGGAGGAAATATCGCGGAGTAGATTAAGCCAATTGCCACCGTTCACTGGCTGTCCCTGTATGCTAGATACCTACATTCATTTGGCCAGATTGCATACAAGCAAATAATTACTCCTCTCTCTCTCTCTCTCTTAACTTAACCAAACTTAACAATTTCTCACATTTCGCTACAAAAATTCTTTTAGTAAATTTTACGGTTTTTTTTTTTATGTCAGGATTTGTGTATAACTAGGAAATACATACAATAAATTTGAGTTAAAAATGTAATATAAATTGTAAACAAAAAACGTAGAGCAGAAAGAGGAGGGGGGGCGGGGAGAGATGCAACAAAATTAAAGCGTTTTCGATGGTACTCTGGGACTTATTTCACGTGTGCGTGCTTGACGGAAACGATCCTCGGCCAGATTTTGACGAAATTCCTGAGCTTGTTTCTCATACTCATTGGCCAAAAGTTGCTGCTGAGCGCAACGTGCTCGCTCCTCCTGAAGTTCTTTCTAAACCAAATGAAAATGGAAACAAAATTCCCTTTGGATTAAGGATGAAATAATATTGTAATTAGAGGGTACTCACCAATGCCACCTGATGCAATTGACGTAGTCGTTCCATTTCATTCTTTGCTTTTAGTTCGGCATCATCCTGTCGTTGCTGATCATTACGCAGACGTTCAATCATTTCATCTGTTGTCTCTGTGGTTATTTGATTAACTGCAGCGCTCTGTTGAAGGTCCCAGCGTAGTTTTTCACATTCTTTTGTTAGCTGTAAATTGGTTTCATTTGCCATATACATTTAAAGTACTTTCTTTTTTTGTTTTTTTGTCAGTTGGTTAGTTAGTTAAAGCGCAAAGTGTTATTAGGATTAGTGACTACGAGTATGGGGAGCTTTTAAAGCTAACCTTTTTGCGTATTTCATTCACTTCATTCAATTCGGCATTAAGTTTGGACTTTTCCACATCCAATTTATCACATAGTTCTTTGCGAGCATCGAGATCAACTTTTTGTATACGTAAATCATCTTTTGCATTTTCCAATTCCCGTTCCAGACGACGTTCCGAATCTCGAGATGATTTCAATTTGATCTCTAACTCTTTCAAGGCACATTGACTGCAATGTAGCCGCTCCTGAAGAGTGCGCAGTTCACAATTCAGTTCACAGATTTGTCGTCTTGAGATAACAGATATAGATTAGATGTCTAGCCATATATATGTACATATCTATATTTGATATAAAACTTACTTAAATTCCATCGCTTCGTTTTCCAAACTGTTTTTAGTGTCTTCAAGGGCAACCTGATCGTGTGATAGACACTGATAGTGCTCCAAAAGATCCTCACGTTCTTTATCCTTTAAGAGAGAGTATACCTAGATTCGAGATGTTGCAAATACGAGGGCATGCCTTAATAGCTAATTATTAACTAAATTGCGACTATACCTTTTCCATGAGTAGATCTTCAGCCTTCTTAACCTCTTGCACATATTTGTGTAGCTGTTGCTTCATATTGACTACCTGCTCATCCGAGTCCTTGAGCTTCTTTTGCAACTTCTTGGCCTCCACTTGAGCATCGGTAAGTTTATCCAACAGACGACTAATGATCACACGATGACGAAAGACAATTAATGAAATAACAAAAACAAAGTGAATATAGCTTAGCTTATGCAAGCGCGGAAGTAGTTCTATGACCACCAATACCATGTGTCTTGTATCTTAATGTCTTTTTTTCGTTTTTTCTTTTCTTTTTCTTTGTTTTCATCTTGTGGCTTACCCATTCTCTGCAATGGCTTCATCGCGGCTGACATTGAGTGCCATCAATTGTTGACGCAGGGTTTTGCTTTCAGTGCAAGTCTCATTCAATTCTGAATCACGTTGACGACTTCGTGTGGTCACTTTGCTGGAATAGATAGATGGATGGATGGATGAAAGAGAAAATCAGAAAAGGAAATGAGACTTTAAACAAGAAACTGGTGTTCCTATCACCCTCTCCCTCTCTCTCTCTCTCTCTCCCTCCTTCTTAGTCTCTTTCTCTGGCCTTTTACAAAGAATTAAGCATGGCAGGCACGTCTTAGTTACCCGCAAGCTCAAGAACATACACAGGCGTTGTTAGCCTTTCCATAAACATAAAAGCCAAGTCAAAGTCAGTTGTTGTTGCTGTTGTTGTTGTCAGTCAGTCATTAAGGCTAAACAAAGTTCAAATACCCGACAGATTTTAAAGGCTAAAGCCAAACAATGACTGACATTTGGTTGCCCGTTTTTGATGGTTAACACATTTCCAGAGCGCTAAAAATAAGAATCCCAAAAATCGTACTTTATATTACAGTCAGTTTCATTATGAGACTCCTCCTTTACCGAATACCCTATAAACAATAAATTATACATATTTCATTATAATAGGGAAATATTTCTTAATTATAATTTTAAGAGAAAAGAAAAAGAAACATGGCAAAAGAACTTTAACTTTAGAGAAAGCAAAGATTGATCTAGAATAGAAAACATTTCCTATATATGTATGTATATATGTATATATCTTATGTAGGGTATCAAAACAATCATGGAACGGAACTCGAAAGCAACTCGAAAAAGAGCATGTCTCTTCTGATGGCTAAGAGCGCTTGATTTTAAAATTATTTTTGTAGTTGTAGCAAGTCCAAGCCCGGTTTAGTTTGGCTATTGGGCTCAGATGTCTGTTACCTGTCTAAGCGAACGGTCGGTCGGTCGGTCGGTAGGGTTGCTCGATCGTTATATACTTATATATATATATTGTTGTTGTTTTTTTGTTTTCTGTCCGCCGCCGTCGTTTGCTCTTTTCCCACTGTCTCTCTCTCTCTCTCTCTCTCCCTTTTGTCTCATTGATTCTACGTATCCAAAAATCAAAACAAATCACATACAAATTAATACCACCCGCTCCCTCCCCGCTGGCTGGCTGGCTGGCCGTGGATCTTGTGTGATTATAGTGATTCGCGGCTTTAATTGAAATCATTTGGGGAAATAACCAAAAACAAACAAAAAACAAAACGTGCAAAAGGTGCGCTTAAATTGTATAGAAATGTAATAATAATTATTGTTCTTGGTTTAACGATGAAGATGGAAAACAAAAGAAGAAGCAGCAGAAGCAGAAGGAGAAGATAAATATGGAGTGGGAGGAGAAACCAGTTAGTTGTCTGTGTGATATTACGACAAAAGCCACTAAAAGACCACGCAACATTTATTGTGGTTAGGCTAATGCATTATTTATAGACCCAGTCCCAAGTTTCAGTTCCAGTTCCAGTCACAGAGTCTGAGCCACAGTCCCAGTTTTTTAGGCCTACCGCAACAAAAGTGTCGGAAAAGTGGGGAACTAGTGCAAGTTTTTCCAACACCTAACCGCGCTTGGTTGGTTGCTCTCTGCTGGTCTGTTGCTGGTCTCTTACTGGTTTCGTCACTTCTTACATAAAAAAAAAAATGTGGAGCCGAGAGCCGAGTTCGATTATGTAGCAGCCAGCCAGCAATGGACTTAGCCACAGAAGATTTCTGAGATGGTGGTCAATGCGCTTAAAGAAGTCAAGATAAATGGGTATTTGGGTCATGGTTAACAGCGCACGAACCGTTTACTGGTTTTTAGTTTTGGTTTTTCTGTTTTTTAGTCGCAAAAGAAAAGAAATAAAAACGGAGAGAAGAAGAAATAACCGAAAAATCCAAAAACACTAACAGGTTGGCTAATTTAAATTGGACCCGCTTTGCGCTCCATCATATATATATATATATATATATAAAATAAATAAATAAATATCATCTCCTAGAGCGCGCGAACAATAGAAAAATCATCAATCATTCAAAATAATGAGATGACAGACCTCCCCCCCTGGAGGAGACTAAAATTGAGAGTGAAAGCCAATAGTTTGGATTGAATCCATCAGACAATTGACCAGCCTCTTGCCATTTTTCTATCCATCTATCCATCTTTCCATCTTTTGTTAATGTGCTCCTCTATGTATATATCCAATTTTCAGGTAATGCGAATGAGGCGACGGAAGTTGCTTATCTGTTGGGCGGCCCTGCAGGCGGGCGGTACATTATTTACCTGCCGGTTATTGTTGTTGTTGTTGTTGGTGCTATTGCCTCGTTATGAGGTATCAGGCGGTATTGTACCGCCACCATGGAGTGATCCCGCCAAGAATCCATGCGCCAGTATGGCTGGCGGTTGGCAATTATTATATTGGACACCATTAAAGAAATGTTTCAAAATCTTTACATTGGGCTATCCATGTCCAGATACCATGGAATTGAGCCCAACACCGGTGAGTGCGAAACGAAAAGATTTACCGGCAGCCGAATGCCGATGTCCACCAGGCACAGCATTGAGTGCCCTCACAGACAATGTGTGCCATCAGTTATATCAGCGTGGGCCATGCGAAATGAAGGAATATTTTAAACCATTGCCGGATCAGGATAAAAGGTATGTATGTGGTCATATCGAAGGACTAACAATCTGATAACGATTCCACACTTGCAGATCCGGGAATCGTTGGGGCACCTGCAGTAGTCCCCTGCACTGTGACGAGGGCATGATCTTTTGGCCCAGAGATGGCAAATGTTATGCCCACTTTAGTAAGGGGCCATGCAATAGGGGCAAATTGCTAACATTAAATGAGGATGGGCTGGCCGAATGTCGCTGCGAGAATGCTGGGGAATTGGCCACCTATTATTATCCAGCGGAGGATTCTTGCTATGAGCATTATACCAAAGGACCTTGCTCGACGCCAGGTCATATCTTTTTGCCTGGCGGTCGTTGTGATTGCCAGCGCCATTTGCCGCACTATTATCCATCTCAACAGATGTGCTTTGAGCTGGGTAAGATTTGATTGAAGGAAACAGCAATGCAAATGTTACGGGTTCATGGTTTACGGTTTTTTTTTAGACACGCCTGGTCCTTGTCCGCCTGGTCACATCTTTCGCATACCCGATGAAATGGCCCAGGAGACGGCTACCACATTACAGCTATTGCCCAGGGCCAAATGTTTGTGCAAGGAGGGTTATGTGCCATGGACAGATGGCATCTGTTATCGCCTCTATACACGAGGACCATGTGGACCCAATGAATTTCTGGTCAATGGGACATCGTGTGTGCAAAATTTCTGTGGCAAGAATCGTTTGTATTTCCCGGCAGAGGATTCATGCTATAGAATTGGCTCCCAGGGACCATGCTCATTGTATCAGGTGGTTATCTTTGATTTCACAGCCAGACCATCCCTGGATGGCATCTCCTATAACGGCATGTGCGGTTGTTCTGGCGTCCTTACCAATCTCGATCAGCAATGCACGACCGGGCATGGTGATCAGGAGCAGAATATATGCGAATCAACGCCGGGAATGGTCGATATTAATGGCCAGTGCCATAAACTATATACTCGAGGGCCATGCGGTGCTGGTCAATGGTTGGAGCCGCTCAAATCTCAAGGGAAATACAAAAACGATGGCACAACAACAATTCTGGCCTATGCCACCAAAGCCAAATGCGTCTGTCGACCAGGATATACGCCCACCAATGAGTCATCGGATGTGACTACCAAACATAATAGCAATTGCAGTGCTCCAAGCGTCAGTCTGGCGAGGTATTTAACTATCGAGCGACACAACTCGAAATTCCTCAATGAACTTAACTTTAGTCCCCTTATACGCTGAATCTCAAATGGTGGAATAGCTATCCTCTTGTATCCAATCTCTCCTCGCATGAGCCCCAAACCCAACCAACAATCTATTATCTATCCAAAGCATGCTACAAATCTACAATTCTACATTTTTCACACCTTCCTCACCTGTGCTCACTGTTCGATTAATTGTTTTGTTCTCTTTTAGGTGGTTTTTAGAAATATTTGGTTAACTTGGATTGAAAGAGATTGATTGTGCCATGAATGTATTACATCAATAAATAAATATGTAAATTTTAAGTTGAAAAATTATTATATATACTCACAGTATTTGCTCTTCCAGATCTTGGATTTTCTTCTCCAGCGATAGTTTCTTCTCCCGACAATCCTTTAGTTCGTATTCCATTTTATAGGCACGTTCCGTTTTTGCATCCAATTGGCTCTGCAAAACAAGTTTATATATATATATATATAACTATAACTCGATCGGATCATCATTGGACTTACCAGAAGTGTATCCTTTTCATGCTCCAATGTAATGTAAGATTTACGCAATACTCCGAGTTCGCTACGCAATTGGGACAATTCATTTCGATTGGTCTCTCGACTGGAATCCAAGGAACTGGCCCTCACATCCGCCGATTGACGTTGACGTTCCGCTATAATCAATTTGCTATGATAGTCCGCAATGATGCGTTCATTTTGCTCATTAAGCATGCTGTCGGGATTACAAACAATCAATAATTAAGTGAATCAAAAGGAGAAAGGAAGATTATGTAGATAAGATTACTTACCTAATTTGTGCATTTTCCGTTTTTGCTTGTTGCAATTCAGCTTGCAAGGATACCAAACGCTGTTTCAATTCGGCAATATCTTCCTTAAGTAGTACTATATTGGTTTCGGCCGGCACACGGGCTGAATTCAAATCACGATAATCCCTTTCCATGCGACGCAAACGATCTTGCAGTTCCTCGTTGCGCTGACGCAAGGATTGCAATTCCTCGGCATGCAATTGAACGGAACAGAGTTGCTTCTCCCTTAGTGTATCCCGTTCGCAACGAACACGCTCCAGTTCCGAGCGGGCACAATCTCGTTCACGTTCTATTCGACCAATGGCCGCCTGGACGCAATCACTGCGATTGCTATTGGCAGTCGAGCTACAGGATTGGGGAATTGATATTGTCTCATATTGTGGACACTTTTGGGGTGAGATTTGTAGCTTTCCGGTAAATATTTCACTACGCAACGCTTTAAGTTCCTCATCTTTGGATTTAATTTGTGCATGCAAGAAGGCCAGTTCCGTGTCCGAACCAGATTTGCTCATCAGACGTAGATACTCCTTTTGGAAGAAATCTCGTTCAGATTTGAGGCGAATTTTCTCTTCATCGATTGTGAGTGCCGTATGCTGATTCTGATCCCGTAGCTCCTTCTGCAGGGCTGTGATCTTGGCATGCATTTTTTGCAGTTTCTTCTTTTGTTTGTCATTCACTGCATCTAGTTCCTCCTCGCGACGTGTTAGAAGATTGAGACGTTCATTTAAATTACGCTTATCGTTCTGGGTACCTGGTAGTGCTCCGCCTCCTGTGAGTCGTTCCTTAGTCCTTGAATCTTGAACTTGATGGCATTTATTTAGTTCTAATTGCAGTTGCCTAACTTGCAGTTCTATGGCCTCCAGTTCAGAATTAGCTTGCTTCTCGACTTGCAGTGCAGTTTGTTTCAGTTCATCCATTTGGGTTTGAAGGCGAAGCTTGTCCTCCTCTGAACTCAAAGCCCGCTTCATGGCATCATGCATTTTGTCTTGGTAATCCTGAATTTGTTGCATCAATTCAGTCTTCTCTCGCTGCAACAGATCAATGTCTTGAGACAAGGCTCCCACTTCCTTATAGCAGCAATCTTTGGCCAAAGCAGCTGCTGGACGTCCGCCAGAAAGCATGTCATTGAGTCGTCTTATCTCCCGATTGCGAGATTCCACCTTACGCTTATAGAACTCCAACTGTTCGCCAGCAGAAGTTAGCTCATTTTGGAGTTTATCAATCTCTTCTTGTCCACTAGTCTGGGTCACTGTAATACCACCATCCTTGGTGGTAGTGGTGGTCTTTTGAAAGACACCAGCATTGCATTTAGTACACTTTAGACTTTCCCTAGGAGTTGAGCCCAGAACAGTGGGTAAAACGTTGCCTGACCGCACAGTACTTATAAAGGGTTTTTTACCTACACAAAAGGGATTTCAATGGCATTTTTATGGGAAAGGTAAAGTAAATCCGTTTTCTACTTACCATGACGATTGACTGGTCCTTGGCTTCGCTTTGCAGTAACCGAATTGACCATTTGTTTGGACAACAAGGCATCCATTTGATTCTGCATTTCTACATTATGACATTGCAAATGCTCCTTATCCGTCTGCAGGTTTCGAATACGTCTTTCCGCCTCTGAAATAATAATTAGTGTCCAATTTTTGGTTTTGTTATAAATTTAAATGTTTTTGCAGAATTTTACCACATAGCCGCAGTTCGTAGTCCTCCCGCTCCTTTATAAATTGTAAGTGAAGTTGATTGCATTCGGCCAGCAAACGTGAATTGTCGCATTTGTAGGGTTCAATGCCCAACTCCCAACAGGTCTTCTCCTATCGAAATGAACCCACAACATAGGAAATTTGCTTAGCAACCGCTTTGACCTGATTCTGTAAAACTAAAATGAAATAAATAAAAAAAATGTCCTTACCTCTAGGAGACTCGCCACTTGCTTCTTTGTATCTCTTAGGCATTCTGTGGTCTTTATTAAATCCCCAAATAAAGCCTGAACCAATGGGATTGCCAGTACAGGTAATGTCTGATTAAATCCCATAACATCCAGCTTGGCACGCAAATCTTTAAAGTCTCCATCGTTTATGTTCATCGTCGACTTAAATAATAACTAAATATTTCAAAAAATATTTGTCTGAAGTTCCCGCTTGTGCCGAGGTGCTCTAGTCGGCTTTCTACGGCAGATTTTCCAACACTGGCTGTCTGCTGCGTCAACACTCTAAGCTACTGGCAAAAATACTAAAACATAAAAGGTGAATGTCTCTGCTATCATGATAGGTGGCGCTTGCGAGAATTTAAGCAAATCTAAATTAGACGGGTTCAGAGACTTGGAAAGTAGCGGTTTTTTTTTTCAAATGAAGTGTCCGTTGCCCCTTTTTCCTATTTTAGATGATTGATTATGATTCTTTGGGTATTTAGTTAAATTAAGATTTATTTTCCATTGCTATTCCACAACAAAACAATAAAAGTTCTTAAACATAAACGGTGCTTCCTGATCGGATATAAAATTTCTTTCCGGCTTTTCCGAAGCAAATGGATTTGATGTAGGCGGCAAAACGATATTCAAATGCCGATTGGATTGATTTATAAACTGTGACATATCCAAAGGTGCTTCATATTTGGTATACGAAGTTACCACAATGGGGCAATTTAAGTTTAATGTCGATTGTATGGTGTCTGGCCAAGTGTCTTCCAAAGCGTAGCCCGTTGACCGATAAAGACCAGAGTTGAAAAAGCAAACTAAAAAAAAAAAAAAACAAACAGTCAAATATGACAACAGCAAAACATATATTCCGGATTAGTATTAGGATTACCTAGTCCAGGACTAATAAAATGGGATTCCTGACAATAATGATGATACAGACTATTCTCAAAATGATAATTCACAGATCTTTGGGCCTTGCGACAATATCTACAGCATCTGGAATGGTAGGAAAATAGATATTCATATACGTAGACTCATTATCCATGGCAAGTAGGACTCACTTGAACTTTTTCAACTGATCAAAGGATATGTTATTGGGATTTAGTTCAGGACCTACAAAAACCACATTTAAAACTTTAAGTGTTGGCATTATATGAAGCATAAAGAGTTCCCATTTCTGCAAAATGTCCACTTCGAATTCGATTTCGGCACCAATCAGATGAATGGTCAACTCTTTGACATCGCGCAAACGTTGGCACAACTTCAGGGCATACCAGGCAGTAAGTGGTCCAGTGGCCACTTGGGTTAAAGCTGCATATTCACACTCATCTTGGACATTGAAATTTAGTTTCTGCATTATCTGTCGTGTGTTGCAACAGGCCATTGGTATATCCTTTAGAATCCTATTGGGCAATGATGGTTCCAAACGACCAAATTTCGACTGAAATATTACAAAAGCCTTAAACAGCCTAAACGATGGACACCATTGACTATGACTGGCAATCAAATGATTTGACTTATCCCGGCAATATGCCACCTCTCCACAATTCGTGCACAAGGAGAGCCGCTTGAAACGATGCTCACGACATTTTGGATCACTGCAAATGAGTGGAAAGAGCAACACTTCCTGCTCTGTGGCCGATAAACTACGATTCATAGTCTTCTCCACTTGACGTATGCATACAATGCGATATGAACGAAACTGTTCGGGAGTGAAATCTCCACACTTGTAAAACAAATCATGACCTGAATTCAATCAGAGATGTAGATATAAATTCAATGGCACTAGAGCAAAATGGACCATCATCTTACCATTACTCTCCACCGTTTGACGTAGGGCATAGCAGAGCTGACGATGCCCCTGATCATTTTGCATATGTGATCCACTGCAATAGTAGCCAAGACCACAACGGGAACATGGAACAATCTGTTGACCAGAGAGATCCTTTTTGCAGAGCTGAAAGGTTTTCGTAACTCTATTTTAACTTTGTACATTGTGAGGATTTACAATCAGATTACTGTACACATAGGGTAGATGAATTCCTGCATAACTAGGATAACACACTCACATTGCAAAGTGAAGCCATAAAATATTGCCGTGGCTTGTATATATACTCAATATACTCGGCCTCATCATCGGACGACTCCACATCACTTGGTGGAGCCTGATTGAACAGCTTACCCAAATTGTTAAACAATGTTGCTGTAGATGAATCCCCAACTCCTCCAGCTAGATAAGTACAAAAACTTATCAGTTATCAGAAACTATCAGGCGGCAGCAGGAATTAAAGAAACAAACCTCTCTGCAATTTACTGCCCAATGATTTGAGAAATTCATTCATTTCACTATCTTTTGTATCCTTTTGGGCTTTCACTGGCAAAGGCAGCAATTTGGCTTCGTCCTTTTGTGGTAATGAAGTGGTGCTAGCATTGGTATTATTATTACTTTTGGCCAACAACTTTTTACGCAAAAGTTGTTGGATGAGTTTGATGGCATCGTTATTTTCCACATTCTTGGGCAGCTCCTGTGGCTCCACTTTAGGTGGTGGTGGGATCACAGTTTCTTCATTTCGATTACATTTATTCCTGGGACGGTTTCTTATGCGCATCTTTTTTTTCTGACCCGAACCTGAACCCACACCGGAACCTCCTAAATTTATAGCCTCTTGATGCTGCATATGTCTTGTGTTTTTTTTTTTTGTATTGTGACGCGTCTTGCCCCGTGGACGTAACTCAATTGAATGTAGCGTATATAAAGAATAGAATGCTCATTGTTTCAATTGGCCAACAGCCATGAAGTATCCGTACCAAGCTAATTGTACATGATGAGAGCCCTGGCTATTTTTGTAATACATTTTTTGGTTGCTTTGGTTATAGTTTCTTGTCACAGACAGCAACAGCCGCAGCCGCAGCCACAGCCACAGCCACAGCCGCAGGAAAGAACCAACCACAACAGCAACCACAACGGCGGCAACCACAGCGGCCGGCATGGGTTCGTTAAGTATTATCAAGAAGCGTTTGATTAATTCTCTGCTACAATTGCAAAGAAGATTGAGAGCAATGTTTCTATATATATATATATGTAAATATATATATGCGAATGTACATGTCTATGCCTATGGCAGTGTGTAGCAAAGGGTGTTTGGCAAACGGATATCTATTACTCAAGGTGAAGATAATGGACACTAGATTTTTAGATTGCTCCTTTCATTTCATATTTTCTTTATCTAAAAATATCTATTATAATTCATTGAATTAAATTAGAATCATTATTGGATGTAACTTAATTGATATTTAAGGAGTTTTTTTTTTTTGTTTTCTAAAAAGAGATTTATAAACTAAAAGTTTTTGTATTTGCATGCAAGTCAATTGAACAAAAAAACGTATTATATAACGCAAGGTTGCATAGTTGCTTAGACGCTGACATCACTATTAGTTCCATCATTTGCTGCACCACCATTTTGTCCGCCACAAGCGCCCTCGGTGTCCGATGTGCTAGTGCTGCAGCCGCCATTCAAATTGCCATTTGTATTTGGTGGCGATATTATGAGAGTTTTTAGATAATTTCCAACAACTGTATCGTCTTCATCGGAGGATGCATCGGACAGTTGGCGTGGAGATAGTCGACATCCGCGCTGTATATATGTGGTTAATTTACCCACAGAAGCCAAAATGAGGCCAAGGAACGGTGGCGAAGGCTTCAGAGGACGCGACAAATATTCGGGATGATATTGGGTTGCAACAAAATATGGATGATCACTCAATTCGATTATTTCCATGCGTGTCTGTTCGATATCTGTACCCACAAATTTCATGCCATGTTTTTCGAGTTGTGGCACATATTTTGGATTCACTTCATAGCGATGTCGGTGACGCTCATCCACGGATTTGGGATTGCCATACAATTGCTTAATGATGCTGGGTCCTTCGGAGAAAATGGTAGTGCGTTTACCTAAACGCATTGTACCACCCAATTGACCCGTATGATGTTCCGGCATATCGATAACTAAAGCATTTCCTGTCTGAGGATCTATTTCCGTGGTATTTGCATCCTTGAGGCCCAATATGTTGCGTGCAAATTCAATGACAGCCGCCTGTAATCCCAAACAGATACCCAACATGGGTTTCTTATTCTCTCTGGCCCACTGACAGGCTCGTATTTTGCCTTCCATGCCACGAGATCCAAATCCACCAGGAACTAAAATACCATCACTTTCGCATAGCTTTTGCCATTCCTTATGGTATTTGGAGGGCTCCTTCTGTAGGGTGGACAGCTCCAGTTGACAAGACTCAATAAAGACCAAATTCAATTTACGAAGAGAAGCTAAGGCGGCATGTTGTAAAGCTTTTACAACCGAAGCATACGAGTCGGTAAATTTAGTATATTTGCCCACAATGGCAATATTAACATCACGACGCACTGTCTCTGTACGTCTGGCCAAATCCCGCCACTGTTGCAGGCATTTGGTACGTTTGCTCATATCAATATTGAGCTGGAGCCGCTCATTGAGAAACTCAATCACACAATTCTGTTCCATAAGCAAGGGTACATGATAAATGGAATTTAGATCATGGATACATATGACCTGATCCGGTCCAACGTGACAAAAATTGCTTATTTTTTCCTTAACCTCCAGACCGATGGGTTTCTCCGACCGACAGACAATTAGATCCGGACTCAAACCAAAGCCACGTAATTCCCTTACAGAGCTCTGTGTCGGTTTGGTTTTCGGCTCGCCCGTTGCCTTTGGCAGAGGCACCAAAGACACATGGGCCACACAGAAGTTTTCACGTTTAACGCGGAATTGAAATTGCCGAAAGGCCTCCACAAATGGCATGCCTTCTATATCGCCAATTGTGCCACCCAGTTCCACGATGCAAACTTGTGGTTTTGAAGAGCCCTGCACAGGTGTCTGAGCCACACGTTCCACCCATTCCTGTATGGCGTCTGTGATGTGGGGAACCACTGTAAAAGATATTTCACTTTAATTATATTGATATTGAAAATGTTTGCGAATAAAGATTCGAGTTACTTACCTTGCACTGTTTTACCCAAATATTCGCCAGTGCGCTCTTTCTCAATAACCAATTGATATATCTTTCCAGTTGTTATATTGTTATCTCTATGCAATGTTATATCCAAGAAACGTTCATAGTTGCCTAAATCTAAATCAACTTCAGCGCCATCATCCAATACATAAACTTCACCTGTCAAAAAGAAAAGAGATGGCAAGAGAGAGAAAGAGATAGATTGATGATATTAGTTAATTGTTTAATTAGTCATAAATTGTATGCGAAGCGGCGACACATTTAATGTACCATTCATAATTTATATAGAATCATTATAGATATTCGATATTCGAGATTCATCAAGATGGATGATTTTCACATATTGTGCCTCCCTCCTCTTTAACTCTCTGTCTGCCAACAAATTGCACACAATGGTTAGATAACGATTTCTGGATAAATGTATGTAGACTTAGTAATCAATTGCATATATCGTGACAAAACAAACACACATACACACACACACAAACACACACACACAATATACAATTTTAAAATGTACTCTTTTCTCTTTTATTTGTTTAAGGTATTTTGTGCTTAGTCATATAAATGGCGTTCAACCGATCTCCTTCGGATATGATGAAACGCTCAACTAGAAATTGATAAAATAGCATATGGCATATGGCTAAAACTAATAATTCTTATATGCTAAAATTTGCCGCTTGGCTGCAAGAGTGAACTTGTGGGGGTGGGGGGGATTTAGGGAATAACGGGTTACATGGGATCAGTGGAAAGTTTGCATTCTATGTACAGTCTTAAATGTTATTGTAGGAAAACAGGCTTTAATAGCAGCTCTACTTGGACTCCTCGAGATCCTCCTTGTACAGTTCTTTGAATATTAATTTTTGTATCTTGGTGCGTATGCGCAATTTTTGTGCGGCTGTCAGCTGTTTCATGTAGGGATGCAAACTGAGCAAATAATGATAATCATCATCCTCGGGAACGAGTGGAGCATCCATGGTTGAGGAACCATTAAAATTACTGTCTTCGGAGAGACGAGGTCGCTTTAGCTTTAAAGCGGGTATCAAGCCATTGGCATAGGAGTGCTGTGTAAAGTTCAAATGATCATTGGCTGTCCCTGAATTGGCAAAATCCTCATTACGCTCCTTTGCCGTATGATGTGTGGCAGCTAGCGAGGCTAACGGATGATGTGCCTTATTGTAGAGTGGTGGCGGTGAAACGGAACGTTTCGCTCCGAGGGCAGCATTATTGCCAGAGGCGGAAGATGTTGTTGTGGCAGGGGCTAAAACAGCTGCATTGCCAGAGGATTGTGACTGAGCCAACTGGGAAGCGGCAGCTGTAGTGGTTGTTGTCACCACTGGGGGCGACGAACAGTGTGTATTATGTGGCGGTTCCAACAGTGTTGGCATGGACACCAAACGTGGCGGAGGTGATGGCTTTTTGCTTAAATCCTCCGCCTCTTTTTCCAATTCCAATAACTGGGCTCGCAACAAACCAGCCTTGAGCAATGCATGCTGATGAGCCTCTTCCTGTTGGGCCTTCAGAGCCCCCGTGGCTAACGGTGTTGTGCTCATTTGTGTGGTTTGATGTGCTGCTGGAGGTGTCGGCATTGCATCATCCAAACTACCCTCACTATGATCACCATCAGCATCAGCACCAATACCGCCGCCACTGGCATCGCCAACCTCAGTGGTGTCATCCTCATCATAATCCTCATCACTGTCCTGCAGTTGACGTATTAGGCCATTTGTGAGATCTGGTTCCACAACAGTTTTCTCACAATCCTGACTCTGTTGGTTAAAGTAAAAGGATTGATCCTGCTCATTTTTGGGCAACCGATGACGCATATGATCAGCTGAAAGATGTTTGTTTATAAAATGATCTTAAGTAACATAATTGTATAGAAATACTTACTCAGAAATAGTAAAGCGTAATAGTGTAACCATTTGGATTCGAATATAGCGGGATCGACTAAAAAATCGCCATTATCAGCACGTGGTATACGTTTATATTCCACACGAAAGTTATCCCTTAGGCCCTTCCATTTGGCCTTGAGAACAATCTCTGGCAAATACACACACACGCACACACACACACAGATAAATTAATATCAAATCTTCAGCAAATGCATTTACATATGATACTTACTCGGCAGTTTGTGTGCTCCGCTTAACTCATCCCACATTTGTTCAAGAAACGCTTTATTACAATGAAAATTACGATTCCAAATTGCCGGCCTCTCTTCAATATCGTGTATGAATTGTTCTACATTGAGAACTATTGTTGATTTTTTTGGTGCCATTCTTCTTCCGCCTCCTTCTTCTCTTCCACTTGCCACCCTTGCCGCTAAATTGAACTACCGTTTGGCAACACTTGTTCACAAGCTAACAATGAATGGAAGTTAGAAACAAAAGGCAAGTTCAAAAGTGTAAAACAGATGCCTATTTGCCTCTCTCGTGCTCCCACCACTCTCTTTCCCTCTCTATCTCTCTCTCTCTCTCTCTCTCTCTCTAGCTCTTTTTGACTCTGTCACGCTGTGTCTCTCCTTCTTTATCTCTCTCCTTTATAATAGTGTATCTTTAGCAGAAACACACACGCACGCACACACAACACACACACACTCACACACCAATGTCGGACGATCTTAAAGCTCATCAATGAAGCCTAAACGCTGTTTTACAGTCACTGTATGTGCAATACAATAACTTCATTAAGATTCCATGGCTTTGGATAGGCCCAGCCAAAACGAGCTGAGCAAGCGAACAAGCGAGCGAGCGCGACAGGAAATGCTGCTCCAGCTCCACCGTCTCTTCCAAACAGAGAAAAAGTGAAGGAAGAAGCGAAATCAAATTATAAACACGCCAGTCCACAGACCAGTGCCAGCGTCTGGTGGACTTTGTGTGTATGTAAGTATGTGTGTGTGTGTGTGTGTGTTTATTTGTATGTGCTTATATGTATGTATGTGAGTGTGACTCAGGCGCAGGCGGCACTCAGTCAGTCATGCAAAAATGTTTGCAGCCGCCGCCATAGCCGCCGTAGCCGCCACAGCCGTGCACAGAGTGCGAAATACTAAAAACGGCAGCAATGTCGAATGGTTACCCCGGGTGGAGTGAAGTGCACAGAGTGCTATGGCTATGGCGGTGGTTCGTTTTGCGAATGGATTGGAGAGTTGTGTGTGTGGGGGGGGCGGGGGGAGTCAGGTTTTGCCATGTTGATATTGGGAGAAGAGGAGAGGGAGGGGAGGTGAGGGGCGGCGGTGGCGGGCGCATATTCCAGCGAGCAAAAGCAATTTCTGGCGGCAGCTAGCTTGCTGCAGGCTGTCAGGCAAGCAGACAGAGGCCAGGCCAGACCAAGCCAGACAAATAATGCGTCACGTTGCGCAGTCGTTAAATTTTCGTTTTCGTCGTTGCCCGTTTTTATGTGCAAAACTGCCGGCAACAGCAGGCAGGCAGGCAGGCAGGGCAGGCAGTAGAAGGAGCAAGTCAAGGAGGAGGAGGAGGAGGAGGAGTAGTAGATGGAGGAGGGAGGAGCAGCAGCAACAGCAACAGCAGTTGGATAAGAAGAAGGTTGTAGAGGGGACTAGCAGCAGCAGCTGCTGCTGCTTCTGCTGCTTCTGCTGCTGAGGTGCTTGTGCTTGGAGCTGTTTTCTGCTAGAAGCCAAGAATTTCACAAGTTGGCCGACGGCCGCCGTCGATGCCCCGGAAAGTTATGCGCCTGAACTAGGCAGAGGAATCGTCGTCACATAGCCACACTCTACATTGAAAATTGGCAAACGAATTGGGAGTAGTACAGTGGATAGTGCTAGCCAACGGACAACACATACAAACAGGCGAAGACACACACACACACACACACACAACCACTATGTGTTTTATTATCAATCAATTAAGATTGTCATCTCTTTGCTAACTTCTTTTGTCATCATTTGAAAAGGGATTAATAAAAGGTTTATTTCATTATCATTCCTAGCGGATTAGCTTTCTGTATACAATATTACATCTTACTACATCTACCTATACATATGCATATGTACACATGCATATATTTACCATATCAGATGATATGTCGCAAGTTCGTTTCTTTTGTACTTTTCTTAAGTGAACTCTATTTTATTCTTTTGCCTATTTGTTATGATCGCTAATTGATTCAACTTTTGATTCCAATTCGTTTTAATATTTATTGTACAAGAGTTCACTGTATTGGCGGTGAGTGTTGTTGCCTGCCTCGTCGTTGCCTTATCATCATTATTGCCAAGCCACACTTTAATGCCACCAGTCAGTCAGTCATTCAGTCAGCAAAGCATTGCCCGGTTTTCCTCATGGTTTCAGAAGATAAGACTTCTTCTAGACTATGCTTATACTCATTTATAGGTCAGATCTTGGCAACTATATATACAGATGTATATGTATATATATTTGTAAATTGTGCATGGGTAATATGTAAGTAACGATTGAACCACATTGTTTTAGACCTGCCCCTACTGTAGCTGCTGCTGCTGCTGTTGCTGTTGCCGCTGCCGTTCAACCTGCTCAACCTTCTCAACTTTAAGTGTCATTAAAATTAGCACAAAGTATCACAAGGGAGGGGTGGGCGGCGATGCGGGTACAACCGACAGCAAACTACAGTTAGCTTAAAAGTTGTGGCTGTTGTTGTTTGTTGTTATTGTTGTTGTTGCTGTTGCGTTGTTGCTCTATATAAAATCAATAATGTGTGTTGCCTGCCTGCCTGCCCTCAAACACACATGCAAAAATTTGAGCGCGAATTGTAGCAAGCACAGCACGTTGGTTAGTGTGTGGGGCAAATAGAGGAGGTCACGAGGAGAGAGAGAGAGAGTGAGAGAGTAAGTGTAAGAGGGGGGGGAGTGTGAGGTCAGCTCTAGGCGGGGCGGTGGTACTTTGGTAGGCGCGTGGGGTTACCGTATTGTTGTTGCAGTTGCTGCTTTAGCTACTGTTGTTGTTGTTGTCGTCAAATGTTGAGTTTATGATATTTGTCAAAAGGCTCAGCGGCGGCGCGCGGTTGTCCGAGAGCGCGTAACGCGACAGAAATACCGAAACCAATGCGAACCACTGCTGATTGCAGTCAGCTTACAACTGAAATTGAAAATTCAGCAGAGCAAAGTGCGAAGCGCCGCTGCCGTTGACGCCGCCGCTGCAGCCATCAGCAGCCCAAAAGCCAGCCAACGAGCCAACAAAACGTGCCAACTAGCGGCAGCTGAAACGACCGACGAGGCTGGCTGGCTGGCTGACAGGCAAAAAAAAATATATATAAAAAAAAAAAAGAAAAAAAAAAAAAACAGAAACGCAAAAAACGCCAGCGAGGCCCAGGCGAGTCAAAGCCACGCCACAAGCTTTTGCCGGCGCGACACACGGACATCCAGACACTGAAATACACACAAACACAACACATTCGCACTCACATAGACATACACACACACACACACACACACAATCACATACACATACATTATGTATTGTACATTCGTGTTGGTGCTCGTTTTGGGGGGCGCACAAACGCTAAAAACGGCCGCCGCCGACATCGTTGCCGTTGCCAGCCTGCTTCTGCTGCTGCTGCTTTTGGGCATATTATTGCGCGACGCCGACATTTGCCGGCTATCCACCAGCACACCAGCACGCACACACACAGAGACAGCAGCAGAGAGTCAAAGCCAAAGCCGTAGACCGTCTCGTCAGTGTGTGTGTGTGTGTGTCTGTGTTTGTGTGTGTTTTGTTGTGTGTGAGGTGGTGCCGGTGGTCTGCTTGCCTGCTGCATGCGCAAAACGACAATAACAACACCAACAACAACCAACAAACAACAACAACATGAAGAACACAGCACCAGCAGCAACGCCAACAACGCCAGCAACGACAATCAACGCGCGGAAGCGAGCGAGTGGAAAGCATAAACCATGGTGAGTTGGCTGGCTGGCGGTAGGATGATGATGATGATGATGAGGAGGCGGAGGCTCGTTAAAATCACGCGACACAGGAGGTAGGCAAAAGCAGCAGCAAATGCTACATAGTGCCGGTGCCAGTGCCAGTGCCAGTGCCAGTCCCATTCCCAATCCCAGTGCCACTGCCAGCCAGCCAGCCAGCCAGCCAGTCAGTCCAGGGCAGTCAGCGTGCAACGCTAAAAAGCGAATCGTCGTCCAATCTAATGCGACGCAACGCAAAGCCAACGATTGTAAGAGGATGTCTGAATGCGAATGAAAAGTTGGATGGAATGGCCCTAGACATTATTTGGCAGCATTGCAAAGGTGTAATGGAAATTTGTCAGAAACAATGTTTCTTTCAATATGAAAGGATCGATCCTTATTTTCTCTCTCTCTCTCTCTCTCTCTTTCACTTTGATACCAATCAGGAGTGTCGCAGCTCACAGTACTTTTTATAGCTCTATATAAAAATTACAAATTATTACTAGAGCTTAATTATGGTATTACTTATCTTATATACTAACTTGACCTAAAGCAAACATTTTATACACATATAGTAAGTAGATATTATTTTCTGGTTTCTTGATGAAAGGAACAAATCCAATACGTATTACAGTGACATTTTACAATTGTCCCAAAGATGATAAAGTACATTCATATGACTGTCTTCTTTTTTTTTTTTTGTGGGGGGATGACTTCTTTTGATTTCTGGTTTACACGTTTTTCATTTAAATACACGGAACTTGAGTAAATATTTAAGCAGATATTTCATCTGTAAGAACTTACGCTAAGATTTAAGCTTATGAAGCCATAGCCCACACACACACACATGCACACAAAGACAAATACATCGCACATACATAGAGGCATACATAAAACTTGGGTGCGTGTGTAAGAAGTGGGTAGGGTAGGTAGGGTACGGTAGTGTAGGCCAGGGTAGGGGAGTAAAGTGGAGTGGAGCAGCCAGAGCGTAGCTACGGCCACATCCTGCTATATAGCAGCAGTAACAACAACAACAACAACAACAACGACAACGAAATGGTATTTTCCATTTAATTTTTGTACACACACACGCACCAGGCGGAGGCAGAGGCACTGGCTCTGACACTGGCATCAGGGCATTATTGTCGTCGTCGTCGTCGTTGCCGTCGTCGCGAAAACGTGAGCGTAACGAATGCGCGAGCAGAAAAGCAAATGCAAGGCCTGAAACAGAATGTTGAAGCGGCGATGTTGAAGTAGAAGGAGGAGGAGATGGAGGTACAGGAGGAGCAGGAGGAGAATGGTGGCAGCGATGGAGGAAGGCAGCAGCAGCAGCAGCAGCAACGGCGGCCAGGCAAGTTAATGGCACAGCGCAAAGAGCAACAGCTGCTAACGATGTTGACGCGTCGATGACGGGGCCCAAACAGACGGACAAACGACGAATGGATGGATATGGATGGAAGGAATGGAGCAAAAGCAAGCAAGCAAGCAGGCAGGCAGGCAGTCAGGCACCAGACGCTGCCTCTTCTTTGTGGCTAAAAACGCTAATGTTGGCTACCATAACTGCGATAAGAGGGAGATGGAGCAAGCGGCTGTGCCAGTGGCGGTGGCGATGGCAATGGCTATGGCTATAGCTATGACTGTGCCGGGAGGAGTGACAAGCACAAAAGCGAGAACGCAACTTGAAACAACATTGCTGGAACGCACAACAACTCTCAAGCTAAAGACACCCTTGAGTATGTGCGTGTGCGTTGTGTATGTGCAAGTATGTATGTATGTGTGCCAGAGCGCCAGCCTTGGAGCAGGAGGGTCCGGCTGGGCAATATGGCGACCCATTTGGCATCCCACACTCTGAAAATTAACGCAAAACAAATGAAGCACACGCGTACACGCATGTGCCGCAGCAGTTGACGTCGATGCCTACGCTTACGCCTACGTCGACAGCGAAAAGAGAAGTCCCCCAGCCCATTTCCTTCTACACCCCTTTGCCCACTTTACCTACACATCTACGAAACAATAAATGAGCAGAAATGCACACAGGCATGCATATACACAGATGCACTCTGAATGCAATCGACCCCCAAAAACGAAGCGAGCCCCATACGCCACACAAAACCACACACTACATCACACACGCACACACACACACACACACACAGACCAAGCGAAAAATTGCAAATGACAGGCGGCTGCCGGTTGGATAGTCAAGCAGACACTTTTCTCCCGTAACACCACCTCAGTTGACTAGATCAGAGACGAGTCGAGGAGTGGGGCAATATCTGCACTCTCTCTTTTCAAGCTAACCAAATTGTATAAAGTGAGCACCATTTATACCGTAGGCCTATACATGTTCATGTTCCTGTTTAAACTCAATTCCAGCATCGAATTGATTCTGTCAAATTCAACTTAAGTTCGCATATTGTTTTTGGGGGAAAAAGTATTAATTACATTAACAAAAAGTGGTCGTCTTAATTTAAAGCGTTCTCAAAGGGAACCAAAGTCCAACGTTTTCTTCAGAAGATTGAAACCGGTTTAATAAATATATAGCAAATATTTTCCAGTGAATTGTAAACAGGCGATTGCAAGTGCTTTTAGCTGTCATTGCACAGTATTTACTGTAATTAAAGGTATGTATTTGCAACATGCAGACAATCTCCAAAGTATCGAGCGGGTCACATGCACCCGCAGCAGTGCATCACCCACGCACACACGCAAACCCCCCCTTACAAACACACACACACACACGTAGGCAAAGTAATTGCATTGGCGCATTGCATAAACAAATTTCTGTTGTTGGCGGCGCCCCAAACGTGCCCAATGTGGGGGAGGAAAACTTTTTACGGCCGTCCACTGTGTCCAGTACAACGACAAAGTTGGCCAAAATGGAGTAAGCAAAAATAAAACTAAATTGACAATTCAGCGCATCAAAAGCAAAAATGTTATCATATTTTGTTTTGCTGCTATGCCTCACCCCTTTTACTTCTAAAGCCCTCGGCATATATACATGCATGTATGTATAAGTGCATGTATGTATAATCAAGAAAGTGTAGAAAAAACTACAAAGCAAAAGAAAAGCAACGAAAACGGAACTTTAAAATAAGAACAAACTTTCGATTTCAATGTCAAGCACAAAAACAAAATACGTAATTTAACAAGCAACGAATTGGACATTAAAAATACCCTGTAAAAAAGTTTGGCCTACTATTAAAAAGTATTTATATTTAATTTTACGTTTGAATTTTTATGTAAGTATGTATGTACATATAACCATTTCATACATTCGATTTTAGAGGGTTAGGGGTAGTCAGCGATTGTTCTTCAAAAACTGTAAAAATTTCATTCAAATCGATTAAGCGATTTTCGAGCTAGAGTGGTTGGAAAACATACTTTCGGGAAAAAGCAGGTATACCTCGAAAAAGATTTATCGGATTGACTTTATATTTTTAGATAATATTTTTAAAATACTTGTGGAAAATGTAAAAAAAAATTTTTGATTTTTTTTTTAAATTTTGACTACCCCTATCCCCTTAATTGACCCCATTAGATTAGATTTGAATTGTTGAGTAACAGGAGTTTACTGCGGGTACGGTTTGGGGGGGTGGAGTGTTTGGTTATCGGCACAAATTTGACAACAAGCCTCTTCATAACAAAATCTAATAAAATAATTAATTTATAAGCTACACAAAATTCACTTGTGTGTACCCTTCCTCCCTATTAGTGCAGGGTATCTATGTATATAGACACACGAGTAATGCAGTTGAGGGAGGATTTAAAACAGTGCAGGAGAAAGTGCGCGGAAGAGAGAGAGAGAAAGAAACACATAGAGCAAGAGTATGTATTTTGTGTGTTTGTCGTGCCCTAGGGCTTTTGTTTACAAAAAAAAAAGCTTTTCATTATGCAAACAATTGCAAGGAATTGAATAGTATTTTGTTATATATACATTCCATTGCTTTGTTTACAAACAATTAGTTGACAAAAGTTGTAAAATCAATTGATGTAGAGCAATAAACCAGAACTTAAAACACGTGCGATTTGTTATTGCTGATGGAGGCCGCCAAGAGCGCGGCAAATCAGCTGATAACTAATGCGATACTCTAGTTGTCTCTTTCTTACTCAATTGCAACATGCCTCGTGACCTTTGGCAACAACAACCAAAACAGCATCAATTTATTTCTTCCTTTTCTTTTTTTGCCAATGCGGCAAATATACACATGCACACATGTATAGGAGACAGACAGACGAGGCACATACAAACATGAATGCATGCATACACATACACACACAGACGAATCATATTGAAAATTTGCCAATTTTTCCTAAATATATTTCTTTTCCTATATTATATGTTATTTTTCACTTATAATTCCGCACTTACCATGCTCATATGGTGAAAATGTTCCTGCATCTATATTTATATAGGGATCAATTTTAATTGATGTCACATCCAGACCACAGGATTTTAATAATGTTCCGAATGAGGAAGCAATAACGCCTTTGCCGACGCCACTTATAACGCCGCCAGTGACCAAAATATATTTCATTTTTTCGCGAGTCGATCTAGAGCCACTTTCAAGTTCAGTTAGCAACAAAGATGCTTCAACTATGTTGCTATTAAACCTGCACACACTCACACAGATTAAGCAAAATTGCGCCGTTAATTTGTTTTACTTTTTTTTGCACGTGGCGCTGGAGGGAAACACCAAACAGTGTTCATTAGAGCTGGGAAACTATCGATAGCACTATCGAGGTATCGAATTTTTTACTTTTTGAGCAACCATCGATTGTTTTTTTTTTCGCTATCGATAGTGCGGAGAATTTTTCACATCACTTAAATTGGCGGAAAGTACGAGGTAAAAAGGTAAGAAAAATGCAAATAATTTAATACATCAACTTTCCAATAATTCTAAGGAAATGTTGATAAGCTTAAATGCACGGATAGAGCAATACTTTGTCTTCTCATTCTTCAAGTTGATCTCTAATATTATTCCATAGATAGAGTATGTTTTTGTTGATTACACATTGTTTTGTTCTTTAATTTTTTAGTTGCTAATAGTGTATAAGGAAAAGATATATCAAACTGAACGGATACAATAATTTTGAGTTGCATTACAAAGCAGTAAGACTGATATATCTATATAATGTACATATATTTGAATTTTATGTTTTCCGAAATAAATAATGATGCATGAAGTGAAAAAAAGTCACTAAAGTTGCTTTTAATTTTAGCTAATAACATTTATTTGCCACAAATTATTAATTCCTTAAATATATGATGTTTGAAAAAACGATACTATCGATCGTATCAAATTTTTACTTTCAAAATATTGAATGGCGCCACTATCGAAAGTTTCCCAGCTCATGGAGATGTACAATGTGACCAGAGAGTTACAATTTTAGCTCCCCGAAACATTATTTTCTTGAAGAATTTAGTGTTGGTTAAATAAATAATTCTACGTTACAATTTGAAAACGGTAAATTAATTTAAGCGTTTAAACCAATTTTATTTTTAATTTATAATAAGCATTAAAGGCAAAAGCATATATTTTTTTATTGTTGTATACAACTTTTAGACAAATATCAAAAAACATTATAAATGCATAAATAAGCAAGTAGAAATAGGAAATCCGGTTCGTAATTATTGTTCCTTTCGTTACTTGGTGGCCTCTTGCTGCTCAAAGATGGGATACTTTTGCAGAATCTCTTCCCATTGAACTCTCGCTGTGGCCAAATCCTTGACCACACCAACCACCTCATCCAGGCCAACACGAACTTGCTTCATGCTATTCCGATCTCTCAGGGTGACAGTGTGTGGAGTCTTAAGCGTATCAAAGTCGACGGTAATGCCATAGGGAATGGCTATCTCATCAGTACGAGCATATCGACGTCCAATGGAACCACTAGAGTCGTCTACTTTGTGAGAAAGTTCTGCCTTCGTCAAAGATGAAGACAATTGTTGTGTAAATGGTGTAAAATCAGCATTATTCGATAATGGGAGAATAGAGCATTTGAGAGGAGCAATTATCGGAGGCAGAGTGAAATAGCAACGCTGCTCATCACCATCACGGCATTGGAAATTGTGTTCAAGAAGGGAATACATGATGCGTCCTATGCCAAAGGAGGGTTCGACCACGCTTGGAATGAACTCCTCCACATGGATGGTTTTTGAAGATCGCTTCACCTGAATGGTATTACTTTCCAATTGATGGGCAGAGCCATCGGTAAGGGTCAATTTGTAATGACCATTGGTTGTTAATTGCTCCTCCACTTGGTTAATCTCATCAAGAGTTAGCTTGGCCAAAGCCTCGGTAATGGTTTTGGCTTCCTTCTTGAAGGTTTTGCCCAATGCTTGCTTGTTGGGCACAATTTCACTAACTTCTATGGTTTTTGGAGCAGGCAATCGTTTTTCAGCCACCAGTCGTACTCCTGTAGCGTTTGTATGCTGACCCAAATCATAGGCACTGCGATCCGCACAGCCGACACATTCCACCCAACCGTATGACGTGAGAATCTCCGCATCCCAACAATCGCAGGCATAGTGAGCCATCTCATTGCTCATGTGCTGCCGGAATCTGAGGCACTCTGGCCTAATTCCAATGGCCAAAAGAAATTGCTGAATGCGGGCCATATAATAGCCCAAAGTTTCATTGGCCACCAAGGATGTGGACACGGCCTGGTCTATAGAAATTTGTTGAGCCGATTTGCCATCCATTTGATTACACGCCGAGTACAGGGTCATTACTTCCTCCTTGACATTAACAAACTTGGGATGATCCTTCTGGCTGGGATCACAGAAGTGTTCAATTTCCGCCATTGTGAATTCACGCACACGAATTAGGCCCGATCTGGGCGAGATTTCATTGCGAAACGAGTTACCTATTTGGGCAACAGCAAAAGGCAGCTTACCCTGATTAAACTCCAGCAGCCGTTTGAAGTTCACAAAGATGCCCTGCGCAGTCTCCGGACGCAGAAATCCCTTGACCAAGCCAGTTGGTCCTATTTGGGTGGCAAACATAAGATTGAATTCAATTGGTTCACTTAGATCGTTGCCAGTCAATGGTGACTTAATATTGAATTTTGCCAATATAGCAGCCAGTTCCTGCTTGTTATAACCATCCAACTTGATAATGATGTCTTCGCATTCGGCTTTTAGCTCCGCAGTTGCCTCCTTGGCTTTGCACAGCTTTTCTAGGGCCTGTTTAATCAGATGATCCAACCTAAAGCATTCACCGGTCTTCACGTCCTTCACCATCAGATCGGCAAAACGTTCCACATGACCTGATGCCTTCAGCACGGGCTCTGGCGTCAATATGGAGCAATCCACCTCCAACATTTGTTCCTCCAGAGCAAAGTATTGCCGCCACAGACTTAAAATATTAGATTTTAAAGCACAACCCATGGGGCCAAAATCGTATTGGCCTGTTATGCCACCATAAATGGCAAAACTTTGGTCATAGAAGAAGCGGCGCTTAAGTAAATCTTCCATTTTAGCCCGGTCAAAGCTTACCACACTGGGTGTCAAAGCCAGTTCTTTCTCCTCCAGCAATTTCTTTCGCACTTTTAGTTCGGCCACGGCTTTCTTCACATCTAGTTCGGCTGCTCCCTTGGCTTTTAGTTCCCTTACCAGGTTACCCTGCTCTTGAACACGCTCTCTGAGCGGTGCCAATTGCTTCTCAATCTCTGGATTCGACATGATGAAATCTGCAGCAGCGGATCGCAACTTAACGCTACGTTTCTGTTTTTTAGTTCCCCAACTTTGTGACGGTATCGAAGATGTGTGAGTGGCTGATGCTGTTGTAGTTGTGAAAAATACTTTTCCGGCTGCCGCTACTGCTTTGTTGGCAATGTGCTCAGTCTCGCTGGTCCACGTTGGGCTTTGCAGATGATATAAAAGGCTTCTGGCTCTGCCCAATTGATTAAGCGCTTTTAAGAACTGCAATGACATAAAGGCGGCTTTAATTTCACTTGTCTTTACACAGGAATTTATATAATTTAACCATTTTTGTCTATTGTAATACCTTCACTTGCTGCTGCAATGCGTTTTGCTATGTACCGGAATGCAACACTGGTTTTTTAAATGTCATGCAACACTACCGGCGTGATTCACGCTAAGCACTAAGTGCCATTCTCAGAACTGAGTGAAACGGCATTCCATCAATGGTTCCATTCGCAAAGAGTACAATTAAATTATAATATAATATTTACTGGCAGTAGCATTTAAGTATAGATTAAGGATTTAGAAAGCTATAAAATAATATATAAAATTATAAAATATTCGTCGATACTTTTCATCAAAAGTAACTAGTTCCGAATCTTAGATAAGTTCTCTAGGCGAATACTAAGGCCTACATTGTCTGTGTGGTAGTGTTAGTTTTTGTTTCAATTATGTAGGCGCAGGCAGCAACACAATTGCAGCTCTGTGTTTTCTTACAAGAGTTTTTTTCTTCATTTAATTTGCTCAATTGTTTTCCATTTAGTTATAAACAAATTCAAGTGCTGCACTTCAATTGCTCAAAACTAATTCAATTAAAACTAAAATTATCGAGTGAACAAGCTAAGCGCCGCAGTTATTCGAATTGGGCACGGAGTACAGTGACGACGCGGCGTCAGCGACGCTATGCGATAGCAATAAAAGGAAAAAGAAGAACAAGAAGAAAAAAAAACAACAAAAGACACAAGGTGAGCGCTCTTCACCTGGGTAACTGTTGTTTTGGCCAATTAGTTTTTTTTTGTTTTGCTGTTTTTTATGCCTTTTTCTTAATGAGAAGTACTAAATGAATGTTTTTCTGTCTCGATTCTGCAGGCATTTCCGCATGTGAAAAGATTCTGTATCTTGGGTCAAGTTAAAAAAACCAGCATTCGGAAATATCAAACGACACAGCAGAGCCAGAAGTCTAATAGTTTTAGGTAAGTTCTCCCCTATTTTTTTTGTTGTTTGTTATAGTTTTTGTAAACTGATGTGTGGGCTTTCATGAATCGATCGATGTTTGTAAATTATGCATCAAACAATTCATTCTCTTACATACGTATAAGTGTTGTTTCTTCTTGTTGTTGTTGTTGTCGTTGTTGGTGATCTCTCTCGCACGGGAGTGTTTTGAGCATTTTGCGATTGTATATGCGAGTGTTTGTTTTGTTTATACATTATACAGTGGGCACACGATATATGTATAATTCTTATTGAACAATTTGAATTCAATTCAAACAATATCAGTTAGCAAATAAAGGACCGGAATATGTTTTTCATTGGTAATACTATGTAATTATGCATATACGTTCTTTCGATATTGAATATACATATGTATATTCTATATCCTTATAAAATGTATACATCTCAATTTGAACATATAGTTAGTCTAAAAGGAAAGATTAAAGTATTTGTATAATTTAAACTTAAAAGAAACATTATCTTTGTAGTGCATGTAATTTGGGTGGATCCTCCTAAGCAGAGCAAGCATTTCCTAGCTAGGACACTAATTAATAACTCTATATGTTTATATACCAAAATACCACCATAACGATTAGCCACTGTATTAGCACTTACTCTCTATGTTCTCACGTTTGGCATTAAGTCACTTCACCGCATACGTTTAATGAAGGTCGTCATCGTCGGCGTCAGCGCCGTCTAAGCAGAGCGAGCCACCTCCAAACGGTCATTACTTTTGGTGTTGTGTATAGAGCCTTGGGTGTGGTGGTGGTGGATGGACATACATTTCGTTAATTCAATATTCTTCATCTGTATTTTTTTTGGGAAAATAAAAACTTTTCATATACACAAAACAAAACAACAAATGCTTCATAAAACTCTTGCAGTTGGTTGGTGGTTGTGGTGCGTGGAAATGATAAGAAAAAGGATACTTACATCTATGTACATATATAAAACTACTACTGCACATCTTCTAATACAAACCAAACAAAAAAAAAAAAAAAAAAAAAAAAAAAAAAAAAAAACAAATTCCAAAATGCTAACAAAATAAAAACATGAATGCAGAAAGAGTATTCTAAATACTGATTCTGAACTGATCAAAGACTGCGCTTGTGTCTTTTCTAGGACCGCAATCGCAACCCAATTCACTACTGCCCCCCAACCACAAGAGGAAGAAGCAGAACCGCTGGCGATGCAATTGAAAGTGCCGAAGAGCAGAATAATGGCCAGTCTTAAAGATGAGGAAGAAGCGCCAACTACCAGCACAAGCAACAGCACCAGCAACATCAGCAACTGCAACCACACCCAAACCAATAATTTCATCAACAATAATAATATAAACAATAACAACGATGACGATTTGAAAAGCAAACGTGAGGTCTTGGAGGCTCGCAAACAAGCCCTAGAGCAGCGATTGAGTGAAAATAGTTGGCTACTGCAGCAAATACAGAAACAGGAGACAGCCATTATCAATGGCAACTATGAGCATATGACAATAGATGAATTATTTAAACAATTGGCCCAACAATATAAAAATGAGCAACAATTGCAGGCCCTTAATAAGGATATGGGCAGTAGTTCCATATTGAGAAGGAAACAGAGCACAACCAGTCGGGAGAGTCGCGAAAGTCAACAGACCAATTATAATAATAATATTAATAATAATAATGCCAGCAACAACAACAATAGACAATCGGAAACATTATCAAATCGAAGCTCAGAATATGATAATTATCAACCGAGTGGAGGAGGCGGAGATATGCTGATCATAGGCGTAGCTCAGTCCCAGCAACAACAGCCTCCTCCACTAGTGAAAAGTGCCCTAAAGAAGAGACCCACCCCCACACCGAATCAAATGCAATATATGAGGCCACATTATCAGCAACAGATGAGTAGTGCAGCTTTTTCTCGAAATCAAATGCATTCTGACGTCATGTATTCGGCCAACTCATCAAATGTGGCAACACTGAGGCAACCTCCACAAGTGGCGCCGCAACAGCAACCGATTATAGTGCAATGCGATAAATATTATCTATCGCCCACACATCAGAGCTATAATGAGGGTGGCTTCATCAAGTCCAGTCAGAATATTAAGAAATATGTATCTCCACTGTCCTCGCCACGTCAATTGGATGCCATCTCATTGGCACCCAGTTACATATCGGTGGATATCGATCCTCAACAACAACAACAACAAAAGCAACACCAGCAACAACAACAACAGCAGCAGCAGCAACAACAACAATATCGCTGGCGTTCACAATCTCACATTGCCTATCCACCATTAACTCCCCCGCCTCATCATCTATTAGGTGGCATTATCGATGTGAAGTCTCAGTCAAGTGATATGCTAGCTTCTAATCGTTATGCTACTCAACCCAGCGAAGATATCTCCACCATTGAAAAGAAACCGAAGCCCAAGCAGTGGTTAGAGTCATCCCTAGATGGTCCAGCAGTTATTAGGCAATTGGAAGCTCCGCATAGTCCAGCCACTGCTGCTGCGAATAGTAGTAGTGGGAAACCCACTAGAGCCAAACTGTCCTCGCAATCAATGTCTGTGGCTGGGGCTGGATCAACGGCCCGTCACTATTCAATGTCATCCAATCAGCGTCCCACAACACATCATAGTTATCCCAGCCCCAGCTATGCTATAAATACTAGCTCCAAAGCGTTGCTAAGTCAATCCACATCATATCTAAATGCCATGGAACAAACTATAGGCATATCGGCATCGTATCCCCTCGAACCATTAGATATACCAGCATTTCGAAATTTACCACCGAAACCCCATCAAATGCAGCAGCCAACACCACCGCCCAGACCACCGCCAGTTAATAATAACAATAATATTAATATTAATACTAATAATGGTGGTCCTGGTCCTGGAGCTGGTGTCTTAACCCCAGTACAAACGGCTCTTGTATCGCCTCCACTAGCTGTTGCCACTGCTAGTTTATCGCCAGATATACGTATCGAATCACCGAAAAATATGACTGTGGTCCAGCAGGCCACTTTCCAACCTTACAAAGAGGTCACCAAACCCTTTGAAATGTCCGATTTCTATAAATACTCTACCAAGTTTAAACAAAAAGAGGGTGCCGTTGGTGGTAGACCCGATTGACCTTCGATGTGTCAATTAATATGCCATTTTCAAATAGGCATAACTTCATTTGTGATTTATATAAAAAAAGAAAAAAGAAAGAAGATATATATTTATATACACGGAACTATTTGTAGCATTACGAAAGACACAAAACGTAATCTATTCGATTTTTTTTTTTTTTTTTCTGACTAAAGACTAAAGAAAAATGTAACAAAAAATGCTCAACTATAGCAAAATATTGCCAAAATTTTTGTGTGAAACATTAATATTATATTGACGAATTTTTGATCGTAATACCAGGACAATATTATGGACCCTTTATCGAAACAACAACAAAATGAACGAATTGCCTTTGTACAAAGTATGGAAGTACTTTATAAATTTTTAGATAGTAAAAAACAAAAACTAATTAGCAATTGTTATATAGTGTATGAAAAATTAATAGATTTACAATTAATGAATTATATTTTTAGATATACTTTATGTACCTATATATATATATATATATATATATATAAATACATATATATAGTATAGTTATACACGAACAAATAACAAGCAATAAAACAATAAACTATTTAATAATACATATATAAAATAAAAAACTTGATTTCTATGAAAAACCGCAAATCTCGTGTGAAATACGTAAAACTCCAGTCCAATCTTATTTAGTTTATTTAAGCTAAGCGAAAAGTTTTGACAATGGACTCAATAGATGTGAGAAACCATCATAGTATTCATTTATCTTGCCTTAAATGATGCATCATTTCTATAGTTGATCAAAAATATTGCTTAAACAGTTGGGGCTATATACATACATATGTACATATAAAGGAAATGTCAAGGTCCAAGCCCAATCTTTCATTCACCAAGTTGGGGAATAAACTCCACCTAATGTTCTGCCAAGTATGAAGAGAGCCTAGATTATAAAAACCTTTAATGGCCGGATATATCTTTCGTTGTGCTGCCAGCCCCCTCTACCACGGCTTCACTCCCCTCCAAAACTAAATACCTGCAGCATAGATCTCTCTATTATGGCGTTGGAATCTCTCTCTCTCCCCCCCGAGTTCCAAAAAACTAGTATTTTTGTTTACGATTTCGTATTTTTAAAACATGTCGTGTTGCGCTTCAATGAGCGCATTTGGTTATTGGGTAGACTCTTCTTTCCCATCGCTATTCTTCCTTCTCTCCCACAACCCAAAAATAAAAGAATCATTTGGCCGATGTTGAGTTCAGTTGCATTAGAGGCCGGGCGCGGTTACGTGCGACTGTTCAATTCAGTTGTACTTTAAATTTTACTCTTTTTTTTTTTTTTTGGCATCAATAGTAAACCTGAGATGTATAACTAAGGTTTATCATAGTTATTGAACGTAGTTAGATTCCCCTTAAGTGTGTGTTTTTTTTTTTTTTAATTATTGTATTCGTTGTTATTTGAAATTTTTACGTAAAACATTTTCGTTCGTGTACATAACCTGAAAAAAAAAAAAACAAATCGTTCAAAATCGTTTTTGTGTTCGTTGAGAAACGGAATCAAGTTGAATATAAATATATATATATACATACATATGCTTAACTGACAGTGGCAAGTGTTGGCCGTAAAAACTGGTGCAAAAAAAAAAAAAACTAAAATCGGGGAAAGAACATCATATGTTGTTGGATATGGTTCAAGTTTAAAAAATTGTACACAACATGAATCTTTATACGATTTATGACTGGGTAGGTAAACAACAACAAAGCAAATAAAATTGCTTACAATGTAATAATATATTCCACACATATGTTCCACAAACATTTAAATGCCGTCTTAATCCCTACACATATATGTATATATATATAGATTATACACGTGTGTGTGTGTGTGTTTGTTTACAACAAATCGAAAATTGAATGCGCCTTTGAACTTTCATTAGACAAGGCACAAGGCCCTTTTCCATCCAATTTCTTACAACACTACAGTAAATATTGACTAAAGCAAGCACAGAATTCTTAAAAAATAGAATAAGTTCCATATTATCACTTTATAGTATACTTGGGTGAGTGAGCCAAAATGAATGGCTCACTGAACTGAGCCACTGAGCTTGTTCATTCAATATGGCTCAGTTTGGCTCACTAGCTCATTTTGGCTCACTAGCTCAGTTCGACTCACTAGCTCATTTTGGCTCACTAGCTCAGTTCGACTCACTAGCTCAATTTGGCACACTAGCTCATTTTGCAAGTGAGTCAGTGAGCCATATGAGTGAGTTGGCTCACTTCGAAAAAAAAGAACGAGTGAGCCGGTTCACCTCAATGAGCTGCTTTTACCCAAGTATACTTAATAGTCTATAAACACTGAGCATACAAGTATTTTGTTACAATTTGTTTACTTTCCATCTCTTACTAAGCTTAGTTTAAGTTTTAGTTTAAACAATTAACTAAATCCTAAACTGGCATTTAAATCTTGTCCAATAGTAAATCATCAATTTAAACATTTGAAGATAGAAAAAAGTACTAAATAAGCATTACCAAAATCACAGAGGTTTTTTGAATATTGTATAATTTATCATTTTTGAAGTTTAACTATTAAAATTTAACTTGGTAGATTCTTTTTTATAAAGTAAGTTAAAACTTTCTTCATTTCTTAAGTAAAAGTTTAATAATAAGTTTTGTTTAACATTTACAAAATACTTTACGACTTTCTAAAAATGGTTACCTTAACACCATAAAGGAGAAACGAATCCTAACTGTATTCCATTTGACATGGCTTATCAACATTATGCCATCTCAACAAATGATGCCCACAAATTCGCCACATCTATAGCGATTGTTCAGTCCACAAACATGTTGCCCACAAGGGGCAATATATGTTCCACATTTATTTTTGTTTATAAATAAAAAATGGGAGCGCGCTTTTCGGTGCACGGAACCGCTTGGAACCGTTTGCCGTTGCCGTTGTCGTAGCCGTTGTGCCGTTGCAAATTTTTCTCTGCTCTCCGCTCATTTCTTTTGATTTTTCTTTTTGGATTGACTGACTGACTGACTGGCTGCTTGCTACTGCTGAGTGATTTGAATTGAACGTCGTTTATTTATAAAAGAACTTGCACTGCAGGCGGTCCCCTGTTTCGTGTGCCTTCAATTTCTTCCGTCGGTTGGAGTGCGGTTGTTCGTCAGATAAAGGAAGGGCGCGCTGATATCAGTGTAAAATTATAAAGAAAAGAAAAAAAAAAAAAAACGGCAGAGACACAATATATACATATGTATATGAGTAGGCACAAAAAATTTGCATATGAAATCTATTGCACAATGTGGCCAATTTAAGTATATCTATCTATAAGTACAAATATTTTTTTTTCTCAAGTGACAAACAATAAGCGCATTTAATTGGATAAAAAGAATTAACGATGAGTAAAATACATGTGAGTTATCAATGCAAAAATCATACTTTATAGAGAAGCCATTTGCATCTCTTTGGCATCATCCAACGATCTTGCGGAGTGTCAATAACAAGCTATAAAGAGTTGAATAAAGGATTTTCCTCTTTTTTTTTTTTTTGAATATATTAAAAGATTCTTCAACTCCAATCATGATAAATTCTCTCATAATCATTTTATTTTACGTCATTCAGTAAATTCGAGAGGTGCCAATAAATCATATAATCTATTTCTTATTAATGGTAAACTACAGTGAAACCTATTTAAAAGGATTCTCAAGTGAATGTGATCGTATAATAAAGGGAATAAACTTAGATGCGATACGTAAGCGAAAGTGATCGTATAAGTTAGAGAATCTACTTAAAACTTTAAAAGTAAATATGATTTAAAAAAGTTTTTAAAGTTAAATGGGAAATTTTCGTTTCGTTTTTAAGAATTACAAAAGAAAATATATTCTTTAAGATTCCATGTAATGGAACTAAGCAACAATACAGCACTTATGGTAAATCCATTATCAAAAACAAAATCGGTTAACACATAATCAATTTAGCGGTTTCTTCTACACATATGTATGAACCTTTTACTGTGTTTTACCGTGTCAGCCATTAATTTGTGACGCGTGCCTGCCAATATTCTATCTATGTATATCCTTATATATAGTTTTATGACAAAATCAAAACCCCCTTAACTAATATCCTCTGGTTGGGCTAGGTCTTCCTGGCATTGACGTGTCTGAAGTAGTGCTGAGACCACCCATCGCATCTCCAAAATCAAATAGAAAACTGTGTCACACCCAAACAAAAGCAACAACAAAATTTGGCTTAATCGCACGCATACAACACGAAAGAAGAAAAGCGAAAATCAACTTTCAAACGTAACCATGACAATATGGCAAAAAAAAAAAAAAAAAAAATGAAAGAAAATAATGTAAATATGTTATCCTTTGATGGGCGCACCAAAGGACTAGCCCATAACCGAAGACGACAAGTTCAAGGACGTTCGTTGTGCATTTTGATAAAGACTTGGGGCAAGTCAAAAAATTTCCGTCTCAATTTGCTAAAACTTACTCAAGCGTTTACGATGTTGACCCACATGTCGTATGCGCAATATGAAATTGCAATTTCCATTTATGATTATTTATTGGCACACATGCCCCCCCAACCTACCATCACTTCATCCATTCCTACATCTAATTGGATTTCCAGATGACAAATTCCTCAAAATTTCATCATTTAAAGTGATGCTGCTACTGCTGCTCCTCACCTTCCATCGAATATGGACAGATAGATGGATCATTCAAGTGGATAGAGAAATATAAATTTTCTAATTAATGCCCTCAAGTCTAAAAATATACAACTAAATGAAACTGAAAAACATATGCAACTTCTCTCTAATAACTTGCAGGCAGCAAAAGTAAACCTGAACGTTTCTAATTATACAAGAAAAATAAGATATGTATATAAAAAAGAAAAAACCAAAAAAAAAAAAAAAGGGCAAACTACCAACGCACAAACTCACAGCTGCAATCCATCAAATAACGCGTGTGGGCAGAGTCAACCACCCATAGCCAAGCCATCGTCATCTCCACTCTCCAGCCCCACTGAGATGCTGCATTTTTTCTAATAAACACTTGAGATGGGGGTCAATTGGTCGGGATTGGCACAACTTGAGAATGCTAAGATGTTGGATTTAGTTTGGAGGTGGAGTAAAGATCACAACAAGATATATTCTATTGCCCAATAGATTGCTATATATGTAATTCTCTATTCTTCTTATGCATGTTTATACAAGCATCTTAAGCACCTAAATCCCTTGCCCTCAAAAGAAGAGGAATCCTGACATCGTCTAACACGGCCTGACATTATTACAATGAAAATTTGACATTTTAGATGAAATGCGTGTGTGTGTGTGTGCCACACTTTGCTTTCGGATGGGCCAAGTGGGGCACTCTAGAAATATTTATACAAAAACAATTTTTTCTACTTTTTTTTTGGCAACATGTGTTTAAATGCGTTTTGCTTGGGTCGCATTGTGCCATAAAATCAAAATGATATACTTTCAAATACGTTGGCAAAAACAAAACTATATGCAATTATTAATTTGCTAATTTCGGTCAGCTATAAGAAAATAATCATGACTTCCTTATTCCATCTAGATCTATATTCCATCAGTTCAACAAAGGTTCATTCAATATGTAAGAGTTCTATAAAAATAGAATTTATCGTTCCGATCAACATTGTTGATTTCATTTCAATTTGACAGCTTACATTTTTATGATGTGTCTTTTGAAAATTGACTTGTTCGTTGAAAAAGAATTTGAAATAACGCATTCCAAGCAAGGAGGGAGGGGTGGGGTGGGGAGGCATGTCATACGCCATAAGCTTATAAATAAATTAGATTTTAAAATCATTTTAATATTTATTCAGTGAGAGCTTGAGTGAAGTTAAGGTGTTTGCTATTGAATATATTCGTTCGATGTATAAAAACTAAATTAAATATACATTATATAATAACAATTTACTTGAACAACATTGTGATGAGTTTGAAAATAAGCCTAGTCTTTGGAATTGTATTGGAAACCTAGACTGATTATCAAATTAAAGTAATAAAATTAAACTGTTTGCACATAAATCATTTACAGATTACTTCATTGCTACGCACGCAGAGCGGGAGCGTTAGCTACAAGGCAATTGAAGCATCGGAAGACACAACAGCGGCAACATCAACATCTGTTTTGCCTTCAGCAACAGCAGCCGGAGCAGCAGCAGCAGCAGGAGCAACAACACGCTCATCTCATATACAAAATGTGGAAGTTGAGTTTATACCAACATTGACATTTCTATTTGAAAAGCCTATCCCGCCAGCAACAACAACAACAACTAAAGAGGAAGGCAACCCACATACAGAGCATTCTCCAGATGTTCTGCAACATGAGGCCAGCAACAATGTTGACAACTCTGATAGTGATAACGACTCAACCCACACATATATAATCTCGAGAAGTAGTTGGACAACATCGGCAGCTACATCGAGCAGTACACCTTACGCTGTAACATCAACCGATACATCAGAGTTATTAAGACAACAGAATCATTTGAGTTTAACAGAGGAGGAGGAGACGGTATCCTCGTTTAGTATAGAGCCGCCGACAAGTTCTATGACCATTGATATGGCCGAACCGCAGACATCGACAGCAACAACGAGAAGTGAGGCAACTTCTAGTGTGGATGTGGTGGCTAACACCACGACAGCAACCACCACAACTAGCAGCAGCATTGAGGAGGATATTGAAGAGGCCATTGAGATTAGTGAGGTGGAGGAGCAATTGGAATCTCTATCAGAGGCGGCGGCTTATGCTAAACCAAAGCAAAAGGAACAAAGTGCCAAAAATGTGAATGTGAGCCAGAGCAGCGAAGAGGCGGATGCTGAGGAATTTCGTATTGATGATTCTCAGCTCTCTGGTGGCCAATTGGCCCAGCATTTCATAGTGGATGATGAAACGGATGAGGAAGACGACAATGTCGAGTTGGAAGGAGATGAAAAAATCGAAATTGATGTGACAGCATCTTCTGATGATGATTTTGATATTAGTTTGCCTTTAGAACGGAAAAATGCAATCCATTCCCGTCACGAGACAGAAGATGAGGAGCAAGAGGATGAGGAGCTGGCTTCGAAAAACCTCGAACAGGTGGAACAAATGGATATTACGCCAGAGGCAAGTTTAAGTCATCAAAGCACCACTCATGATGTTTCCGAACTGGCCGATGAGCCGCAGCAGGAGAATGATGAACTGACTCAAGTCACTAGCCAAGACCAAGAGAGAGAGACTGATGAACAAGATCACTCGCTAGAGGAAATTGTGGCCTCTAATCAGTCTATAGAGGTCACCTACGAGCCAGAGGAGACAACAAAATCGTCACAAAAATTGGAACTTATCACCGATTTAGATGCGGAAGAAGAAAAACAAATTCAAATTATCGAAAACAAGTCAGCGACAGCATTGACCACCCTGCAATTGCAAGCCGAATCCTTGGAATTGACCATGCTAGATGCGGACGAAGAGGATGAAGATGATGATGAGGAAGATAATTCCTTACAATTAATGAAATTGCGTTTGATGGCCATGAATCAGCAGCAGACCCTCCAGGATAATGCAGCAAAACTCTCGCCCACCGAAACAGGAGAAGTCGATAGGATCAACAGTCAAGAAATTAAACAAATGGAGCGAGTCCCTCTTAGCAATGAGTTTAGCAAAGATGTCCTTGAGGATATTACAGAGGAAAGTGAACGCCTAATGTCAATGCTTTCCACCACCACAACCATAGAGGAGCCATCACTTGAGGAGTCAAAAACTCTACAACAACCAGTCGTACCTCTAGTTGGTAGCAGTTCCAGTTTGGTCAGCCTCAATATGCTAAGGCAATTAGAGGCCAAAGTGCAAGAACTCAATACTCAATTGGAGACAAAAGACAATTGTTTAGCTTCCTTGAATATGCAATTAGATGCAGCTAGACGAGAATCTAGTGCCGGGCCAGCTTCGGCCAGGGATAGCAGCTCTCTGATGACCAATTCCACAGAGTATCGAACACTGCAAGATGAACTGGGCGGACCGGTAAGTGTTTGAGAGCTGAAGTTATAATTGCACTATTAATTCCCCATTTCTCTTTTAGACACTGGACATATATGTGGAAATGTCGCGTCGTGATGAAATTATAGCCAAGCTCACAGAATCCCTTCAGCATTCCTTAAATAGTCGCAATCAACTTCAGGTGGATGCAAATCGCCTGGGCGATGAATTACAAGATCTACGTCGTCAACTTCATGAGGCTTTGGACACTGTGAAAAGATCTAGCACATGGGAGCCAGAACCGAATGCCAGTCAACGTATTTCCGAGATTTCGATGGATTTGATAAGTGAGAGTGAGGATGACCTGGATCAACATTTTCTCACCGATAATGAAGCGGATCGCGCATCACGTAGTTCACGGGAAAGGCAATTGGCTCCTGCAAATGATTTCCTTCATCCTGATTGGACACCAGCATTTAGCAAACAAATCGAACAATTCCAAACATATCTGCTGCCCAATGAACAAAGAGTTTTCCAAATGGTTCAACGCAAATTCGATGATTATCTTAATCAACAATTGTCATTGGTTAAAGAGCAAGGTGCCCAGGAGATGAAGATTTGTCGCGATCAGTGGGAGAGTGAGAAGTCTACCACAGAACGAATACAACAGGCAGCTCATGCCAAAGAAATGGAGGAGTTGCGCAAATATTTCGAAAACAAATGCGCTGATTTGGAGAAACAATTCTCTGACGATGTCTTTTCCCACAAATCGCAACATTTGGCTGGCGATAGCTCATCGGAATGTTCGGAAGCTGAGCAGTTACCTGAGGAGGCAGTTGCCACATCAAGGGATACTTCGCCCAGAAAACGTAAAAGAGCTGAGTTGTTGCTTAGTCCTAGTCATCGTCAGATTACACCAAGTGGACTGGATTCACTTGGCGAAACTGGCCAAATGGCAGGCACCAAAGATGGCAATCATAATGTAAGCATAAATGGATGAACTACCAAAGCTATGTAAATTTATTCTAAGCACGGAATTTAATCTTTTAAAATAGATTTCCCTGGAAATAGCCGATCTTAAGATATTCTATCAAACTCACATACATGAACTGAAGCGTGCCCATGAAGAGCAAGTACGCAAATTATCAGAAAGAGTTAAATTCTATGAGAGACGGCATGGCGATGATGATTATAAGGTAATATACATACATACGTCTACCTGAGTTACTGCGTTACAGTTAAATCCATTGCAATGATCGTTCATGTCAGAATCAACTAACTTTTGTGTACCTAACAATTATGCATGTCTTTTCTTGTTTTTATTTTTATAACCCCCCCAATAAAAATTAACCATAAAATTGTTGTAACTACCTGGCCATAAAAGAATGCACCCAAATCTGCACCATCGAATACCTGCGATCAAGAGAACATCAATGCTGATCATGTTGATGGAGAGGAAGATTTAACAGCCCAACAGAATCCCAACGTTTCCCTCATCATCATCGATGAAGATGAATTGAATTTCCATAATGAATCTCAAGTAATACAACGAATTATTGAGGAATATGAACGAAGATTACAAGAGCAATTGGCTTTGGCTCGTCAGGATATTGCCAATGAGCTGGAACAGCAAATACAGGTAAGCGAGTAGATTAGCTTAACTATCTAACTAACTAACTGTTGCATGTGCAGCATCCTATCATACACTGCAAAATGATTCACCGATCGTAATTTTATTTATAATCATCTCTCACACATGCATGCAAAAATCGTGGATATCGTATGTTGTGTCTCCACTATATCTTTAATGCTTGCCAAAAGTACTCTCTCCAACTCCTTAGCATAAAAGTGCTTCTACCTTCAATTAGGTTGCCCAGGGGCGACTATTTTTAAAGCCACTGTCAATGATCTTTCCAGTGGGCAACCAAATAGGGAGTGATAAATATTCAAGTATATATGTATGTATGTATGTATGTACATACATACATATGTATATTTTCCATTGATTGTAAGACATTTCTCATTGTGTGTGAAAACAAAAATAAATATGCCGAAGGTCAATCCAAGTAGCTAAATATTCTATGCTTAGATCAAGAATATTTTGTTTATTTTGAGGGCTGTGGCAGAAACCTTTAGCTAAACACATTCATTGTCCCACTTATGATGTCAAAAAATAACATATGGGGGAGTGCTTTTTTTTTTTTTTTTTGTCTGTTTGCCAACATTTCATATAGTATCACAAAGTATTTCATGCAGATATGCGTCTTAATTATACCCTAAATGAAGAGTATATTGGTTTATGGCCGAAATCTGTAATCTATATATATAAAGAGTAGGTATTATAGCAGGATCCTTTAAGTTATGATCCCTTGTTGTTGTATGGTATATATATCTTACATATATCTTACAAAGATATAGGAGGGTATAAAGTCTAACAGCACTTTTGACTCTTTGGATATATGTATGTAGGTTTTGTCCCCCTAGTTTCTTTTGACAATCTCTAATGTTTGTTATGTTCTCTTGCTGTCTAAACAAACCATGTGCTTGCCATTCTATATAGATTTCACACCACTTTTATTAATGCCAAAGCCGGAAGTATTAGAGTGTTCTACTACTGAATTGGAGTTAATTAAATAAGAGAGTTGCAGGCAGCTAGCTTCATTCAACACACACATACATACATATACATAAACACATTCACCCACATTCAACTGGCAGTGCGATTCACTTTCAACCAAAAAATTAACGATCATAAATTCAAATTAATTTCCTCACGCACTCGCGCCAGAGAGAAAGACCAAGATAGAGAGAGAGAGAGAGAGAGAGAGAGTAGGAAAAGCATGGGCAAGCAGTGCTGCTGCCTGCCTGTCTTATTCTCCCTTTTCTCTGTCTCTCTCTAACGCTGTCTGCTGTTCTGCCTGATCTCCGTTTAAATGCCTGCGTGCCTGGGTGAGCCTGCTCAGTCTTTTCCGTTACTTCACAACGTACGGACGCAAATTTTGTTTGTGTGGATCTTACCAAATATATAGAGATATATATATATATATATATTTCAAACATTTGTACAGACATATTAACATATATACTTATACATATGTAGTTTAAAAATCATTGTGAGAATTTCAATATTCTTTTTGCGTGAGAGAAATTCCTCAAGTGGTTTGCGAGGAGCAAAATATATACAAATACTAAAATAATTGCAAATCATTCGGTTGAAAAGAAACGGCAAATCAACTAAAAACCGCTAAATTGACTTGTTGTTTTCCCAAGTGTTGTGTTGTTGTTTCGTTTATTTGTGTGCGTGTGTATTTTTTTTTTTTCTAAAGTGACAGCTTTATTAATTCAATTTGAAATAGAGCGAAATGATTGTGCGTGTAACGGATATTTGAATTCAAATATATAACGGTGAAATATTAATGTCTATAAAGGAAATTTTTCCCATACACTGGAACTTAAATAATAAAGTAAGCACCACATATCAATATTGAACAACTTCCACCAAATAGAGTTGAAATCGTTAAAATGTAAAGATACTTTGAAATCTGTCTTTCTATATATAATATAATACTTATCAAAGGTATATATCTATATAAATATTGTATTCCTATCACTATTTGTGTTTGTTTCCAAACGACATGAAGTTAAGTTTCAGTTTAAATCTATTGTTTTTTTAGACACTACTTCTTATAATTCCAAAAATTCGTATCTTCAAAGATTTCAAAGGGATGTAAACTATACTATATACCATTTTAACTGACAGAATTCAATACCCAATTAAGAATGTATTGCTAATGCTTTAATTAACGGTTTTTCATATAAAGACCAACTCAAAATTTCATTTTAAATGCGAGCACGTTTTTAGATATATAAACAATTCGTTTATACGATGCTAAAAACCTACCAAATTTCCTAATTATATATGTATACTACCCAAATTCAATATCCACTGAGTCTTAAATGAATTTGTTTGAATGTCAATCCCCTTGCCCTTCAATCACTCAAACATCTTCAAAGATCAGTCTAAACAAAAACAATATGCACTTTGTCAAAGATCTGTTCCCCTTCCCAAAAAAAAAAAAATCTAGCTAAAAGTCGTTGCCCTTTTCCTCCAAAATCTATAAACAGTGTCGCGTACCCCCCACTCCATGCCTCCATTCACTCCACACCACAAGCCTCCTCCCCTCAACCGCAGTTCCATGCCATGTTAGGGTTTATTTTTAAATCAAAACTAAAAACGACGCGAAAACGAAAAAAATTTTCATTTAGTTTCTAGTTTTGTCCTGAGTTTATTTTCGGTATAAACACGTTCCTCACAACTGATATCGATTTTCAAATTATCAAACTAGCAATTTTTTTTGTTTTTGCTAAGTGAATTTTAATTGAATTCTTTAGCCACGCCCCTAAAATAAAACAATTAGTCCAGTGCCTACTAATCTCTCTATAAAAGGTGAGGTCTTTGAATACAGGACAATCAAAGTAAATCATGAGTTTCGATAATATAGAACCAGCTAGATTTCTAGTACGAGTTCTGGCCTTTTGCAACTTGTGGCCAGAAAGTAAATTAACTCAAGATTCCATTTGGTCTAAAAGATGCTTCAAATGGCAGCCGTATATAGTTCATTTCCTTATAACACTCGTCCTGAACTTTTTGATGTGGATGGAAGCTATAGTGAGTAAGGATTTCGAACATACAGCAGATGTGTTATTCATTACACTAACGGAAACGGCTTTGGTTGCCAAAATATTAAATAATTGGTTCTATGCAAAGATAGCCAACAATTTACTTTTGGAATGGAGCAACAGTAAAATATTCATAATGCCCAGAAAGGATGAACAGGATTTGTTTGCAAAAGAGCATCGAAAATTCATGCGCATTTTCAGAGTTTATGCTTTATTTAGTCTGGGAGTTGTTCCCTGTATCTTTATATCACCATTGTTTAACTTTCCCAATGAGTTGCCCTTCTCGATGTGGACACCGTTCGATTGGCAACAACCAAGATTGTATTGGTATCCGTATTTTTTCGAACTTATCGCCGTACCATTCACCTGTCTCTCGAACATTTGCATGGATATGCTAAATTGCTATCTAATGTTGCATCTATCGCTATGTCTACGAGTATTGGGAATGCGTTTCTCTCGACTAACTCAGTCTAATGTCTGTGATGAGCAACTCTATTGGAAATTTGTCAAACTTGTGCGTTTTCATCAAAGGCTCAAAGGACAAGCTCGTGAAATTCAATCCTTTATATCGAAAAGTACTCTAGTACAGATTCTACTCAGTTCGTTTATTCTCTGTCTATGCATATATCGTATGCAGATGGTAAGTTATTTATCGTAAAAAGGATCAATTAGAATCAATAACTCCTTTTTTTTCTCTCTCTCTCTTACTTAGTTAAATGTAATGCAGAGTCCTGGCTTATTTGCGGCCATGACTCAATATTTATTTGCAATGACCTTGCAAATCTTTTTACCCAGCATCTATGGCAATGAGGTGACATATCGTGCTGACCAATTACCAAATGCTTTATACACTTCACAATGGCCAGATATGTCCTTTCGTATGCGTCGTTCAATATTCATCTTATTGATTTATCTAAATAGCCCGATGAGTATATCAGCTGGGGGATTCTTTCATGTGGGTTTGCCATTGTTTACAAAGGTAGAAACAACAACTATCGCATAATTACGACTATATAGTCATTGGAATTACTTTTGCCTTCACTGATCTCTGTTGTCCTTTTACAGATATTGAATCAGGCCTATAGTCTACTTGCCTTATTACTTAATATGAACGAATAGAAGAGAAAACTTTTCATCATCACTTTGCACCGATATGAAAGAAATTTTTGTATTAGCTTGTGTAGTATGCAAAATAAAAAAAGGAACAAAAATATATATGTATATTCATTCTGTCTGAGGTTTTTGCTACTTTGTACATTTAGTTGTGGGCCGGTTGTATGGAGATTTATGCGAATTTTCGTGTGCCTTGTTATGTAAAATTTCTAAAAATATTACAAAACTGCATGTATACAGAGCATACATACATACATACATATGTATGTATATGTAAATTTGATGAAACTAGCACGAAACTCACGAAAATAAAATGCAAAAGACTTTCTCTATCTCTCATTCACTCGCATATAATAAGGAAATCGCTGCGAGAAACCTTCAAATGCAAAAATAAAATTTTCCAAATAAACAAACGCGTACAACATTGCGTTTAAATTTGCTGATGAACAAAGAAAAAATAATCGAGAAATAATTATAATCAGCCCGTGGGGATCGTGAACCCTTAACGTCACTGGAACAGAGACAGATAAGACAGAACATGGACTGAACTGGATGGCTGATCGGTCTGATGTGACGTTGATGTTGGAAGCGAGCGCTCGTTCATTTCAATTTAAGCGCCATTTAGCCGTATTTTAAGTAGTATTCAATTGATTCAGATGCCGTTCTCTCTCTCTCTCTCACTCCCTTTCCCTGTATTAAACATGCCCTGCTCCCTCCTGCCCACACATTAATCGATGACTGTGTGGAGTGATGGGAGTGTGGCACATTTACATTAAGATTTATTCAACATACAATCGTCTTGGTTTATCCATCCTCCCATTTTCGATATTTCCGACTTGTAGATGGGGGAAAAATCATTTTATTTCATCTCCCGGCAATGTAAATATTTTGTCTTTATGCCCTTTTTGCCGGCGGCTATAAACAATAAATATTTATGTTTTCTTCTTCGGGGGAAAAAGAAAGTTTTTCCTTGAAAGCTCTGACCCAACTTTTAGACAGTGTGTCCAACTCAGATGTTACAACAGATTTTCACACATTTTCTCTTTAGTGGGAATTAGTATAAACAAAAAAAAAAAAAAAATTTGCTTATATTTTGTTTTCTGGTTGTTGTTGTTGTTTTTACAGAATCTTTTGTCGGAGAACACTGTGGATGATCAGCATTGGCCCAAAGAGTTGATCCTGTTGAGAGAGAAATTCACAGCAAAAAGTCAATTAGAAATCACCCAACTGAATATCAAACATGCCAAAGAGGTAAGATTATTTAAATGATTTATTTGGTTAACTTGATTTCATTTCCACTCCCCCCCCCCCCCCCCCCCTCCTATCATGGTTAGATGTCTCGCCTGAAACTGGAATATGAGAAACAATTGGATCGAAAGAATAAACGTCATTCGACTTTCGATTCGGCACGTGACCTCGAGCAGGTGATCAATGAGCGTGATGGTCTTCGAGAACTATCGAAATCGTTTCGTAGTGTACTCTGTCGTTTGGCAAAATGTGTAGCCAATTGTGAGGAGGATTTGAATGCAACGCTTTCGGAGGAGGTGCAACGCTTACTTGTACACAGTCGCAGTCAAGATGCCGGCGAGGATTTGGAGCAAACTCTGAGCAGCTCTCTTAATTGCACAGCCTCAAAGTTGCGTCTTGTGCCCGATGTTCATAGCCTCCTGGAGGTGGTTGAGGATCCCAGTCTGGTGCAGTATATTGACAGTAAAAGCAATGAGGAGCAAAGTGAAGATTTTGATTTGAATGATTGCTTGGAACGTCTCAAATCAGAGGCTTCGTATTTGCTGCATTTATCAGAGGATTTGCATAAGCAACGTGATCATGTCGATTCTGTTGATGAGCCCGAGAAGCAAGAGCATGAGCTCTGCTGTGAAGCAGAAGATGGCCTCAAGACAACGGCCGCTTTGCCCCCGCAATTGCTATCTAAATTTTTGCGTACCAATTCATTGAATGATCAATATCTGGGTGTGGCAAATCAGAGAAAGAATAGCCAACCGGATTCCATTAAACCGCACAGTTCATTGCCAACCGATCTACAGCAGCAGGTCGGCAATGCCTCAGAGTTGGCTTTCCAATTGGTGGAGCTTAAGAATCGTCTGATCAAATCCGAGAATGATCGTCAAAAGTTGCAACAGCAACTGAATCACACTATTGATCGGAATGCGGAGCTGGGGCAGGAGTTGCAGGCTCTGAGAGATCAGCTTTCCCAATTAAATTCCCTCAATCACACAGACTACAATGAGGGCTATGGCCTGGGCTCCATGAAAAGCCATCAAGAGCAGGCCCTAGATCAGTCATCGGCCAGTTTTATGGCCTTGCAGGAGAAGGCCCGCCATTTACTATCATCGCCCAGTAAGCAGGAGACCCGGGACCAGGGCAATGCTACTGTCTTATTACTCCAAATGATTGAGGATTTCTGTCGTGAGGGCGACAAAGTGGTGGAGACTGGCAAAAAGGAACGCGATGATTTGCAATCACAGGTGAGTGATGAAAACTACCAAAAGGGGAACTATTTCCCTTTCCTTTCCATTTGTTCTTTTGTGTTTTCACTCAGTGCGAGTGGCAAAGAGAGAGATAGAGAGGAGGCATGTTGTTCAAGAATAGTTGAAGAGTTATATATACATACAATTTTTTGTAAGACAAAGCTGCAATCCATCCTTCCTTCCTTCCTTACTCTTCCCCTTGTTAAACAACACACACACACACACATACACACAGATTGACACCGCTGATAAGCAGCTGAAGGATACACGCCGATTCCTGGAGGATCAGGCCGCTGAACGCGAACAGGAACGCGATGAGTTCCAACGCGAAATCGAACAATTGAAAACACAATTGCGTGACAAGGAGAAAGAGCACAGCTCCTATGCCAATGCCTCCGAGGAGGTGAGTCAGTTAGTTTTTGCCTCTGGGACAACTTTATTTTCAATATTACTATGGACATGTCATGGGCTTGGTATCTTATAGTGTTCTTTTCGGTTTTTTTTTTTATACATATCTTTTGGCTTGGTTTGGTCTTTCTCTCCTACTCTTACTATCTTTCGGTTTATTTTTGTTAATTTTATTATTCTTCTGTTTTTTTTTTTTTTTAAATGAGTTTAATTAAGTAAGATTAAGTAATACTTGAGAACATTTTCCCCCAAAAACAAAACACTGCATGAATCAGTCAATAATATATATGTTCATTATATACTTTGCACATTTACACTTTGATTGCACAAATTTACTACAAACATCATCCAGCACCTGTTGGGCATAATTCAAGAGCTACCCGAGCCATTCCATTGATTGCCTTTATTTCAGTTTCTGTTATTTTCTATCAATTGGAGTCAAGGGCAGCGCCTGGGTATTTCATTTAGATATATGTATGTATGAAAAGCTTTTGTAAGACATGTGCCGACGTATTTATAAACCAAAATATATACATACTTTGAATTGGCCAGGGGAAACACTTTAACCAAATTCCCAAATTATCTAAATTGTATTCACAGAATACATTTTCAATGTCGTCGGCCTTGAGAATTAATGGACTTCAATGGTTTTGTTTGGTTTAAGAAAAGCTAAAGTTAACTAGATTAACCAATTTATTCCAAATGAAATCTGTCCGATATTTACATACATATATCACATGTGTTGGAACAAGTAACATTGTTTTACTTTCTATATCTAATTCACAAAAACAAACTTCATTCTTTTGCACATTCATCCAACTAAAATCATAATTTATATATGTTTATATATAAGTTTTGTAAACTATTTGATCAAACTGAATGTGAAACTAATCTTTCAATTCCTAACTCTATTGCATGCACTCAAAAAAAAAAAAAATTCAAATAAAAAATTAAAAATAATTGCACATTCCGCACAAATAATAATAAAAATTGAAGATAACAAAGAAGAAGCATGTAAGTTGTCACTAATTTGAAAAAAGAAAAAAAAAAAAAAAACAACAACAAACGCACACCACACACCCCCACGCCACCCCCGTACGAAACGACAAGTACCAATTGAACTAATCCCTTTTATTTTAATTCCCCTTTAGTATGCCCAACTGGAGTCACAGCTGCGTGAAGTCAATCGTCAGCTCATCGATGCGAATGCCAAGAGAGATAAATTCGAAGTGGAACTGAAGGCCTCCATTGACAAGATCTTTGTTCTGCGTGAGATAATCTCAGAGTTGGAAACTCAAGTGCAAACAAAGGCACTCAATGAGCAAGTTCTCGATGAGAAGGCCAAACAATTGGAGGACTATGTAAGCCATCAAATGCGTGCCAATGATGTATTGCAACAGGAAGTGCATAGCCTAAAGACAGATATAGGAGAGGGCTATCAGGCTCGCATACGTCTGCTGGAAGATAAGCTGCAACAAGGTCGCCCATCGGCTGAACAAAGTTTGCTCCTCAATCAAGTGGCCGAACAATTGAGGGATATCGAAACCACATTGGAGCAGAAGACCAAAGCTCTGGAATCACTGCATAATTCGAATACAGCATCCAATTCATGCAGTTTAAGTGCCACCGAGGATGTATCCGTTCATGGTAGCAAACAGCCGCCCACAGCCGAAGGTTCCTCACCATCGCATCCTTCACTATCTGTTGAGGGGGTTCAACGTGTCGCCGAGAAACTGGATCGTCATACACGTGTCGAGGAGGCAGCCATTAAGCGTATACGTGATTTGGAGATGCAAGTTCAACAAACGCGTGCTGTACGTGTGGTGAGTACAAAGACTGTCTATGTGGTGAAAAAGTGAAAGCTCCGAAGGGCAATTGATAAGGATTGGTTGGTGTCTCAGCTAAGGGGGTAAAATTTTCAAATTCAACGTATATGGTATATATTTAGATGCTGCATGCGGAGAGAGATCTTTTACGATCAAAGCATCGTTCGTTGGCTCGTCCCGCTCACAGTTGCCTTCAGAGTGGCACTAAGTGCGGTGGACTGAAGCGCAAAAGCAATGATTGCTTCTCATAAAATAGTGACAAGTTTTTCAAAAAAAAAAAAATTTATTTATCCAATTTGATTAAAATAATCTAATTTAGCAACGAGTGAAAGATGTTTTTGCGTACCAACTTCTCTCTGGGTCCAAGTCCCATACGAGTGAGTTTTTCTTACTGATATTAAAAAACTATATAAATATTAATATATATATATATATATATATCTATTATATATATGAAGAATGAGCAAGGTTTTTACGTTCATGACAAGTGGGCAGACAATTGATGAAACTCTGACAAGGGCAATAAAATATAAATAAAATAAATGCATTTGTTATGCCGCCCCACGGTTGTCATAATATTTGAAAATATTTCAATTCCAATTGTCAAGTAACTAAAAAGACAACAAATTGCAAAAAAAAAAAAAAATATATCTATATAGAATGAAAATGGCACATTTAGCCTGTCAAAAATAGCTGCCTTCATTCTTCATTTTATCTGCCCGGTTTGTGCTACTTCAAATTTTAAGAAAAAAGAAAAAAATTATCACAAAAATAGTTTTCTATCCCCATTTATCCCATTTTTTTTTTAAAACAAATCACTCGGCACCTTACAACCTAATTCTATATAGTTTTCGGGGGGATGGATACCTGTCTACCATCTCCATCAATCAGCCATAAAGTGCTGCATCTTATGTCACTCCCTCGCGACCATTGTTTACAGCTTGAGAAGATCTCTCTATAAATTGAGATGGTAGACAAATGGTGCCTAATATGGTATAAAACTGCCTCAATAAGTTCTTTATTTGTGCCATGGCACGCTTCCCCATCAAGTGGAGTATAGTAGAAGGTGGAGGTTGCACCCGCATCTTGTATGCAAACTATGTAAACAACAACAGAGAAAGATACAGAGAGAGAGAGAGAGAGAGAGAGAGAGATAGAGGGGCAGAGAGCGAGAGTGACAGCAGCAGCACAGTGGTTGAAAGTAAAAATGATCAACAATCAAATTAGATTTTAAGACTTATTTTTTTATGTATTTCAATCTTGCTCCAGTGTACATGCAGATACTTTAGTCCATTCCATTCTATTTGAATTGTCAGTGCAGTGCAGTGGAGCTTCATTTCAATTAAAAGTCTGGGGCAAGGGTTGCTGGCCATTAGGTCGGCCATTGACACCCCCAACTGGCCATACAATGTACTAACTTTCATCTGGTTTTCATTCCCTTTCATTTGATAGGAACTTGAACATGAACGTGATTCACTACAGGGACGTATGGATGAGCAAACACATCGTATATCCAATTTGCAGACACGGCTGGAGGAGCAGCGTCAGCGTGCCGAGCAACTGCATCGTGCCGGCACTTCTGATCTTCATGCACGCGTCCATGAACTCCAAGGTGAAGTACAGAATCTCAGTGAACAATTATCGGCAAGGGATAAGCAAATGGCCACCATGCGGCAGCAATTACAACGCAGCAAGGATGAGATAACGAGCTTGGAAAATGAATTAAAAAATCGCAATAAACCCGATCGTAGCCTGGTGGAGCGTTTGGAAGCGGATGTGCAACAAAAAGGAACTGAAATAAGTAAGCTTAAGGAGAAGATACGCACTGAGATGATCAATCGATTGGCTCTTCCCGATTTAATGGAGACAGTGTTAGCCGATAAGAATGATGAAATTGATCATTTACGCGATCAATTGGAGGCCAAGGAAAAGGAATTGCAGGCAGCTCAAGAAATGAGTCAACCATCTTCGCCAGCAGCGGCAGGAAAACAACAACAGGATGCCAGTACGAAGCTAAGTGCACGCACACTAAGTGACATAGGTTCGATTACTGAGTTCCCCGAGCCGGATGTAGAAAGACGTGCGGCAATGCGAAGCTTGAATGCACCCTTCCAATTGAGCGACGGTGCGGGCGGTGGCAACTTCCTGCAACAGACAATGGTAAGTAAAGAGAAGAAGGAGTAATTGGATTGGCCTGCTAAATTTTATGAACTTGGCATCATTTTAGGAAATCTCTAAAGAGGCTGTGGCCAATTTAACACTCAGACGTACAGATGATTTAAGTGGATTTGCTGTGCCACATCCTGTCAATACTTTTGAGAATCCGCATTACTTCCAGGGTATTGCCGCTCAGAGTAGTAGCAATATGATGACACCTGAGCTGGTGCCACGTCAAATCAATTTCTCCAACTTAACCGAAGATTCCAAGTTGAAGACTCCCAGCATGATGCTAATGCAGACGCCAGAGTTACCCAAACCTATAACGCCTCCAGAAGTTCAACAACTTAAGCAGAAGTTGACCACATTGGAGCTGGAGAAGCAACAGGATCAGGATGAAATGACAAGGAAACTGAGGCAAATGGAAGAGCAACTTAAAAAGGAAAAGGATAAGCTCACCACGCAGGAGAGCAGACTGAAAAGCTATAGGGAGAGTGAGGAAAAGTATAGACTGCGCATAGACTCCCTCGAGGAGAAGCTTCTGGAGACAACCAGCCAAGAAGCGGAAGAAAAAGAAACTCTACGCAAAGAACTTCACTGTGTGAGTGCTGCCCATGAACAGTGCGAACAGATTCATCGGGATTTGGTACTTAAGCGCAAGCAAGAGGTGGACAACCTTAACAATGAGGTCAAGGCCAAGGCAGAGCAGCTGCTGGCAGCCACTGAGCGTTGTCGAGCCTTGGAATTACAAGTCCAGACACTGGAAAAAGATTTGGAACGCCTCAAAAATAGCGAACACAGCTCTAAACAGTATTCAGTTGATGAGATTGCCCAGCAGGTGGAGAAAGAACTGAATTACTCGGCCCAACTGGACTCCAATATACTTAAGGCAATTGAGAGTGAAGAGGAGAATAATCTAGATAAGCGACAACAACAAAAAGAAGTCCAGACTGAGGAAGAGCAAATACCTGGCAATGGACATGGCTCCGAGGATGAGAATTTCACAGGAGAACGAGAGCTGCTTAATCAATTGGAAGCGGTGCGTGCCCAATTGGCTGTAGAGCGAGATCAGTGTGAGTCTCTGAGCAAAGAATTGCTGGGTGAGAAACAGCATTCCCAGGAAATACAAGAACAAGATGTAGTCATCATTGAAGCCATGCGTAAGCGATTGGAAACTGCTTTAGATGCTGAAGATGAGCTCCATAAGCAACTGGATATGGAGAGGGAACGCTGTGAGAGACTTCAAACGCAATTGACCTCATTGCAGAGGGCAGAAAGCAGACGAAATAGTTCATTACTATTAAAATCACCAGGCGAGTCACCGCGTAAATCTCCACGAGCTGATTTCGAGGCTGAATTGGGTGAGCGATTGCGAAGTGAAATCAAATTACTGATGGCCCAGAATGAGAGGGAAAGAGAACGATCAGCCGATGCCCAACGGAGCAGCGAAAGGGAGAAGCAACGCTATGAGAAGGAGTTGCAAGAGCGCATAGCCTACTGTGAACGACTCAAACAGGAGATGGAAAAATTGGCCAGGGATAAGGACTCCGCCGAACAGGAACTAGAACATTTCAATGAACGTCTCACACTACAAGCCAGCGAAATTGAGAGTCTCGAATCTCGTTTAGTTACCCTCCAAGAAGCAGAAACTCGGCGTGCCAACACAAGGACACGTCAACATCAAGAGCTGACCAAATTGCATGCAGAAATCCATGAACTCAAAGGTAAACTGCTGTCGGCAGAATCCTCACGAGACTCTCTTGAACAGAAGATCACCCAATTGCGTTTCGATGTGAGTCGATCCAGTCAAAGGGAGGCCAAATTGGCAGAAGCATTAGCCCACGCCAATGATCGTCTGGCCCACAGTACAGATGATACAGTCCCGGCCCAGTTCTTGCAGAAAATGAAGGATATCAACACACTGCTCGAGGAGAATACCCAAGAGAATCGTCAGATGGCTGAGACAGTACAATATCTGGTCGGTGAACGTATTGCCCTGCAAAAGAGATGCGAGGAATTGGGTGCCAATGGTAATGTCAATGAACTGGAAGAGCGTTGCCGTCAGCTATTGGGTCGCTATCTCCGCGTTGAATCCCATCGCAAGGCTTTGGTCTATCAGAAGCGTTACCTAAAGCTGACACTGGAAAGCTATCAGGCCAGTGAGCAAATGGCAATGCAAGCACTGGCCGGTGGCCAGGCCGCCCCAGTACAAAAAAGAAGCACAAAAAAGTTGTTCAAGTAAGTCCCCGTCAAGCTATCTATCACTCCAAATCCTAATTATTGCTTTGCCTTCACAGGACTGTGGCATTGGCTATTATAGCCATTCAACGCATCAAGTATATTGGACGAATTTGGCATACCGGCAAGCGTATTGTCAGCAAATCCGTCTTCACCATCACCCAGCAAAAGTAAGATTTCGCCTCCAAGACAATCTTGTTGGTCAACTGTTCCTCCATTTATTAAGCTTCTGTATATACGCTATACCCCTCAATCATAACTACTACCATCCTCTTGTATCTTTTCCTTAGCTCTAAACTGCCCCTAGTGACAGTCAATATGAAAGTTAAGCTGAGTAAAGGCGAAACAGCCAAGAAATAATCATTATTATGACCAAGGTCTGCTTCTCTCTTAAATTCACCGACTTCTCACTGAATACCAAAATTATATGTAGACGTCACCAAATCTAGATTATTCATAAAAAAGGGATTGTTGATAGACTCAATATGATGACCAAAATTTGTACAATTAGTTCGAGTAGCCATACAAAAAGTTACCATGGATAAAAAACAAACTATTCAAAATCTATTTAAAACTCATATATATTTAATATGGAATTGTTTGACACTTAATTCCTCCTACGACGGACTATAACGATCGTCTTGTGGCATGTCTTGGGATTGCGGCACTTCCTAACTGGCCTACGGGTGTGGCACCAGTTGTTGCCCCTCCAGCAGCGTTTCTTGCCTGTGCTTGATGCTGTTGTTGTTGTGGTGGCCGATGCAGAAGTTGTTGTTGTAGTTGTCGATGCAGCAGTAGTTGTTGTTGTAGTTGTAGATGCTTCAGTTGATGAAGACGATTGTGATGCAGCCAAATGAATGGACAGAGCAATCAAGGAAATCACAATGAGGAATTTCATTTTGAATTGTAAGGATATGTGGAGTGTGGATCGAAGTGGATTGTATTGGTTGAAGCAGCTGAGTGTTCTGATTTAATCGGTTCAAAATTTCGTCTATTTATATGACTACTCAAGTCAGATCGAAGTATCTGTATACATTAGGGTTATTTGAAATAACATTTGAGGTATTTAAACAGCTGCGGTGGTATTTACCATTTGGGGTATTTAACAATTGATAGTTACGGAAATAAGAAATGAATATTAAAATATCTGTAAAGTGGCACAAAATTGTCTGTAAATATTGTATTTGAGATTTAGTTTATTGTACACCGATTTGTTCAGAGAATTACTCTTTCCGGCTAAAAGTATTTGGATTTTAAATATTATTGTCAAACGTGAATAACTAAATATGCACTAAAGTTTATTTTCGGATTCTGAATATATATAAAATATGATTCCGATATGGAATACTTTAGCAATATAATCCATGGTAACTTTTACAATATGAAGAAGGAAGTTTTTTCTTTTCATGTTAACACGTAGTTTTGTTTTAGTCCACGAAAAATATTGTATTTTCATTCACTCAAAGAATTTTCTTTTCCAATCCATTATTATTTTCAATTGAATCAATCATTATATATGTAGTAAACTATATGATTACCTTTTGTTAGTTGTTAAGTATCTGAATGCAAACTATATTGACTATCAACAATCCCAATTCTAATACTTAATCTCTTATCTTCTCCACCGATTTCTATTGGATCTGTAAATCACCACAGCTTTCATTTCAAATCTTTCGTTTTTGCTAATTATGTTTTTTTTTTTTTATAGGAATGTACCTGCTCTCAATGTGAATGCGCCGCCATCTCCTCTCCCTGTAGCCAATCCGAATCTACCCACCAATTCCAACAGCAACAGCAACAGCAACAACAACAACAATAATAATAAGATTCCGGGACGCCTCAGTTATGCTCCTGTCTCACCACCACTGGTGACTTTCAGCACATTACAACCCATTGTGCTGCCCCAGGACTATACCCTACAAGTGCCATCGGCATCACTGAGTCACAATAATAATAATAATAATAATAATAGTAATAACAATTACCATGAAAATAGCCTGCCCTCGTTGGCCAAATTAGATTGGGCCACAAACACACAAACACAGAAACAACCAAAACGAGCGCAAACGCGACTTCATTAAGATCTTTGCGCCCATATCCATAAGATCATAGAACCCATGTTAGTGTTACAACAATTTTAAGATGTTTTTAATAGTTTACCTAGTCCTAAGTGAAAGGAAAGTCCTCCCCGAAAGAACCACACACACACACAAACGCAAACACCAAACTTAGACATGTAATTTGATGAATATGATGTAAATGTTATTTGTATTTTTCTATATTTAAGTTCTTTCATACTTTTCCTACTTATTGTATATCACCATTAACACGACGACCCTTGTCTCTCTTACCCAGTATTTTTTTTTTTCCAAGTTAGTTATTAAATCTTCTCATTTAAGACTCCCGACTATTTAATTATTCGTTGTATAAGTTAATTAAAAACCAATTTTATTTCATTCATTGGAACTTCTTTAGAACTTGCATTTTTTTGTTTCATCTTGAATGTGCCTTATATAGACTACAACAACTGTTCAATAAACAAATAATCATGTTGAATCAAAAGCATTAATTTTACTATATAATTGTTAAAGAGAAGGGGGGGAAACTGGAGAATTTAATTCCTCCTTCGGCGGACAATAACGATTGTCTTGTGGCATGTCTTGGGATTGCGGCACTTCCTAACTGGCCTACGGGTGTGGCACCAGTTGTTGCCCCTCCAGCAGCGTTTCTTGCCTGTGCTTGATGCTGTTGTTGTTGTGGTGGCCGATGCAGAAGTAGTTGTTGTAGTTGTCGATGCAGCAGTAGTTGTTGTTGTTGTTGTAGATGCTTCAGTTGATGAAGACGATTGTGATGCAGCCAAATGAATGGACAGAGCAATCAAGGAAATCACAATGAGGAATTTCATTTTGAATTGGAAGTATAGGGCTCTAGGAGGATTCAAGTGATTGGTTGAAGCAACTAAATGTTCTGATTCAATCCACTCCAATTGGGCTGTATTTATACTAACTTTTGAAAACAATTTTCGTTTCGGTGTCTACCAATTTGTTTACCCAAATTGATCAAATCAATTGGTTTATATAGTCAAAAGCAAATACATCTATGTAAAATGTATTTGAACAGCTTCGTTTTGTATGCTTTATATCGCATAGTAAGCATTTGCTATTTGAAATTTAAAAATCGAAAAATTGGAAAACTCAAAATGCCCAAAAATATAAAATGAATTTCGATTTTGATTTTTTACTTAACTTTAATGATATAAACAAAATATTTGATACTTCTGATACATCGGAATAAACGGAAAACACAGCGAAACTCAGTGCATCCGTAAATGAAAATAGGAATGAAGCAATAAATACTGCCATGAGACTGTGCTCATCCTATTAACTGAACAGCATCCTAAATTTTCCTGATTCGCCACTTAATGGTCATTTAAGATATCAATAATAAGTTGATGCTCCTTTCGTTTGTGTCATTAAAAACTGTTACTAGCTTGAGAAAAAAAAGTATTTTACTTAACAAATTTTGGAACCAATCGTTCATATGAACCATACTCTCTCAGCTCATTATGACAATCAATAGTATGTACATATTAGAGAGCTGCACGACTCCACTCACTACGTAGAAAAATTGAATGGATTCGAATTGAATGAATGCGTATGAGTATAAGTACGCATTAAGTCTCATACCTACAGCATTCAAAGAAATGAGTTAGAATGAATGAAGCTTAAAACGAAATGAAATATTTGGCAGAGCCGAAGACACCCGAAAGAACTCGAGTTATAGCACAGACATCATTTCGTTCGCAGCACTAAAGCATGTCTTCCTATCTTTTCTATCCTACAGAAAACAAAAACAAAAAAAATTTTTTTTTGGCATTCGAATGAATTCATTTGGCGTTGAAAATTTCTTTGGCATTCTCACTCATTCAATTCGTCTATTGTCGTTTAAATGTTGTGCGACCGAGTCTTTCGCGAGCGCATTCATTCACTCAAATTCATGACGTTTCGCATTCAATTCAACTCAACTCATTTTAAGCTGAGTTAATTCGAATGTGCCTTTTTTGCCATTCATGCAGCTCTCTAGTACATATATGTATACTTTATGTAGCCGAAAGATGCAGCCTCTTAAACGTTGCCTACTTCTCAGCAAATTTTATGCTGAAATAAGCAAAGAAAACAAATTGTACATCAATCTAAAATAAAACTTACGGTAATTGTACAAAAAACGAAAATTCAAGTTGTATTATAATTGTATTATTTATTTATAATCATAAAAAGGATTGCAGAATTTAGTTTCTCCTACGGCGGACTATAACGATCGTCTTGTGGCATGTCTTGGGATTGCGGCACTTCCTAACTGGCCTACGGGTGTGGCACCAGTTGTTGCCCCTCCAGCAGCGTTTCTTGCCGGTGCTTGATGCTGTTGTTGTTGTGGTTGCCGATGCAGAAGTAGTTGTTGTAGTTGTCGATGCAGCAGTAGTTGTTGTTGTTGTTGTTGTAGATGCTTCAGTTGATGAAGACGATTGTGATGCAGCCAAATGAATGGACAGAGCAATCAAGGAAATCACAATGATGAATTTCATTTTGAATTGTAAGGATATGTGGATTGTGGATCGAAGTGGATTGTATTGGTTGAAGCAGCTGAGTGTTCTGATTTAATCGGTTCACAACTTCATCTATTTATATGACTACTCAAGTCAGATCGAAGTATCTGCAGAAATTTAAATTATTTGAACTAATGTTCTGTCTATTTAGACAGCTGCTTTTTGTTTTTATATTTTCAAAAATTTATATAAGATGTAAGCTACGGAAGTAATATTTGTAAAATTATAAAAAATTGTATGTTAATATGTCAGATTTGTTCAGAAATTGAATTTTTTGTAGAATGATCTAATTTAAATAATAATTGATGAAATCATTATCTTAAAATTGTTGGAACGTACTAGAATTTTTTTCAATATTTCCTAAAACAAATATCAGAATCTATGTATATATTACAAGACCTAATCTAAACTAAAAACTGATTTTTATTAAGGATGCCATTATCCCTGTATATATATATTTATGTTTATGAAAGAAAATATATTTTCCATCTCTAAAAAAAAAAAAATTCATACAATACACTAAATCTCTGGCATATTTACAGACAATTTCCGCCACTTTACACATATTTTGATATTTATTTCAGATTTCTGTAACTAACAATTTATGTTAATTTACGAATTTAAGTTAAGAAAACATACATAACACATGCCGCAGCTGTTTAAATACCCCAAATGTTACTTCAAATAACCCTAATGTATACAGATACTTCGATCTGACTTTAGTAGTCATATAAATAGACGAAATTGTGAACCGATTAAATCAGAACACTCAGCTGCTTCAACCAATACAATCCACTTCGATCCACACTCCACATATCCTTACAATTCAAAATGAAATTCCTCATTGTGATTTCCTTGATTGCTCTGTCCATTCATTTGGCTGCATCACAATCGTCTTCATCAACTGAAGCATCTACAACTACAACAACAACTACTGCTGCATCGACAACTACAACAACTACTTCTGCATCGGCCACCACAACAACAACAGCATCAAGCACAGGCAAGAAACGCTGCTGGAGGGGCAACAACTGGTGCCACACCCGTAGGCCAGTTAGGAAGTGCCGCAATCCCAAGACATGCCACAAGACAATCGTTATTGTCCGCCGAAGGAGGAATTAAATTCTCCAGTTTCCCCCCCTTCTCTTTAACAATTATATAGTAAAATTAATGCTTTTGATTCAACATGATTATTTGTTTATTGAACAGTTGTTGTAGTCTATATAAGGCACATTCAAGATGAAACAAAAAAATGCAAGTTCTAAAGAAGTTCCAATGAATGAAATAAAATTGGTTTTTAATTAACTTATACAACGAATAATTAAATAGTCGGGAGTCTTAAATGAGAAGATTTAATAACTAACTTGGAAAAAAAAAAATACTGGGTAAGAGAGACAAGGGTCGTCGTGTTAATGGTGATATACAATAAGTAGGAAAAGTATGAAAGAACTTAAATATAGAAAAATACAAATAACATTTACATCATATTCATCAAATTACATGTCTAAGTTTGGTGTTTGCGTTTGTGTGTGTGTGTGGTTCTTTCGGGGAGGACTTTCCTTTCACTTAGGACTAGGTAAACTATTAAAAACATCTTAAAATTGTTGTAACACTAACATGGGTTCTATGATCTTATGGATATGGGCGCAAAGATCTTAATGAAGTCGCGTTTGCGCTCGTTTTGGTTGTTTCTGTGTTTGTGTGTTTGTGGCCCAATCTAATTTGGCCAACGAGGGCAGGCTATTTTCATGGTAATTGTTATTACTATTATTATTATTATTATTATTATTGTGACTCAGTGATGCCGATGGCACTTGTAGGGTATAGTCCTGGGGCAGCACAATGGGTTGTAATGTGCTGAAAGTCACCAGTGGTGGTGAGACAGGAGCATAACTGAGGCGTCCCGGAATCTTATTATTATTGTTGTTGTTGTTGCTGTTGCTGTTGCTGTTGCTGTTGGAATTGGTGGGTAGATTCGGATTGGCTACAGGGAGAGGAGATGGCGGCGCATTCACATTGAGAGCAGGTACATTCCTATAAAAAAAAAAAACATAATTAGCAAAAACGAAAGATTTGAAATGAAAGCTGTGGTGATTTACAGATCCAATAGAAATCGGTGGAGAAGATAAGAGATTAAGTATTAGAATTGGGATTGTTGATAGTCAATATAGTTTGCATTCAGATACTTAACAACTAACAAAAGGTAATCATATAGTTTACTACATATATAATGATTGATTCAATTGAAAATAATAATGGATTGGAAAAGAAAATTCTTTGAGTGAATGAAAATACAATATTTTTCGTGGACTAAAACAAAACTACGTGTTAACATGAAAAGAAAAAACTTCCTTCTTCATATTGTAAAAGTTACCATGGATTATATTGCTAAAGTATTCCATATCGGAATCATATTTTATATATATTCAGAATCCGAAAATAAACTTTAGTGCATATTTAGTTATTCACGTTTGACAATAATATTTAAAATCCAAATACTTTTAGCCGGAAAGAGTAATTCTCTGAACAAATCGGTGTACAATAAACTAAATCTCAAATACAATATTTACAGACAATTTTGTGCCACTTTACAGATATTTTAATATTCATTTCTTATTTCCGTAACTATCAATTGTTAAATACCCCAAATGGTAAATACCACCGCAGCTGTTTAAATACCTCAAATGTTATTTCAAATAACCCTAATGTATACAGATACTTCGATCTGACTTGAGTAGTCATATAAATAGACGAAATTTTGAACCGATTAAATCAGAACACTCAGCTGCTTCAACCAATACAATCCACTTCGATCCACACTCCACATATCCTTACAATTCAAAATGAAATTCCTCATTGTGATTTCCTTGATTGCTTTGTCCATTCACTTGGCTGCATCGCAATCCTCCTCATCAACTGAAGCATCTACAACTACAACAACAACTACTGCTGCATCGACAACTACAACAACTACTTCTGCATCGGCCACCACAACAACAACAGCATCAAGCACAGGCAAGAAACGCTGCTGGAGGGGCAACAACTGGTGCCACACTCGCAGACCAGTTAGGAAGTGCCGCAATCCCAAGACATGCCACAAGACGATCGTTATAGTCCGTCGTAGGAGGAATTAAATTCTGCAATCCTTTTTATGATTATAAATAAATAAAATCTCCTTTAAATCTACATTGAAATTTCCGTTTTTTTTGCACAATTGTCATTGTTTTTCTCTTTATACATTTGCATAGTGTTATTTGCTCAAAAGTATGCAACATTTTAGTAGCAAAATGAGAGAATATAGTTCATATATCCCATATTTTCTTAAGAAATGTCCAAATCTCATATACTCAAAGGACCAACTTACATTTACAGTGTGTAGCGATAGATTGCAATATATATATATATATGTACACATAATGAAATGGCCCAATTTACAGCATTATCTTTACTTTAATTATTGAAAGCGATGTAATTGCGAATTGAAAATAACTATCAATTGAAAATCGGTTCTCTTTTTTAAGGACACTGCTACTTGAGTTAATTATTTTCAATATGCCGACGCTGGATTCTCTTTAAACCTATTTATTTCTCCACAATTCCTGTTGAAAACTTTCCCATATCGTTTGATACTTATAGTTATACTTATAAAGGTGGAAACGGAAAAAATAGACAGCTTAAGAACTCGCAATCATTTCAAGAGGATCGATTGACATTTTTTGTTACCCTGTTGTGGTACATCTCGTCAGACTGTTTCCAGTAGCTAGCTAATGCTTATTATGCTGTGCTAAGCATACAAAACGAAGCTGTTCAAATACATTTTACATATATGTATTTGCTTTTGACTATATAAACCAATTGATTTGATCAATTTGGGTAAACAAATTGGTAGAAACTGAAACGGAAATTGTTTTCAAAAGTTAGTATAAATACAGCCCAATTGGAGTGGATTGAATCAGAACACTTAGTTGCTTCAACCAATCACTCGAATCCTCCAAGAGCTCTTTACTTCCAATTCAAAATGAAATTCCTCATTGTGATTTCCTTGATTGCTCTGTCCATTCATTTGGCTGCATCACAATCGTCTTCATCAACTGAAGCATCTACAACTACAACAACAACTACTGCTGCATCGACAACTACAACAACTACTTCTGCATCGGCAACTACAACAACAACAGCATCAAGCACCGGCAAGAAACGCTGCTGGAGGGGCAACAACTGGTGCCACACCCGCAGGCCAGTTAGGAAATGCCGCAATCCCAAGAGATGCCACAAGACAATCGTTATAGTCCGCCGTAGGAGAAATTAGGACTAAGGCATTGATTGTATAAATATTCAACAAAAATGCAATAAATTTTGAACTAAAAAGTATTTTTCTGTCTGTGGGAGCGAAGATTAAACAACCAAATGTCGAGACAAATGCACATTTCTCTAGGCAAATCGACAGAAATGACACGAAATCTTTTCAATGCAATTGTATTTTATTCATGTTACCGAGTTACGCGTTAGAAACGGGCGAACCTTCTTTCTCCCCGTCGTCCTAGACGGTAACCACGCTCACGTACACGGATACGTCTGACAATCGTTCCACCGCTGCTGTCGCTGCCATCGTCTTCACCTCTTCTGTAACGGCGGCGGCGACGACCGCTGCCTCCATCTTCGTTCCGCCTGATGATGATCACACGACGGCGACGGCGACGACGACGACGATGCTTCTTTGTGGAAGAGGAGGTGGTGCTGGTGGTGGTTGTGGTAGTGGCTTCTGTGGTGCTTGCTGATGATGATGCTGCGGTTGTTGTTGCTGCCGTTGTCGTTGTTGCTGCTGTTGTTGTTGTTTGTGCTGCGGTAGTTGGGGCACTGGTTGACCAAGAGACCGCCACAAGTGCGGCCAAAATGGCCAAAGAAAGCACTAGAACTGGTCGCATCGTTGTTAAGACGAAGACTTCATATAACTGATTTTCTTTGGCTTAGTTAACTGGTTATTTATAGGAAATCAACTTGTATATAATCCAAAAATAGAAAAAGATGTTCGCTCCTCTGTTTGCCAAGTAAATAGAAATTAAAAACCAAATTGGATTTTCCCAAAATTCCCTCATTTTTTCTTTTTTCATTTTTTTTTTCTCTTAGTGTACCGTTAGTCTGCAAAAATTTTTAGTTTACATTGTTCTATTTTGCTTTGCCTGTGTGTACTTAATGCGAATGAAAAGAATACGAAACAGAAGCCAAATAACTAAATTATAATAACTTGAGCAATATTTGCTTGATAGTCTGTGTTCTTTTGTTTCCCTTCCCCCATAAAAAAAAGTAAAAACAAAATAGAAACAGTGGAAACAATAACTCTTTGGTAACTTTCCTTTCTTTCAACTAAGTGTGCATATGAAAGTACTAAATGTATTTGCTGCACAGTTAGTTAAAGCGAGATGACTATAGTGAACAACTTTGTTACAGTAGGAGCTGGAAATATCATACTCATGGAATGCTTAACTTGTAAAACAGTCAGCTAGGATAATCGTGTGGGATGGCTACTGTACTTAAATACGCCACATACTCAAAAACCGCTCTTTCAGCTTTCATTGATCATCGATGATAAAACTAACAGCATGAGGGCCCCAGAGGGTTGAAAAGGCAAAAACTTACACAATATAGAATAATCGTTAGTGATATTATTGTTATTCGCATTATGATTAAACGGCTCCCAATAAGAGTTCCATATCAATTAGCTACGTCGTATACGTAATATAAGACACAAAACCAATGTCAACTTTGTAAATAGAGGAAAATCCTAAATTTGAATTTCTCAAACATATTTATTTTACAGGTGATTGGAGCGTGGCTTTCTACAAGTTAGATGACACCTGTGTCTGTTAAAGCTAGAACGCCTGCGACGACGACGGCAACAAATGTTGCAAAAACAATTGATGGTAAACCAATATTTAACATCTTTCAATTAACTTTCAAAGTTTCAACTATTACAGCAGTTGTTTTTGGATCTGAACTACATATATGTACATATATATTTAACTTGCTTTTTGTTCAATTTTAGATGAATAAATATATGAGCATAGTTTGTATATACCCAAAAATCATAATAGGAAAAAACCCAATGTTACAAATTAGTTGGACAGTGTAGCATAACTTTTGGTTTAGGCTAGTGTACTATGGCATAGCAGAAATTTGGGCTTTATAACAATTAAAATGTATATAGCATAGCTTTAAGAAACAAAATGAAAAATAAAAGATATGTTTAAGTATGTGAATGATGGAAGGAAAAGCCAATTATAGACAGATTTTTGGTTTCAAATGCTCATTGAATTTACTTTATTAGGTACATATGTGGAGTTGAGAGGTTTTCCCCATTAAATGGTCGTTGTCCTACGAATGACACGTACTACACGCCTACGCCTGTTGCCAGTGCTGCCAGAGTTGCCACCGCTTGTGATAATGCGACGGATGATCACACGACGGCGACGACGCCTCCTCTTCTTGGTCTTCTCTGTAGTTGTTGTGGTGGTATCTGAAGCATCTGTTGTTGTTGTTGTGGTATCTGAAGCTGCTGTTGTTGTCGTTGTTGCTGAGGCACTGGTGGTTGTTGTTGTAGTGGTGGTCGTTGAACTTGTGCTCGAGCTGGAACTGCCACTTGCCTCACCGAAGGAGACGAATGTGGCCAGAACGACAATGGCCACAAATAGGGATAGAACTACAGGACGCATTTTAGTTTTAGAAGCGGAAATATTGAAATTGTATTTCAACTGCAATCGTTTGAAGAATGAACACGAATATTTATACCAAAATCTAAACTTATATCTCTCGAATTATGTTATTTTTAAACCATTGTCCGTACGACAAACAAACACAGATGGTGTGTGGTCTTTGTGCGTTTGGAATAGACACAATTATCTTAAACTAATTGTCTACACAATTTTCTCAACTATTTTGAATTTACTTTACATTCCAACGACACGCTTAGAAATGTGACGTCAGAAATGCAAAAGTTATTAACATAGCAACCAATTTTATACATTTGTTCTTTAACAAAAACAATTAGATTTTGGGTTTAAAAAACTATATGAAAGGGGAAATTTGGTAAAAGTTTCAAATGAACTAAACTGGACTAGAATCTTTATTCCAAAATCTTGGTTTCCATATCTCTTTATTGCTAGATCGAAAACGGTGGGAGAGTTCACTTTGTATGTATAATTTTGGAATTAGAATCCAATATTACGCCGTTTGGTTATAGAGTAAAAACCATGAAATATTTATAAATCATTGGACATTGTTAAAATTTTAAATCCCTTTTGATTGAATCTTGCAATTTACGAAACAAAAAATAGTTTCATATTGAACATGACAAGCAGTTACTGCAACTGGTCGTATACGTAATATAACCCTATGACAGCTTTGTGAATTCATTAAAAACTCTTAAAACTTGAATTGCTCAATTATATTTATTTCTCAGTTGATTAGAGGTAAAGGATCTTCAATAAATGGCCTATATGGCAGTCCTGCGCACTGTTACACGGACACGACGACGACGACGGTTGCCGTTGCCATTTCCAATGGGACCACCAGCGATTCTGCGCCTGATGATAACCACACGCCTGCGACGACGACGACGATTCCTTCTGGTGCTCGTTTCAGTTGTTGTTGTTGTGTCATCCGATTCCGTTGTTGTTGTTGTCGTTGTGGTTGTTGTTGTTGTTGGAGACGTATCTGTGGGCGTGGTGGGACTAGTTGGAGTTGTTGGACTAGTTGGAGTCGTTGGACTAGTTGGAGTTGTAGGACTAGTTGGAGTTGCAGGACTAGTTGGCGTCGTTGGAGTATCGGTTGGTGCGTCAGCCGAGGCAGACAATGCCACAAGTGCTGACAACAGGACGAAGGAAAGCGCTAAGATAGGTCGCATCGTGCAAGTGAATCTTATTCTACTTTAACGAAATGATTTCTTACTATATGGCAAACAGAGCGAAACAAAAGTATTTATAGGAAAGTTGAGCTAAATTTTGTTTTATTTTCTTTTTTTTTTTGATTTTCATAGTGCCAAAGAAATTTGTGAAAACATTTGATGGTAAATCAATATTTACTTTCATTCAATTGACTCTCCTAACATGTCTCAAATATTACAGCAGTTGTTTTTTGGATCAAAACTATATAGATATTTGCCTAGTCCTTTGTTCTATTCTGTGCAGATGAACAAACAGATGTACAGAGTTTGTTTAGCCAAAAATCATGATAGGGGGGAAAAAAAAGAACCTTAAAGTTACAAATTTACTTGGTTAGTGTAGCATAATTATCGGTTAAGACTAGTATACTATGGCATAGCAGATATTTGGGCTTTATAACACATGAAAATTTATATAGCCTAACTTTAAGAAACATATGATTAAACCATTTGAAGAGCTTTTACAAAGTAAACAGAATCGCTTCGTAAGTAAACAAAGCAGATAACAAAATTGAAAGCGTGGGAAAACATTGACTTAATCTGCTCAATGAAAAGGGAATGACATGTCTGCTCTACAATTGAGATTTAAACTTGGATTTAGATCCAATTATAGATAGATTTTTGGTTTCAAATGTTCATTGAATTTACTTTATTAGGTACATATGTGGAGTTGGGAGGTTTTCCCCATTAAATGGTCGTTGTCCTACGAATGACACGTACTACACGCCTGCGCCTGTTGCCAGTGCTGCCAGAGTTGCCACCGCTTGTGATAATGCGACGGATGATCACACGACGGCGACGACGCCTCCTCTTCTTGGTCTTCTCTGTAGTTGTTGTGGTGGTATCTGAAGCATCTGTTGTTGTTGTTGTGGTATCTGATGCTGCTGTTGTGGTTGTTGTTGCTGAGGCACTGGTGGTTGTTGTTGTAGTGGTGGTCGTTGAACTTGTGCTCGAGCTGGAACTGCCACTTGCCTCACCGAAGGAGACGAATGTGGCCAGAACGACAATGGCCACAAATAGGGATAGAATTACAGGACGCATTTTAGTTTTAGAAGCGGAAATATTGAAATTGTATTTCAACTGCAATAGTTTGAAGAATGAACACGAATATTTATACCAAAATCTAAGTTCTATCCACTTTAAAGGGGGAAAGCTCGAATTTAATGTTATTTTTAAACCATTGTCCATTGTACGTTAGACAAACACAGATGGTGTGTGGTCTTTGTGCGTTTGGAATAGACACAGTAAACTTTACGTTTGACATTTTTATTGTGTATACAATTCTTTTTTATGCTCTTTTTATATTAGCATTACATTCCATCGACGCACTTGGGAATATCACGTCAGAAATACAAATTTTTGTTTTTGGGGGAAAACCTTTTCGAAAGTAAATACTCATAGAACATATGTAACCATTAAATTTACGTAAACTTTTGAATACAAAAAAAAAAAGAATAGAAAGTGAAATTTGTATCATGCCGAAAGACATAGAATTTACTAAAGTCTGGGATCTTGGCGATTGGGATTCGCGTGCCATTAAAAAATATGGTTCTATATCGAAAATTCAAAAGGAATTGCGGCAGGGCAACTGGTCATATCTCTGCCATCATCCAGAGGTAAAAGTATATAGCCCGATTCTGATTCTGAAATAGCTAAAATTCTTTTCCAGATACGTGCCATTATTCGAATAATATTGCGTGAGGCTGTCAATGTTCAGCCAAAGGGCCCGGAAGTTCGAAAATTCGTGGCCGATTTCTTCAATTGCAGAACTACACCGCTTTTGGTGCCCATGGTGAGTGTGGAGAATGGAGGAGAAGTGTAATTCTCTTTCCTATATCCTATACTCGATTCCCGTTTAGATAAACGGCCAGTTGAAGTATGTGAAGGAGCAACTGAAACGTGGTCGCTGGAGCATGTATGATGCAGAAATGCTTTTCATGGAGAGTCAATCCACACATTCGCTGCTGTCCACAGCCTCCGTAGAGAGCAATGTGCATCCAATTTTGACCTATGCACTGGTTTACAAGAAGCCCGATGAATGTGATATTGATAATCCATAAATTTTTATGTTTAGTTCTGGCAAACAAAAGAAAAATTTGTTAACAAATTGTAGTAAATAGTTTATAGCAATTTGATAGCATCTCTCTTGGGTGGCAGCATTTCCAGTTCATCATACTCGGCCGAGCTAACTGGGATAAGGGGTGGCATCATTATCTCACTGCTATTGGGCACACCTGGCGGCGGTGGTGGACGGTTGCCAGTCTTTTTTGGAATTCCAATCAATGTCTCCTCCAATTCCTTGGATTTTAGATAGTTATTGATCATTGAAATTACATCAAAATCATTCTCCCTTGATGGCGCCTCTGTTGCTCCTCCAGCCACTACCACCAATGTGGCATAAAGTCCAAAAATTATCCACCTCATTTGAATCTCTGATATAAACTGTTGGCACTGCATTGGACGCGACTCTTTTTTATAGTATGCATAACAATAATTATCAAATTGAAAAAGTTGAATTGAAATCTTATCTGTATGTGGATTTCCCCCCTTGTTGTCTACCAAAAAAAAGTTCCATAGAGATGCGCTTGGTCATTGTCCAAGCAAAACTCTCAAATCACTCTCTCTCTCTCCCTCACTTATAGGAAATGAAATTTGTGTGGCGACAACTACGTAATTTCCAAATACTTTAAATATATATATATATATATATACAATTCCTATTTTAATATTAGCAAACATTCTTAGCAAATCTTATATTAAAAAAAACTCAATTTCTATTTATTTAATTATTAGATAAGATTATAAATGGCATATCAACGACTAATGGTCGAACTATTTTTATCATCAATGGGTGAATGGGGGGTACGGACTATGCCCAAAAAAAACACTTTAACTCTTGAAGACATTAGAATATGTATTAAATGTAAATAATATAATAGGAAAAAAAACAAAAAAAAAAATTAGTCTTGTATGGATTCAAAAAATCAAGAAACCTTTATACAAAACGCTTTTCGAGCAAAAATTCCTAATAATTAATATATATATAGATAGATATATATATATATATATATATATATATGTATGTACATATGTATATTTAGCATGCAAGTATAAATTGCTTCTATGTATTCGATTTATTTATACTGACAAAATTACTGCTTTAATCAGTTGTGTTCAAAACGAAACAAAACTCTTTATTCAATTTTTGTATATATATATATATATATAGTATGTAATTAACTGTAAAATCAGTTCGACACTTAGAAGCAAACGGATATAAGGCCAAAATGTTTTGCAAACACAAAAGAAAAGAAAAATTTAAGTTTGTGAAACAAAAAAAAAAATATCTTACATATATAGTTTAAACTTTAAAGTTTACAAATTTTGTAATGCTTTTTTTAAACTTTAGTATCTAAATGTATATAATCTAATATATATATAAATATTTATGTAGTCCATAAGATATCTTTAAACTGTATACAGAATAAAAACACAGCGAGCAACTAAATGGCTTCTGTTAAAAAAAAAACAACACAAAAAATTTCGACTTCAAAAAAAAAATGGCAAGAAATTGCCCTCGGACTGATTTTCTGACACTTTTGTTAAATTTATATGCCATCTCGCTCACTTTCATTTTAGGATTGACACACTGGCGCCCACTAGCGGGCAACAATTGCGACATATTTTTGATATTCAATCAGATTTAGAATCTAGACAAAAGTTCAATTACTACAATATATCATGTTTATCTTTCACCTAATTGACAACTTTGATTTGAATTTTACACTTAGAGTAGAAAAATTATGTTCATATTATGACGTATTTTGAAAGGGAGACAAAAAAATTTATTGTTTTTATGTTTTTTGGATAGATTGGCAAACTTTTACTTAGAATATAAATTGTTTTCCTACGCCATTAAATCTGTTGATGAAATTCTTTTTTTTTTTTTTTTTTCTTTTGTCGCATTTTTCTTTTTGTTTTCTTTAGTTACGAGTAATTGCCTAATAATGATTATTAGTCCCTGCTATTTACATGTGTTTCAAAATATATATATGTACATACTGAACGACATTTAATTTAGTCAAAGTCAAACTGATAGCCACGATCGACAAAACTGAGACCCCGTTCCGAGAATGGAAAATAGTCGGCAAAGACAATATAGTCCCTATAATCGGTTGAGTTATACAGATTCTAAAAACATACAAACAAATATTACATATCATATAGAAATTGGTATTGGGTAAAAAAAGAAAACTCACCTTGGCCTTGATGAAATCCTCAAAACCGCATAATTCACAATAGATTAACAATGGTGGTGTATTACGATAATCTGGTCGATCCTTGTGTGGCTCTCGTGCTTTAAGCAATTGTAGGGAACGCTCAAGAAATTTCGGTGTCAATTCCCGACAATATGAGACATCCAAGTACTGCAGTCGTGGACATAATTCAATGAATTTGATTAGGAAATCATCACTTAAATTGGAACAATTGCGCAAGCATAATAAACGCAAATCTGTCATTGTTGTATAACGTTCCAAATGATCAACCGAATGCGTCCAACTGCATATGGCCAAACGTTGAAGTTTCTTATGTGTCCATATTGGTAATTTGGCATTCCAGCCGGGTTCCAATGGCATATAATAACCATCGACAGCAAAACCGATAATATTTTTAGCTTTTCTTTCCATTATTTCATAAAATTCATAGGCTAATCCAATGCTATGATCATAGCTCTCCACGCTGACCTGTTTGGGCCACTCTGGATCCAAAAGAACAATCAATTGCCTTAAGGATGGCAATTCTAATACATCGAATAACACTGATTTTAAGGTGGCCAAATTTAATTTGAGTGTAGTGAGATTCTTTAGATATTGAACACAATTGTCGAGGCGCAGTTGACTAATCGAATCGTATATTCGTATATCGAGGACACGCAGATCAACCAATTGCCTAAATAGTCAATAAGAAAATGTGTAATCGTAGAGTATTGAATGGATAATTAATCATATATATATTGTTTACTTACTTGCACAACTCATCAAGATAGTTTTGTTCCAATTCGTAGTCTTTATGCTGATCATCGTACAAATGTAATTCTTGCAATTGACGAAAATTCGACAAATACTGCCCTTGTATGGGCGTGGTGAGACGTAGACGCTTTAGATTTGGCAACATATACGCCATTTTACGAATGCTTCTATCCGAGGGATAACAATCCACATCTTCCGGCTCATAGTAGAAACACGTTACCATTGGCAACACATAAATTTCCATATCATTCAAGTCTTTAAGCAGAGTGCGCAGGCAACTGTTTACAAACACTTCTTTAATATATGGACGCATTAGCTGAAGAAAGTATATCAAATCCTCAGAGTTGGGTAGAATTTCGCGCCACTCGTCCAAGTCCAGGCAATTATATGAATGCGAGTATCGCCATTGGGTCAAACAAATTGTTTGAAATCTCTGACACACACGGGAAACAGCCATTTCGGCGTGCAAATCTTGCAAACGTTCGAAAATGCAAGCCAAACAATCATCATTCAATTTTAGTATCTGAGCTGTTTCACTTTCGGGTTGCTTTATGTCGGTCTTCTCTGGAGATGGTGTGGCAGCAGCCATGGCTTTTCAATTTTAATTCGTAACCAATTGATAAAACTTGCATTAAAACAATTATTTTGTGCTTCAGTAAAACAGCTGTTTGTTGTTAGTGTTGGACAACTGTACTGCTCGAATGCTGATGACCGATTGCAGCAGCGATAAATTTTTCACTGAGTATATGCCGCCTCTCTCGCACACTCGTGCGCGAATTATTTTAAATAATTCGCCTTTTCTTTGAGAGAATACGCTGCGCTTTTTTAAAATATAATTTGCCGCTTGTTTTAATGTAATTCGCTGCGCTTTTTTGAAAAGTGAAAGTTAAATAATAAATTCGCTGCAGCAAAATTCATCGTAGATCTGGAGAACCATCGATAGTGCTGTTACTAGTTAGCCTTTCTTTCGATGGTTTAAACCATCGATATTATCGATTAAATTTTTGCTATTAAATTGGTATACCCTGTACCAACTAGCTTCAGCTTTTATAGTCTCCAAGATCTGTGTCTCTACGGACATTCGCTAAAATACCAACCAATAGTTGTTTCCCAAAAATTTAGGTAAATAAAAATAATATCAAATGACTTAATTTGTGACTTACATTTGTAAATTTTCGACTTACCTTAAACCATCGATATATCGACATCTTCCATCGATATATTGAGATGCTAAATTTCCATCGATACTATCGATGGTTCCATTCGAAGGTTTTCCAGCTCTAATCCAACGTTCATTTCTAAAAACACGTGTGTGAGGCAAAGCGGGCACTTTTTTATTATTGCTAAAAAGGGGCTTAATTTTATTAATTAAAAGCAATGGCGGATCTGCTAAAAATTACCGATGCAATAGTATTCGAGTATCTACAAGGCAAAGACAAAAATCTAGCCAAGGTTTTCCAACAGAAGACAAAAGCGGTAAGAAAATTATATTTTGTATGTATTTGTCTTGTTGTTGTGTTTAGCGGCAAACTGCAACTGCAAATAAATGTACATGTATATGAATCTGACAGAGTGTAAGTTAAGCATGTGCTTGTGTGTGTGTGGGTGGGATTCCAGCCTGGGTGCACATGATGGATGGAGCATATAAATTCTGGAGCGGATCATCTGGTTATGGCGAGACCACGTGTTTTCTTCTTGTTGCACTAACCAAACAATTGTTTTCTTTTTGTTTTGCTCCATTTTCAGGCAAACGTTGCTAAGAATACACCAAAGCTGCATGACATTTTGCAGTTTTATCAAACAAAAAGTGAAACAAAAATTCCACAAATTAAGTTAGGAGCTAAGGACAGCGACAGTGACGATGACAGTGATTCGGATTCAGACTCCGAAGATAGTCCAGCAACACCGGCAGCAGTCAAGAAGCCCGCTTTAAGCAATGGCAAGGCAACAAAAGCAGCAGAATCAAGCAGCGACGATAGTGACTCAAGTGATGAGCCGGCTAAACCAAATGTCAAGGCTGCTCCAGCAAAACCAATTGCATCTGCCAAGAAAGCTGACAGCAGCTCTAGTGAAGAATCCTCCTCAGAAGATGAAAAGCCAGCGCCCAAGAAGGCAGCAGTGACACCTGCCAAGCCCGCCGCACCAGCAAAGAAATCTGCAGCGGCTTCTTCCTCCAGTGATGAAGATTCCTCCTCGGAAGAAGAAAAACCAGCTGCCAAAAAGACCACTGCTGCTGCTACTCTGGCCAAAAAGCCAGCTGAATCCTCTAGCGAAGAAAGCTCCTCGGAAGAAGAGGCAGCTCCAAAGAAACCCGTGGCCACAAAGTCACCTGCACCAGCAAAGGCTAAGAAATCGGAAAGCTCCAGTGAGGATAGCTCTTCCGATGATGAGACACCAGCGCCGGCTAAGAAATCCCCTGTAAAGGCAGCGCCAGCCAAGAAGGCAGACTCCTCAAGCGATGACGATAGCGATTCAGATGAAAAGACTGCACCAAAGAAGCAAGCTGCTGTAAAGGCCAGTCCCGCCAAGAAAGCTGATTCATCTAGCGACGACTCGGATTCTTCCTCCGATGACGACGACGACGAAGAAGAAGCACCCAAAAAATCAGCAGTCACTTCTACAAAGGCTGCACCATCAATACCAGCCAAAAAAGCTGACTCGTCCAGTGATGATTCCTCCTCAGAAGATGAAACACCAGCTGTGGCTGCCAAAAAGCCAGCGCCAGCTGCTGTCAAAAAGCCAGCACCAGCTGCTGCCAAGAAAAAAGACGAATCTGAAGATTCCTCCGATGACAGCGATAGCTCTGAAGATGAGAAACCCAAGGCCAAGGCAGTGACAACTAAGCCTGTTGCTGCTGCTGCTGCCTCTAAGAGCAGCAGTGAAGAAGATTCCTCTAGCGATGATGATGAGGCTGCTCCAGCTGCTGTTAAGCCAACTGTTAAGAAACCAGTTGCCACACCAGCTAAAAAGCAAGAGTCCTCATCCAGTGATGACTCCTCCGATGACGATGAAGAACCAGCAAAGAAAAAGCCAGCAACAGCACCTGTCCCAGCCAAAAAGAAGCAAGAGAGCAGTAGTTCTGATGACAGCGATTCTGAAGAGGAATCTGGTGAGGTTAAGCCAAAGCCAGCTGTTGCTAATGGTGGTTCCAAACCTGGCCAAAAGCGCAAATTCAGCGGAGGTGATCCCGAAGAAGCTACACCCAATAAGAAATACAGCAACTTTGTTAAATCTGGAGATCAGCAGGTAAGAACAAAAGTTATATGGACGAGTTGTAAGTTGTATATATATTTTTCTAGCTTGAATCATCGAAAAAAGATTCCGGTTAGGATAGAGTTTTGATTTAATAGAGTTTTTAAACAGATCTGTTAAATATAAGGACTATAAAATTGCAATTTTAAATATAGAAACTTTTTTTTTAACCAATTTAGTGAAATTTAAAATGTTTTAAAGAAATTTTAGTAAATCGTCTCTATTTTGTTTTCTTTTAAAGATGTTAAATGTTAAATTAGTTAGTTAGTAGATTATGACTACATAGGCCAGATCAAAAGCTATAGGATTAACACTTTTATCGTATCTAACTAGTTTTTGTATATAAATATTAAAAATTGAATCCATTAACACACAGAATGGTTACCAGAATTCCACTCCTGAGAACAGCCGCAACCGTCAGTTGAATAACAGTGCTGGCGGCGGTGGCAGCAGCAGTGGCCGTCGTCGTTCGCCCTTCCGACGTGTACGCACTGAAGAAATCGAAGTAGATCAACGTGTCCAAGATATGTCCTTTGAGGCGAAGGTGAGTGCCGCAAATGCATTTGAGTGTTGCGTGTGAAGTGTGTTTTTGCGTGCGGGCAAAGGGATTAGCTGGAGGGAGAGAGGGTGGGATCTGTTTGTAGAAAAGTTAAACGCTCAGAGAGGGGAATATGCACACACAAATTACCTAACGAAACTCAAATCCATTTGTGGCACCTATGATTTTAGGCCAAATTATTTGCTATTCTCTCAAATTATGATTTGTGTTTGATGACCCTCTTTGGCGTTTTTCTTTTGCTATTCCACAGGATAATGGCGGTGACTTCAAGAAAGGCGGTGGACGTGGTGGACGAGGTGGCAGTGGTTTTGCCGGACGACCAGATCGCAGCACATGGGAGACAAATAAACATAATGGCGGTGGTGGCAATGATGCCGGTGGCGATGGCGGCGGCTTTAAAAAGTTTGGTGAACGCAAAAGTTTCGGTGGCTTTGATAGAAACAATCAGAGAGGAGGAGGTGGTGGACGTGGCGGTGGCGGCTTTGGTGATAGAGGCCGTGGAGGTGGTGGACGTGGTGGAGGCGGTTTCAACGATAGAGGGCGTGGAGGCGGTGGTCGTGGCGGCGGTGGTTTTGGTGATAGAGGACGTGGCGGTGGCGGACGTGGTGGCGGTCGTGGACGTGGAGGCGGTGGTGGTTTTGGCAACAAATCCTTTGACTCTGGTCAAAAACAAAATAAGAAAATTACCTTTGACAATTAATTTAAGCTTAGTTATTTAGAGTCCCCTTAAAAGAAAAAAAAAACAAAACAAAACAAAACAAACACCCACCCATCCACATGCAGCGTCTTTCTCCGCAATATACACTCCCACACAAACACACACATACAGACACACGAAAAATGTTTCAACTATATAATTTAATATTCGCTTTATAGAGAAACGCCGTCGGATCTTGGGGCGAGCGTGCCAATAAAGATTTGAAGCATACCCGCGGTAAATCATTCAAACATGAGAAGACCAAGAAGAAGCGCGGTAGCTATCGGGGCGGTCAAATTGACACTGGCGTCAATTCTATAAAATTTGACTAGATTTTTAAATATATATATATATAGCTTCCTGTATATGTATATATATATATATATATATATATATATATATATATATATATAAATGTATGTATAACTAATAAACATATAATTATAACCTTATCTAAATAATTTTAAGTAAAAAAGAAACGAAGATATGTTGAATAGTTTCTATATACATATATATATATATATGTGTATACTATTAATGTGTAATAATCTTCCTTTTTTTATATAAATTTTTTTGTTTGCCAAATTTGTAAACTCTTCTTAACTACAGTTTGCATTAACATCTTATCAACAAACATAAAAAAGCTATTTAGCTTTACAAGTTGAAGATTTTTAAATGTGAACTGATGATCCAACGATAATAAATATAATCGACAATTTATTGAAAGTGAAAATTTTGCAATGAAAATATAAATACACATACCTACAAACAAAAAAAAACACACACACACACACTCATGTATTCTGATCGAAACGAATATAAAATAAAACAACTTAATAATATATTTTAGTTGAATTTCTGATATTTCGATTTCTTTATACATGAGAAATTCCATTTGTAATATGAAAAAAAGAGAAAAACTTGAAAATTTCTAAATTATTTTTCCTATTACGATATGTATTTTATATTCAATATATAAAAGTATAAACTTTCATATGAAGACTATGAAATCTTTGAATTATAAACGTGTTCCAGGTAAACAATGAAATCTGCTTTAACTTTATTTTCACTTTCAATAAATATTCATGTCTCTTCTCTTTTTTTTTTTACCAGTTGATAACTTTGAACTTCAATATATATGGTTAAACAAATTCCTTGTTTCTTTTCTTTAAATAGTTTAGTCATATTTTGTACGAAAAATATAAAAGAAAAGAAAAATTAAAATATATATATATGTAACTTGTATAGCTTTTGTTTGATTTCATTTATGTATGGAAATTGAAAGATATCAAGTCCGGCCAGAGCAAAACGACATCACTTATAGACGAGACATTAAAGGAATACACTGCTGTGCGATAATTGTATGGAATCGATGGAAAAGTAAATATAAATACATTATTATATATTTCAACATAATATCGAACACATCCTCTGTGCTACATCAAATGACATAACTATTCAAATCCAAATTGTCGTTATATATTGCCTCCCTTCAAAGTGATTGTTATGGATACTAATAAATATGGATAAAGTGGATAAAGATAGTAGGTTAAACAAACTTGATATATGTTATTTAAATACTCTATACAGTTTTTTTGAATTCAACTACTATATTATCATATTCTAGTCAAGCAGTTCAAAATTTTTCTAGACTTGCCTGAAACTCTGTCCCAAATACGTGCACAAATATGTTGTTAAAAGTAATCATGTAAATCCATTGATTAAAGGAGAAGTCATTATAAATAGTTATAGTACCTTGTATTGTTCAGAATTAAACCCAGAATATAGGATTATATTTAGGTGATCAAAACACCTTTACTTAAGAATATATACAAAAATTCCTAACCTTTTTATATATATTGATAGACGCATTTTGTAAAGTTTTGTGTAATTTTCAATTATTTATTTCTGACTGAATTTAATGTTTGCTTGCGCTTTTTCTTTGTTTTTCTTTCTTATTTTTTTTTTGTTTATATATTTAGATTATGTAACTGTTTCCTTTGTTCACATTTAGTACTCAAAATGTATTGTCAAGTGTTTGCTTTTACAATATATATGCTAAAAAAAAATTAAACAAAAACAAAATTGGGAAACGTTAACGAAAGCAGGCAACAAAATTACAAATCATATATATAATTAAATAATCACAATACGTTTTAAAACTTTATATATATAAATATATATGTTTATATATATACGAGTGTGTTTGTATAGAGAGATATTATTATATTATATATATAGTATTCGAGTTGTATTTATTCATGTTGTTTAGGGTGAAATCAGCATATCAATTTACAACATTATTCGTGGCATTTGTTTTTAGTATCGAGATTTTGGTTTACAACATTTAACTAGATGAACTAAAAGGGAGAGGGCGGGGCGGGGTGGGGTGGGGTGGTTGTTCAGGGGTCGGTTGGACGACGACAAGTAGAGGTGTGTGTGTGTAGTTTAAAAATAGTTCAACAAAATACATATACATTGATATATATATAGATATATATATTCATATACGAGTTAGTTAGTTTTAGTTATATGAGATTCCTGTTGGTTTTTTCCTTCTTTATTTTGTAGTTCTCCTTTGTCTCTCTCTCTCTCTTTCTTTCTTTCTCTTCCTTGCTCTGTCTCCGCGCCTTTGGTTTATTTACTCGCTCATATAAGGATAGTTGACATCACGCAAGGGCACAAATGTCTCTTTGATTGATTGCGGTGAAGTCCAACGTAGTATATAATGGGGACCGCCAGCTTTGTCGTTAGTACCAGACATGCGACCGCCACCAAATGGCTGTTGTCCGACAACCGAGCCAGTTGACTTATCATTGATATAGAAATTGCCAGCAGCCATTTTGAATTCCTCCAGAGCACAATTGATGAATTCCCTGTTTTGAAAAATGATTTAACAAATTGAATTATAATTGCTTTGTTAGTGTTTCGTGGAATCCTTACTCATCCTGTCCAAATACTGCTCCGGTCAATGCAAACTTTGTGGATGTATGCACTAGATTCATGGTCTTTGATAAATCTGCCTCTTTATATGGATAGACAGTTAAAACGGGTCCAAAGATCTCTTCAGTCATAATACGATCTTTGGGATCTTTAGTTTCTACTATAGTTGGATTAACAAAATAACCTTTACTATCGGAATATGTACCACCAGCAATTATTTCTAGATTTGGTGACTTTTTGGCATGCTCAATATAGCCGGTAATGCGTTTAAATGCTTTATCATCAATAACAGCCGATGTGAAGCTACTGAAATCCTGTACATCACCGATTTTCAGTTTCTCAACCTCACGTTGTAGGCCAGCCTTGATCTATAGATAAAATATGAGTATTGAATGATTATAATGGCATACCTTTTGAATGTTGTAAATACACACCTGTGGCCAGATTGACTCTGGGACATACATACGCGAACAGGCCGAACATTTTTGGCCACAATACTCAAATGCTGAACGTATTGTCGATGTTATTACCGACTCCACATCCGCTGATTTATGTACAAAGTGGAAATTCTTACCACCACATTCACCAATCAATCGGGGAAAATTGACATAGTTGTCAATATTATTGCCCACCTGCTTCCACAGGCGATTGAACGTACTGTGAAACAGAAACAATTTTAATGTATAAACAAATATATAAATACGATAACCAATTACTTACGGTACTGAACCGGTGAAATTAATGCCAGCCAAATGGGGGCTGGCTGTAATTGTATCACCAAACACTGGCCCATCGGCTGGTACAAAATTCACCACACCATCGGGCACTCCTGCCTCACGCATAATATTGAAAATACGCCAATTGGAAAGGAGAGCTGTGTCCGAAGGTTTCCACAACACAGCGTTGCCCTAGAAAAAAGAAGACGATTAGTTGTTATTGTTGTTTTTAGACTCGATTATTGATTGGATTTGAGTGAAGCTCACCATCAAAGCAGGAGTGTATGACAAGTTACCACCAATGGCCGTAAAGTTGAATGGACTGACAGCGGCTATGAAACCATCAATGCCACGATAACGCATCGAATTCTTTGTGACCTTTATGTCCTCGCTAATGGGTTGATATTTAGCGCATTCCTTGAGAAAATAGGCATTTAAACTGAAATAAATATACCAAATTAGTAATTAATATATCATATTCTTAAACTAACCCATGACTTACCGTATAAAGTCAATTAATTCGGCAGCTGAATCGATTTCCGCTTGTATAGCCGTTTTAGATTGACCCAACATGGTTGCTGCATTCAAATCTTGACGATATTTTGTGGCCATTAAATCGGCAGCACGCTCCCAAATCTTCAAGCGTTGTGACAGAGGGACACGATCCCATTTGGGTTGAGTTTCAACAGCTGTTTTGATGGCCTGCTTAATTAGCTTCGCATCGGCATAATAGAATTTTGCCAGCTTATGTTGATGATCGTGTGGCATCACCTGATGCACTACATGCGAAGTTTTGTACTCTTTGCCGCCAATTACAATGGGTACATCCTCGCAACGTGCTGCCGTTGCCTGCAGAGCCTGCTGCAAGGCTTTGCGCTCGGGTGAGGACTTGCCATAACCTAAAATTGGTTCATTTACCACCGTAAAATCTTGGAGTTTGTTTTCCGGCACCACAGAGCCTAAACTGCGGGCGTAGCTGAATGGTAATGAATGAAATGTTTGAATTAATAAAATTTATCTATTATTTCATGTTCTCATAATTTCTGTTTGATCTTGTAAATTAAGTCTAAATATTCCTTTGTTAATTCTTTTAGTATCTGGTCACACTATTTTGCAGTGTTGCTAATTACGCGTGTTACAGCAGTTAAAGAGTAATTTGATCCTTTCGGTTTTTTTTTTTTTGTGTTACTTTACTTACTTTTTGATCACGCCTTGTGGCAGTGAAGAGCGACGCAGCAGTTGCAACATCTTTGAGTTCTTTTTGGGGAAATTTACGGAGGGGCTCGCTTTTTATTGCCTTCGTTATATAAACGCCTTCAGGTGGTTCGCAACTAGAATATCAGCTTCTTCTTAAACAGAAAGCGGGAGAGAGAGAGAGAGAGAGACAAAGAGAGAAGATTAGACACAATACAATTCGAAAACAAACTTTCAATTGATTAGCTTTCATTTATCAATGCAACCTTGAGAATACGTGGGGGGGCTCTCTATCTGAGGAGTCGCGCGCCCGGCTACTATGTCGCGTGATTTTGATAAGCAGCCAAACGTGAAGAAGCCCCCAGAACTTGACACACCCCCAAAAGCTATCAACACACAGATAAGACTACACTTAAACTAATTTCGTTTGAATTATAAAACAATTGCGTACTTTACGGTTTGACGAATGATAAATTAATTCAATTGATTTAACAAGCGGGACAGAAAATCGAAGACTGAAAAACTAAATTGTTGTGCAAGTATATATTTTTTTCTCCTATCCGCTTCAAAGTTCACAGTCAAACGCGCACACATACACGAGTAAATTTTTTTTTTGACAAGCATCAGCTGTTTCTGTCGTCGGTTAGCACTGTGGTTGCAAGGCCAAAGAAATTGTAAGTAAAATAAAACATTTCTTATTATAAATTTTATTGCAAATTTTAAGTTTCTTCTTATATTATAGTACTAAATTCATAGGGATAATAAGTTTATTGTGATCGGATGATCAAAAATATATATCCATACCCATTAACAAACCGATCTTGTTCTTTTACAGCGCCATTTTTCAAACAAATATTGAACAAGCTCTCTCTTAAATACTTTCGAACCACTGTATGTCAGCGTCAGCGTCAACGGAAATTTCCTATTGCCGAAAACTTAATACATTAAAGGAAGAGCGAGGGGTAGGACAGAGACAGAGAAAGGTAATTCTTGTTGTTTGTTAACTGCTGCTGCTTGCTGCTTTGCCTTGATTTATGAATTTAAACTTGTGAGCGAAGGGAGGGAAAGAAGAGTAGACGAAGGCGGCAAAAAAAGCACCCCAGCAGCCAGCTGACAGACAGAGAAAGAGAGCAAGAGAGAAAAAGAGCGAGAAACTAAAATTCAGAAAGAGAGAACGGCGCGTGAGTGGGGATATGTGGAGCAGGCAAAAAATTACTTAAACATTAAATTTGCCGTTATGCGGTTAATAAGCACATCAAGCATTTTATTATGTACAATTGAAGAGTCTTTTAAATTGGCTAGTGGCTGCAGCTAGCTGATTGATTTTATTTTTTGCCTGCCCTTCACTTCTTCACATTTACCCTCTCACCCTGTATACATTATATTAAATCAGCGAGCAGTAGCGGCAATGTTCTAGGCATTTTAAAGCAAACAAGTCACAAGCTTTTTTTGAGGCCAAGTGAAACATGCGCAAAAAGAACAATAAAAAATAAAACACAAGACAACAACAAAAAAAGTTACTCAGCTGCAGATACACACACATACACACACAGAGAAACACATGCACACACAACAGACACAGGCGCATTTGAATGCAGGCAGTTTGCTTGTTGTTGTTGCTGCTGCTGTTGCTGTTGCTGTTCTTGTTGTCCCTCAATTACGCAATGTATGTTTGGCATTGTCTTTTCAATTAACTTAAATTTCCAAGTTGCCTCTTATAGATGTTTTTATTTTGTTTTGGTTTCTTTTTTTTTTGATTTTCGCTAAGCTTTGCTCTATTTGTTTTTCTTTGTTGGTTTGCTTCTTTTAATAGCTAGTTTATCATTGATTTAGCGCTTACTTTGCGTATGTTTTGACGGCAAAATACTCGACGTCTATGCGTTTGTTTAGCTTTTTCGATACTATTTAAGCCAAATTAGAAAAAAAAGTGGGCCGAACGAATATTAGCCGTTTTTTTAGTGTGCCCAAAATTTTGGATAAATTCTCGGCTCGATGAATTAGCGATGTGAGAACTTCAATGGCGATACATAAAAAAAACAACCGTTAGTAGAATATAGGTAGCGCGGTATTTAGAAGAATAGTTTGTATAGTTATATATCACTAGAAAATCCTATATATATATATATATATATAGACTATAACACGGGATATATTTTAAAACGATAAACATTTAACATATAACCAAAAAATGTAACCGATAAAATTTAATTCCTGTTTGTTTTTTATTATTAATTCTTCTGTCTTAACAATATCAAGCGATGTTTTTCTAAATGGATTCAAATGTAGAATATATTTTTGAGTTTATTTATTCCAACTCTATTTTTTACAGATTAAAACAGTTGTAATTTGAATTTAAATAATTTAATGTCGCAGCCCTACAGAGAGCTTTTAATTTATCGATATGCCTTGAAGACTTAACAGCTTATGTTATCAATAAAGTGCTGTTATACGCCAACTGTAAAAATACGCGCCAAATCTTGGTGATATTAAAAAATTTAAAATGTATATAAAACTTTGGCAAAAAAAAAAAACAAAAACATAAGAAAAAAATTAACTTTCTTTAAGTGTATTATAGACTATGATAATACTTAAATACTATAATACAGTTCGTTTCACAACTAGCTTATTAACCATAGTAGCCACCTCCACTACTCGCACTGGCACTGGCAAATCCTCCACTGCTACTGGCATAGGCTGTATCTGAATAATAATAACAATTCCAAAACACTTGTAAAATATGACAAAATAGTACAATTTGAACATTATTTTCTTTTGCTACTTACTCATGCCATTGTAGGGATAACCGCCATAACCATATGATGGATAACCACCATATTGTCCATATATGCTATATGGATTATAACCACCATTAAAGCCGCCACCATAATTTGGATACGAATAATACGGATAGCCGCCATATGATGGATATCCATAAATGCCATTACCATAGATATTGCCATAGCCAGTACCAACTCCAGCGCCTACACCAGTATTTCCTCCCGTATAATATGGATATCCATAATATTGTGAATATGCCAATTGCAGGAATATTGTAAATATTATAAAAATTCTCTCCATCATTGATATGCTTAACATTTTGACTTTATTGCGATGTTTTAATCCTGAACACTTGCAACTGACTGAAATAATTTTAGATGGAAACTCTTTTTATATGTTTTATAAATAAAAATCAAATCATTTTTTTAATGAGACTTAATGGTTAACTCTCTCTCCCTTTCTCTCTCCCTCTCTCTCTCTCTCTTACTTTATATGCTTATTGTTTGCTCATTGGTGCATAACCTATGCGTCGTATACGCAATATTTACACAATTTTTGGAAACATTTTTTTTTTTTACTCCATTACAAAGTCTTTAGTATATAGTATATGTTGTTGTTGTTAGGGGGTAGGGTGGCAATTACATGACACATAACAGTTTTGTTTTCAATATTAATTTCATTTGTTAGTGGTTTACCCGCATTTTTGCATAAACACAGTCATTAACCTTTAACTAAATTAGTCATGTGGATTTTATTGGGGGGCTTTCCACTCTTTGATGAGGTTCATTGCCTAGTTTTGTGGTCAATGCTCATCAATGCCCTTCAAATGAGGTCAGCAATTAATATCTGACAAATGGACAGTTTAGTATAATTATATTGGGTTTTTTTCTCCTTCTTTTTTATATATAGATATATATTTAATTTTCATTTCGTTTTTTTTTTTCCATGTTCTGTTGGAAATTAGTTTAAGCCAAAAGTTCATTTTGAAGGACTTTCAAGTATTTTAGATGAGAATTTGTTTTTCATTTCATATAAATGATAATAAAGAAATTATCTAATTGACCTCTAGCCATACCTAACTAATCCCCCTCCCACTCCCCACTCCCCTACAATCACACACACTAAGCATAGTTAAACTTCATTTGATTGACTCCCAGAAGCCATAGGAATTAATTTTTAAATGCCATTTCAATTTCAGCAAACCGAAATCGATAATAAATAGTTTAGTCCATCAGTTGCTACCCCCTGAAAAAGGGCATTGAAGTCGCAAAAATCAAGAAAAAGAAAAATAGAAAAGTGAAATACACACACACACACACGCATAGATGAATATTTAATATTGAAACAGTCATACACAAATTTGCCTAGTTGAAATCAATTTCAAATTGATTAAAGGGCAAATGATCGATATCTGGTCGATTATGGTTTAGGTAAACGATATATACATAGATTCCAAAACTAAATCGATAGTTGAACAATAATTTCAATTCCCAATGAAGTGTTTTAATATTCTGCTGAGGTTGAAGCAACTTACTTGATTTTCCTATTAATATTAAAGCAAATTGCAAGCATATAATGTCATTTGCCAATTATAGTCGGCGGCTCCATTTTCTGTGGGTGTGTATGAAATTGAAATTATATAGATACCTTATGCTATATATTATTCTTCTACAATTGCCAATTTGCCTTGATTAGTTACTTACAGATATATTTATCCATCTAGAACATGTAAAACTATTTGCCTGCCTTTTTGCCATCCTTTGACATTATTGAAAATGGGAATATTGCCCTGAAACTTGGAACATTGACAAATTGCACTTAGTAAAAAAACAAGGAAAATAACAAGAACAACAACAACAACAAAAGTCAAGACAGAAAACTTTATGCAATTTCCTTTTGCACATTTTCCATAAAATTGAACTAGAAAAAAAATTGCCAGGTTCAAAAATATCTAAATACCCTATACACTATGCAAAGGTTGCCTTTGACTTCTCTATATATATATATATATATATATATATATATATATATACATCGGAGTTATATCATATTGATATTCTTATGTCAAATGTGGCAGATAATGTTTTGACTAGCCCTCTTTTTGCCGTATTTATATATTTTTTTAATTTATGGAAATTTTTGATTTTTCTTTTGAAATGAAATTTTTAATAAATAACTGGTGAAGCTTATAAAAAATTACAGTAATTTTTTATTTCAAAAATTTCACAATTTTAGGAAAATTTTAAAATTCTATTTATTATTATTTAATAGCTAATAAATAATAAAATTTAGAAAATATTATTAGTTAAATTTTGTAGCTTTTTCTCACCTTATTACATGATTCTTTTGGTTTAACATGACGTATACGTAATATGATTTTAACTCTTAATACTACATATACGTCCCATGTATTATTTTATTAGTTAATTTTACTCTTAAGCAAAAGTTTTTCAATGTTAGTCATAGACTAATCTCAAATAGTTTCAATTCAATACAAATATTTCGAATTTTCATGGTTTTACCTTAAGAATTTACTAAAATTTCAATCGAGAGTAAATTAAATAATTTGAAAACATAACTTTAATGCTCATCATTCTTATAGTGATCAAGTCAGATTCCTCTATTATACTTCTCTCTGTTACCTCTCCAAAAAAATTGCTAATACGCCCGATTGGTTATGAAAAAGAACTGAAAGGGTATTCCAAAACAAAAATGCAAATGTATACGAAAATTTCATTCATAAATTTTTAAAAGCCCAATGCCTGAGTGTCTTTGTATGTTGTGTGTGTGTGTGTAAGTGTGTATCGGTGTGTGTGTATTGGAGAGTGCCATTACACTAGCCAGAAATGGCAAATGCAGTGACAATTCCTTTTTTAACCATTATTGTTGCTGGTGTTTTTTGTTGTTGTTGTTGTTGTTGCTGCGGTTGCTCTTGTTGGCTAACAAATTTTTTAGTGTTTCATTTTTTGTTTTTCGTTGCTACAATTGTGCCTTTGGGCTTATATGCAGCTGACGTTTTCTACTGTACTTTTCTTGTATTGTTGTTGTTGTTGCTGTTGCTGCTGCTTTTATTATTGATATTATTGTTGTATTGGTGTTCAGTTGGACAGGTGTTGTTTTAGTGTGCCTTCTGTAGCGTAGGTGTTGCATTGTTCTTGCCCACTTGCCTCGTTGTCCAGTTGAGCCACAAATTGAGCACATTCCCCTCTGCGCATGTCCCAAATGGTCTGGCCGAAAAAGGGAATGACATTATACCTGAATACCAAAGGGAACACCCTGTATGCTCTGAAAAATGATTGAGTTTTGAGTGCAAATTGCATTGAAAATTGAGTTGAACTCACTACTTATATAGTGGAATTATTTATTGTTTTGAAATTGGTAATTGTATATGATAAAATCTACTTTAAGTTAGTTTAGTTCAATTATTCATTTAAGCGAAATGGAGAGAGAGAGAGAGAACGAAAGTGATTAGATTTGAATAATGGTTTCTTATTTTAAAAATTTTCATATCGGTGATATTCTTTTTCAAGAATATTTTGTTCTTAAATGGTTCTCCATATGATATTCTCTCCATTGACTTGTGATTTGGACCTCGTTTTTGTCTTTCATTATCAGTTGTTCAGTTTTATTTTGTTGTAGTTCTATTCTACTTTGCAGTTAAGCTACATTTTGCTCCTATAATTATCAAAAGTATATTCACCTTGAAACTATGAAACTATTCTATGATTTATATATAGGATTGTTAGAAGGACTATATCTATAGACCTTTTACTCTGAAATGAGATAGAATTTAACGCTTCTTCCTTGTTATTTATCCTTTATGTCTTTTCTTTGATAGTTTCTGCAACAATTTAAAGTAAAATTAACTTCACATTTTATATCTTAATAGATGTATATAAATAACGTGTCACGATGTTTGTCCGCCATGAAACCGATTTCAATCAAATTTCACATGGTGTAACTTAAAAGATAGAATAGTTTTCATCTTAATTAATTACTTTAATAATTGGTAAATTGAACAAACTGTAATACAATAATTTCAAACCTCTCTAACTCATTACATAGAGTGCTTAGCGATCGTGAGTGACAATTTATGTTAGCATCCAACAGATGGCGCCGTGTGTCGATTTTTTTTTTAGGGAAACAAAACTAATGATATCTATTAGTTTACTTAATCCTTTATTTAAACTTTATTTAATACGTGTAGTTGCAAGTTCAATTGTAAATAGCTTTCTTAGCGTTGTTCGATATGATTTCGATAGTCCATCTATCTATCGATAGTAAGGGGTTGCCAGCACGTTCTAGGGTTGGCTATGGGCGTGACAGCTCGTGACAACTGAACAAGGAACGAGGAAGAGCAATTGTGCTATCGCTGGCAATTGTTTTAAGAAGAACAGAATCAACTAATTGGATTGATTAAGAAAGCTTCGCCACAATTGGAAAATGACAACTATCAAATCGTCATAAAAGCTGACAAAGTACCACTAGGTGTACAATGCTCCAACTATTGATGAGGTTGGCTGTTATTATGGTTGGTGATCCAGTTGACAAAAGAACCATAAAAATGGCCGGGTCTGCTATATGTGTATAGGAAGACAATTATGCCGATATCTGGCTAATATTACTAAACATCTTGAATTAGTTTTATTGATATAGATATTTATATGTATATATTTGATATATTTATACCCTTGCAGAGGGTATTATAAAATTGGTCAGATGTTTGTAACGCATAGAAATATACGTTTCCGACCCCATAAAGTATATATATTCTTGATCAGCATCAATAGCCGAGTCGATTGAGACATGTCCGTCTGTCCGTCCGTCCGTCTGTCCGTCTGTCTGTTTAGCCAGACGTTTTCGAGCTTAAATTTTAAGCTACATGGTTGAAACATGAAAAGTTAAGTTCCTCAATCGATTGAGCAGGTAAAGTTTAAAAATTAGTCGGATCGGATAATTATCACCGGAGCTATTAACTAAAACGTGGAGGTACCTCGAGTAAAATAAGCAGTTTTCTTCGGCAGCAAAGAAACAAAAACAAATTCCATGCAGTCACACACACACATACATATGCAAAAATTGGTCACCACGCGGTGTGTGAGAGAGACAGAAACATTTGCGCTGTGTTGTTGCACAGAACGAAATTTAAAGAGTGAGATGCCATGCGTTTGCTATATGTATATGTATGTCGAACTAGCTTAAGTGAGTTAAGTGAGGATGGTGACGTAGTACGTAAAGATCGGTCGCACGATGGTTCGGTGTTTGGTGGGTTCGATTCTCGGTGAATTCGGGAAAATTTTTAGTTGAGTTTTCTCTTCAATTACTTTAAAAATTTTGTTTTTAAATTAAATAGTAAAACAATGAAGCTGCAAGGGTATACAAACTTCGGCAGAGCCGAAGTTAGCTTCTTTGATATTTTTATTACATATTTGTATGTTAATTAGTGATTACTTTAGGATCAAGTAAAATTTAAGAATTTATAACGGTTCTTCAATTAGATACGAATATGAATTCTAAGTAGTTTATCTGTACGAGTTTCTTGGCTAATATCCTTTGATGCATCTCGTTTTCCAAGCTATGCCAATCAGGCAACTATAAATTTTGCTTCCTTTTCGTTGATAAACAAATTCCAAAATCTTCAAATTGCAGAAATTTCTACATTCAATTTAAATGATGTTTATTCAGTAGTTTTATGCGTTTGTTGTTGTTGTTGTTGTGGAAATATCATATTTTTTTGAGTCCAATTAAAACTGAAATTTATACATAAGCCTGGGAAATTCATTAAAGGATTATACAGCTAACCTTCAATTTCGAGTGTCCTTTCTATTTTGTTGCTCTTGGCTGTGTTGGCTGTTCCGTTCAGTTGCCTTTCAAATACAATTAAAAATACGCTACCAACTTTATTTACCCTTTTTTTTTTCGCTATACCACATAAATTCTACATCCTTTCAATTACGAGCACTTCAACTCCCCCCAAACCTTGCTGTAACCCTTGACAAGAAAAAAAAAAAAGGGGGGGAAGAAGAGAAAGAAAATGAAAACACTTTTCATATTAAAAACTTTTTGCTATCCTTAACAAAAAACTGAATTATTTGGGACAGTGAGAATGCTAATTGTTTTTTTGGCCAGTTTCAAAATTTATCTTTCTCTCTCTCTCTCTCTCTTTCTCATCTCATCGCTCAACATTCATTATATTTTCGTTTTCTTTCTTTCATTTTTGTGCGTGTTTTTTTTTTCTACTTGTAATTAATTAAAAATTTGTTGTTGCAACAACTTTTGTTGCTGTCAAAATTACAATAATAATAGAAAAAAAAACCTAATTAAAACTTAAAACTGACCTAGAACAGAGATCACAGAAAAGCCAAAAAAAAAACACTCAAAATGTTCGTTAGAGACAAATAAAACTCACTCAATTGAAAAAGGTGAAATGCAGCTGTGGAAATGTTACGCATACGCCGCGTGTGCCCACTGAGAGAGATAGCATGGCCAAAAGATGCAAAAGCTTAAAACAGAGAGACGAACATAGGGAGAGAGAGAGAGCGAGATAGAGAGAAAATGCCAAAGAGAGAATAGGAGCAAAAGAGAGAGAAATAGTTAGAGTAAGCGAAAGAGAACTAGCCTAAGAGAGAGAGAGAGAGAGAGATGAGGCGGAGGGAGTGAGGAGTAAATCCGTATAACTCGTAAGTAAAGCAAATGTGCATACAAGAAAGCAAAAAGAAAAAGAAAAAAAAAATCAATTAAAATGCACTCGAGTGCATTCTCATTTGCCTCGTTGTTGCTCCATGTGAAATGTGTAAGAAATATTTTGGATGAATGTCTTCTCTCTCTCTCTCTCTCTCTCACTCGCTCGCTCGCTCTCTGAGTGAGAGAGTGTGGGTTACTCTCAATGTTGTTGCGGCCCTTCTTACTCATTGCATTTTCTGTTATTTTTTTTCTTTTTTTTTTTTTGCATGTTTTCTTTTTGTTGTTGTTGTTGTTGTTGCATTTTTTGTATTTTTGGGGGGCAGAGAAATTTCATTTCAGTTATTTGTGCAATTTTGCTCAGTCAAGTTGTGTGTTTTTTCCTGTCCTGGTCCTGCTTTGTTGTTGGCAACAAAATTAACATCATTCAATAAAGACGACAAAAAAATAGCCAGAATAATATTCTACACATACAAAAATTTTGTAAATCCACTTGCAACAATTGAATGTGTGCGTGTGCGTGTGGGTGTGTGTGTGTGGTGTCTGAGTTTACATTGAACCTATCCCAACTATGCACACACACACACACACACTTGGTCATATATAAACAAATCCAATAAACGTCGCTTTGGCAAACAAAACTGCATTAAACTGCCGCTGACGATATGTGTGTGTGTGTGTGTGAATGTAGGAGCGTGCTTGTATGCCTGCGTGTGTGTGTGTGTGTGAGTGTGCCGCCAACCGCAACAAACATCATAATAAACATGCAAAACAGAAAGCTAAAGGACCCAGAATCTAAAATGGAAAAGGATATCTTTAGCCATTTATTCAGATTATCACCTGTCACCCCCTCCCCTCCTGCACTATAGGGTCAACAAAAATCACAATTTTGACAGCTAATAACAGTTTGTCTCTCTATGTACCCTCTCTTTCTCTATTTCTCTCACATTCTCCATTTTGCTCTCTTCTTTTACTCTGCTTTGTGTGCATTTTGACTTTGCGGCATGTTATTTTGTTTATTGTTGTTGTTTTGTCTGTGTGTGTTCGTAGATGAGGAGTGACTGTACTTTGGCGCCCAAAAAAAAAAAAAAACAGGGAAATAGGAGCTAAAACGTTGCCACCAAACAAATTGGGCCAAAACTTTATAGTCAAAAAGCCAAAGCAAACATTTGAGTAACTAATTGAAAAGTTTGATCAACTCAGTTTATAATTAAATGGCAATAATTTTGTTTATTGCCTTCAAACAAATTCGTTAAGTGAATCAACTAAAATACATTGTAAAAGGCAAAGGGTACAGCGGGGGGTATAAGTTGTAAGCACACAGAGAAAATTCAATTGACAGGTAAATTGAGAGTGTCAAAATTGAATTAGTTATTTTGTAATTTGAATTTGATTATCATAATACACTATTTATGCATACCTATATACAAATACATATGTATATATGTGTGTGTGTGTGTGTATGTAGATAGGATATAAAACGTTCTTCATTTCCATATTTAATTACTTACCTGTTCGCGACTATATTTATCATTAGGGAAATCCACATACATTAGACCATGACCAGCACAGGAAATGACCGTCAAAAAAAAAAAAAAGTTTAAGTAAATCTCCGGTCAGTTTACATATAATTTATGATAAAATGCTTTTGTTCTTTTTTTTTCTCATTTCCTTTTTCGCTTCCATTTTGCTATGAAACGTTGGTTGAATCAACGATTAGTTATAGTTTAGTTACTATATTATTAGAATATCCAACAGTTGGATAGAGATCATTTATCTAGTCATAACAAACTTGATCGATATATATACATATATGAAAAGTAATTTCCTTAGTTTAAACGAACTGTACGATAAGAGAATGCAACAAGGAACTCTCCTTAACTATAACTCTATACTATTGTTCAGTTTCTTCTATAAAAAGTATTTCTTTAATAGCTTTTTTTTATAAAGACGATTATTTTTTACAACTTACAATGTTCTGCTGCTTTTATCCAATAGCACAATAATGAATCATTATAACATTTAGAGTCCAATCAATTGAAATTAATAATAACTAATAGAAAAAACCCTTTTAACATAACTATCCTCGGTATCGATCATTATTACATCTTCTTCTTTTAAGAGTCCAATTTTATCAAATTACTTAGGACTAAAGCTATAAGTATTATTTGATCACATCGGGTAACATTTACATATTTAGAAAAAGTTCTGCAACTCTCCTAAACTCTTCTCTCTATTTCATTTTACTCATCTCTCGTTGATTATGAACTAGTAACTTATCGTTACTTTTGCTACTCGTCGCATAGGAATTCAACTAAACGGTATTAAGTTAATAACGCAATTTCGATTGAAATCGGTTGAAAGTACGTGTGTTAGTGAATGTAAACTTGGATTGCCAAAATTGATATAAATATTGTACTTGATTTTTATGTTTTTTTTTTTTTTTAATATTTTTTTTAAAGTGAATATAAAGTGAACTCAACCGTTCAGACATAAGTGTGCGTTTGACAAGGAGAAAAACGAAAAATAATTAAAGAGATTCAAAAGGTAAGTCAAATTATTAATAATTAGCATTTATACTTACTTTTAACTTAATATCTTAAAGGAAATTTACTTACTTAATTCAAATATTTGAATAAACAAAAAGGTTTCCTTTTGAACCTAGGCAAAAACTGTTTGAAATATGTATGTAGTTTGTTACTTTCCTTGAAATCGAAAGTAAAGAAGAAAGTTTATTAACTAGACAAATGATTAGCACATTAAATTGTCATTTTTAACCACTGTGCAGTAAGAAAGATTTAATTGGGATTTAAAGTAATAATAATCGCCTATTCCAAACAAATTTGATCAACAATCAGGCTCGATGGTTCCATATTATTCAGTGTTAAAGTCGTTTCCCTTCAAAAAATCTTGTCAAAGATGTGGTATGTGCACTTTAACTCTATTAGTTCTCTTCCTTTTTGGTTAAACATTTTCCAACTATGCATCACTTATCAGTCCTTCAGCTGGCATCACTCACACTTTTGACCTGTTCTCATTTTCTATGCACTTCAGCCAACGTTCCCACAGGACACTTGAGCAATGTAATTTAAAACAATTCGGCGAGTAAATCGCATAAAATTTTCAACGATTTTGTTTTTTTTTTTCTCCCACTTTATAACGCTCTTACTCCATAACTCTACACACCCCCCCCCTTTGCCAACCCCCTGCCTTTATAATGCTTTGTTCTTTTGGGGCAAGACAATGGCCCCAAATACACAAGGACACAGATGATGCCGGAGATGGAGGGGACTAATTAAAACTCCGCTAGACGCCATGAATGAGAGCGTTGGGAAGTACCAATGCTAAAAGAGAGGGAAAGAGTGAGCGGGGTGGGGGTGGTTTGGAGGGGAGCACCGACTGGCTACAAGTAAATTAACTAGCCGAAGACTGTGAAAAGCATTTTCTCTTGTCCATTGAGAGTGCATATAATTTTTCGTAGCAAAAATGCCAAAAAAAAAAACGAAAAGGGGGAAAAATAGTCGAAATAAAGAAGAAACGAAAGAAAGGAGCTAAATGAAAACAAAAAAAAAAATAAAACTAAGAAGACGAATGGCTAGCACAAAGCAATATGCCGTACATTTGCACAGGAAAAATAGCAAAATGAGAAAAATATATATACTATATATTATATATATATATATATAAAACTGAAAACAGAACAGAAAATATTTTTACGTGCACAGTAATGAAAGGCCTTGGGCATAAGTTTTAAATAAATATTTGTCTATGTATGTGTGCATGTAATTTAACAAAACAGAAAAAAAAATATATATATAAAAACAAAAAAAAATTTATGAAAAAAAAAAGAACGACGAAGAGTGAAAGCAAGCCAAAGAAATGGGCAAGGGTTGACTACGTCGCATGGAAGGAGGCGGGGCTGAGTTGGGTTTAGGGTGGGGTTGGGATGGAATGGTAGGAAACGGAGGAGCCGGACCAAATGGACAGAAACTACTGCACATAAAAATTATAAGAGGAAATTATGATCCCTGAGATTGATAGTCGCAAAGGAAATACCCTGCAGAGAGAAAGAGCAACAAAAGAATATTGAATAAAAAGATCAGCTAGAGCAAAAAAAAAAAAAACGATAATGGAAAAATTTAAGAGAAACAATCAAGAAATAGTAAAAGAGAAAGAAAGAATTAAGTATGGAAAAGTTACCTTATTAAGTTGAAAACAAACGAAGCAATATAGTTGGGGAAAAAAGGTAGAAAAAAAGTATGAGAAATGAAGGCAAAATGCAGGAAGACGATCTTTAAGGACACAGTAAGATTAAGTAATTGTCTTATTATAGAAAGTAATTATAGAGAAAATATGGAAGAAAGGAAAAAAAAAATAAAAAAAAAATAAAAAAAAAGAAAAAAAAAAGAAAAAGAGAAAAAAAAGGAATAAAAGAAAAAGAGAAGAAAAAAAGAAAAAGAAAAAAAAAGAAAAAAAAAAAAAAAGAGGAAAAAAGAAAACTCAAAAAAGAATAGAAAGAAAGGAAGAAAAAAAAGAAAATGTAGTAATCTCAAAGGATTGATTAATGTTGAGCAAACACCGATCAAGAAAATGAAAGAAACACACAAAAAGTAGAGAAAAAGAAAGGAATTAGCAATGCTCAAGTGAGAAGACTCACTCAAGAGACTAAGAAAAAATAAGAAGAAAATAAAAAGAAAAGTAGAGAAAAAAAAGCAGACCCCATAATGGCCAAGGAGAAGTGGTAGAAGCAAAAAGTGTAACAAAAGAAAATAAATAAAAAACGAAAGGTAGATCGATTTAGTCATAAATTAAGACAATCAAAGAGAGAAAATTGTAATAAAAATGAAACGAAAACAATATTTGAAATGCAAAGAGAACAGGAAAAAGATGAAAGGGATCAAGTTTACTTTAAGACAAATTTGCAAAGTAAATATTTGCACAAATTCATTTAGTTATCACATTTCATTATTTTAAGATATCTTTTGGCTTTTCTATTTGACATTTTCGGAGGATGTTACCAACTTTACCGCAAAAACTTATTGTATGCCCCCAAACCAGGGTATAATTATGAGAGCTGTATGTTGAATGTTGATGATGACTAAAATGACTGAGAAGGCTGGAAGAGATGGGGATGCATGGACGGGGTTCGGTGGTGCTCAGTTCTAGGTAAACATGCAGAACAACAAGAATGAGAACTGACTGCTTGACAAACTGACTGACTGACTGCCTCAGTGTTGACTGACTGCGGAGGACGGGAAGCGTTGGAGGAGTTGGCAAAAAACGGGGAAAGGAGATGAGTGCTGGATGAGTGGTTTGGGGGTCGACAGCGTCGGCGGCATAGGCACTATTAAAGTCTTAACGAAAACGCAGACTGTGCTGCAATCCACCAAAAAGTAGGTTGAGGTAGCCTAGCCGACAACGCCGCCATGTTTAGAATATGCACACAAAGCGTAAGGCCAAACAAAAGCTACACACACAGAGAAACATATACATACATATGTATATATATATAAACATAGATATGTATACACTAGAACAAGATGAAGGTAGTAGTAGTAGTAGTAGTGTATGAGAGTGGGTGGAAGGAGGGGAGGTAGGTTGGTGTGTGCATAAAAGGGTTTCGACACAAGCGCGGGATTGGTTAGACACAGTGTAACAAAAGATTTGCTTAGCTTTCATGTAAAGCGTAAAATACAAACAATTATGCAGTTTTGTTGGTGTAGGCGCATACTAGGTACAGTTAGTACGCACACACACACACACACACATACATATATATACACATATTTATACAGAGCACATTTCCTATTTAGTAGGCCGCTTCGAGCCACTTGAGTCCGAGACTTTGCTACTTGAATTTTTGGTAACAAAGGCAAAGGCCTCTGTGCTCCTTTATCGTGTTGTTGTTGTTGTCGTTGTTGTCGTCGGTGTCGTCGCTGGGGCCTACAAAAATATGACAAATTACAAAATAATTGTGCGCACAGCGCAGTCAAAATGTTTTTCCTTCTACTTTTTGTTTTTTTTTTTTTTTTTATTTTTATTCAGTGTCCTCATTTGCCAGCACCCAAACGACCCTACCAACCAAGGAACCAACCGACCAACCAACCGACCGACCACCTATCACCTACCTACCTCTTCTCCCTACTTTCTTTTGCCTACCGACTCGATGTCTCCGTTGTCATCGTCAGTATACCTTGCAATATTAATGAACTCTTTTACATCGTCTGTCATTTCCATGGCATTCGATGGTGCGGGTGTATCATGGTGGTGGGGTTTGACTACGTAAAGGGGGCGCGTGGATGTAAAGTGAGGGTGTAAACCACAGACCCCATTTTTGTTCTCATTCTCTCACCCCAAAACCGTCTACGTCAATTCTCATTTTTTTTTCTTTCTCGTTTTTTTTTTTTTTTTTTTACTATATAGTAGGCTCCCATTTGCATTCACCATTCACCATCATCACCATCATCATCATCATCCTCGTTGTTCTGGAGTAGACTTCGGTGTGTGTATTTACTTTAGGCTGTGAATGCAGTTAAAAATTATGTTTATGCGGTTAAATGATATCATGATAAGTCATTTCTCTTGTCGCACAGCAATTGAAATATGTATATAAAGTTTTAATGGGACTTTTGACTAATTAAAGTCTTTTATAACTCCTAAGGTAATTAGTAATTAACTTTGTGAATTCATTGGCAATTTTTTCTTCAAGCTTTTTAATTATTTATATTAGAAATTATGTTTCTTCTTTGAATTCATTAAAATCTTAAAGTACTTCAATTATTATTCAAAATATTTTACTATTTGTTTTGAGTGAGTTTACGTTTTGCTTTGAATTCATTTGCTCTAACATTAATTATTATTTTTCAAGTATTAACAGTAATCTTTGTTTTCTTCTGGCATTTAAGGAAAATTTCCCTTAATTCGTTTAATTATTTTGTTTGATTGTCAATTTGTCGTAGGCATAAACATTCTTTTGATTATGGTAGACCTGGCAACCCTCAACTATTCACCCACAACTGTCGCGTCCACCATTTGCCGCCAATCTTCTTCTCTTGCTTTGCTCTCTCACTCCCTCTCGATCTCTTGCTGTCTCTCTCTCTCTCTCTCTCTCTCTCTTTCTCTCTCTCATGATGATGTTCCCAAATGAACGCGTTCCGCAGTGTTTAAAGTTTGTTACTTGAAATGCATTTTATATGGCCCGTTAGCCGTTACTTTACTACATATAACTACGTTTGTTTTTTAACCACCTCCCCACCTCCTCACCTCTTGCGACTCCAGGATGTTGTGTTTGCATAGCCTCACGGGTATTCATTAAAGTTGAGGCTTTAAGCTGACAATTTTCCGCATTTTTCTTTCTCTCCGTTTTCCTTTTCTTTTTTTTTTTTGTTTTCTGTTTTTGTGCTTGTATTATTTTTACGAGTATTTTAGTGCCATCAAAAGAGGAGACATGCCAAGTTTTTAGTTGCCAGCATGCAGTAGTAGAAGAGAAAAACTACAAAAAAAAAAAAAAAAAAATTAAGGAAATTAAAGGAAAATGTTGCGTCGCATTTTCTTTTTTTTTTTTTGGTTTGGTTTGAGTAATGGAAGTTTTGTCGGTGAGTTAGTTAGTTAGTTGGTAGGTAAAATGGAGTTAGGCGGAACGGTGGCTTGACTTGGCTTATTACATGGCCAAAAGTTCTATATCTTCACCTCTACCTATATAGACATTTATTACTATGCTCGCCTCTCTCTCTCTCTCTCTCTCTGTGTGTGTGTGTGTGTTGGCCAAAAACTTATTAGACAGACGGAAATTGAATATTGTTCCTGCAAAATTGTCATCCTGTTTTGCCTGCCTGATGTTCTCTGTCCTGTATTTGAAAACTTCATTCATTTTGTGTGCTTGACATTTTGTGTGTGTGTGTTTTTTTTCTCTTGTTGCTCTGTTTTGTTTTGTTTCATATATACACACACACACTTGCGTATATATATATACATATGTATATATATTTACGTGTGTGTCCTTTTCATCTGTATGACTTTTAAATTGTTTTGTTATATGCAGATATGCATACGGAATGTGTAATTAGAGAATTCCTCGTATCTCTTTTACTTTTTTTTCTTCTTTTTCTTATTTTCATTCATTTTCGTTTATTTAACAAATTTTTGCCTGATGATGAATAAAGTTTTCCTCCCCACATGTTGTATATAGTATTAGTTGTGTAGTTGGAAAATGTGTGAAAAGTATTTAACATCAGTCTGCTAAATAGAGAAAAAGAGGGAGAGAGAGAGCGAGAGAGAGAGAGAGAGAGCAAAAAGGATGCATGACAGAGGATGCTGATAAGCCGGATTAGAAAGTTTTTGTATATTGCAATGAAACAGGTGGGCAAAAATAGCAAAAAAATATCAAAGAAGCTAAAACTTCGGCCCTGCCGAAGTTTGTATACCCTTCCAGGTTTAGACTGTTTAATTATTTTATTTAAGCACAAACAGGGAGTCGAACCAACACATATGTCTAAATGTGCGACGAATCTCTAACTACTACACCACCGAGCTGATAGTTTGTGCTTCAGCTATTTCGATATACATAGCAAACACTTGGCATCTCGCTCTTTTAATTTCGTTCTGTGCAAGAACACAACGCAAATATTTCACCACACCGCGTGGTGAATATTTTTGCATATGTTTTATTATATAAGGAATTACATTTAATTAATTTGCACCTTTATTGTTATCCGTTTTTTTTTCAAATTTTTTATAGGGCAAATTAAAAATAAATGCAATAACAAAAAAACAAGAATTTTATATATGTAATTCCTCTTTGGCCCCGCGCGGATTCGATCGAGGGTCTTTTGTGTTTGCACGGCAGATTTCTTGGAATTTGTTTTTGTTTCTTTGCTGCCAAAGAAAATTGCTTATTTTACTCGAGGTACCTCCACGTTTTAGTTAATAACTCCGGTGATAATTATCCGATCCGACTAATTTTTAAACTTGGTCTGGATAATCGATTAAGCAACTTAACTTTTCATGTTTCAACCATGTAGCTTAAAATTTAAGGTCGAAAACGCATGAACAAACAGACAGACGGACAGACGGATATCTTTTAATCGACTCGGCTGTTGATGCTGATCAAGAATATATATACTTTATGGGGTCGGAAACGTATATTTTTATGCGTTACAAACATCTGATCAATTTTGTAATACCCACTGCAAGGGTATAAAAAAAAAACTAAATTGAGTTGGGTAAAGGAAAATGGTGAGTAAAAATGCTGTAAAACAAGCAGTTAACTAATCTCAAAAAGTTTACGTATGCTTAGATGAAAGAGAGGGAGCGGTTTTGTAAAGGTTAAATGTAAGTAATTTCAATTGAAAATCCAAGTACCGAGAATGAATAGGAGTTTTTCTCTTTCCTTTTTCTTTTCCTTTTTTTCACAATTAAAAATTCACAAAGTGTTAAGGATAAATTGAAGCTTACTCAAGGGTAGAATAAAATAAATTAACATTTGATTATGAAAAATAGTTGGTTGGCATAGAGGGAATTTAAGTTTCAATTTGTTGAGTTTGAAGATAAGTTTTAGTTTTGCCTTTTGAGTTGAGTTTAGTTTAGTTTTTCCCTTTGATTAAGTATTTAATCTAATGTAAATTGAAAAAGTTAAATTTCATTTAAAAAAAGAGAAAGTAGACAGATTGTAAGACACCATTTAAGGCTAGATAAGGTTGGGTTTAAGTTTTGTTTGCTTCGATTGAAATATATTTTATACTGGCAGTCCTCGGTAGATGAGTTGTCTAAGTGGCTTAGTCATTTAGTCAACTGAACAACGAGGATCCGGGTTCGAATCCCAGGCTAGTGTATGGATGTAGTTTTTCGTCTAAGCCGAAGGCCTTAGTTGCCAGTGCTTGTAAAATATAGTTAGGTTGATAGTTTATAACTATGTATATCCTACACTTTAATAATAATAATAATATTTTATACTGAAAAATAGAAGTATCAAAATTTCCCAAGTGGGCCACCCATAATCTGATGGTAGATTTTTTTTATCGAAAGCTTAAGAATCAATCGCCTTAAGAGAATAAATAAAAAACATCAATTTGCGTAGTTTTGCTGAAATCGAAGTTTTCCACAGTTATTGATTTTGTCTTTACTCGTTACTTTTTTCTTGATCATTTCTTTTCTGTTGCCATTTAATTAAGATTGGGTTTGCATAGATATATTTTATTTCCATGATAACATTAGCCATAAGAAATCATAAACAATTTACTTAAGAAATTGCAAAAAATTCTTTTTTCCCCAATAATTCTAATTGTATTTATTATTAAACATTTATCTTTATTTATAAACCAATAAAATGCAAAAGGGAAAACTTAGTAACTTCCAGTCAGTCGCAAGATATCGGTATATGAATACATATATATATACATACTTTATGCAATGCATTGCATTGGGTATTCAATGGGAGCAATGCTTTAGAAAGTATACGTCATATATGTCCATATATATGTCCCATTCAATTCAATACAGTAAGCAATGCATTGCTTATTACATTGAATTGAATGGGACATATAAGCAATGCATTGCTTATTACATTGAATTGAATGGGACATATAAGCAATGCATTGCTTACTGTATTGAATGGGACATATAAGCAATGCATTGCTTACTGTATTGAATTGAGTGGGACATATAAGCAATGCATTGCTTATTACATTGAATTGAATGGGACATATAAGCAATGCATTGCTTACTGTATTGAATTGCTTACTGTATTGAATGGGACATATAAGCAATGCATTGCTTACTGTATTGAATTGAATGGGACATATAAGCAATGCATTGCTTATTACATTGAATTGAATGGGACATATAAGCAATGCATTGCTTACTGTATTGAATGGGACATATAAGCAATGCATTGCTTACTGTATTGAATTGAATGGGACATATAAGCAATGCATTGCTTACTACATTGAATTGAATGGGACATATAAGCAATGCATTGCTTACTACATTGAATTGAATGGGACATATAAGCAATGCATTGCTTATCATTGAATTGAATGGGACATATAAGCAATGCATTGCTTATTACATTGAATTGAATGGGACATATAAGCAATGCATTGCTTACTACATTGAATTGAATGGGACATATAAGCAATGCATTGCTTATTACATTGAATTGAATGGGACATATAAGCAATGCATTGCTTATTACATTGAATTGAATGGGACATATAAGCAATGCATTGCTTACTGTATTGAATGGGACATATAAGCAATGCATTGCTTACTGTATTGCTTACTACATTGAATATAAGCAATGCATTGAATTGAATGGGACATATAAGCAATGCATTGCTTACTACATTGAATTGAATGGGACATATAAGCAATGCATTGCTTACTACATTGAATTGAATGGGACATATAAGCAATGCATTGCTTACTACATTGAATTGAATGGGACATATAAGCAATGCATTGCTTATTACATTGAATTGAATGGGACATATAAGCAATGCATTGCTTATTACATTGAATTGAATGGGACATATAAGCAATGCATTGCTTACTGTATTGAATTGAATGGGACATATATATGGACATATATGACGTATACGTTCTAAATCATTGCTCCCATTGAATACCCAATGCAATGCATTGCATATAGTATGTATATATATATGTATTCATATACCGATATCTTGCGACTGACTGGAAGTTACTAAGTTTTTCCTTTTGTATTTTATTGGTTTATAAATAAAAATAAATGTTTAATAATAAATACAATTAGAATGATCGGAGAAGTAAGAATTTTTTGCAATTTCTTAAATAAATTGTTTATAATTTCTTTTGGCTAATGGTAAATAAAATATATCTATGCAAACCCAATCTTAATTAAATGGCAACAGAAAAGAAATGATCAAGAAAAAAGTAACGAGTAAAGACAAAATCAATAACTGTGGAAAACTTCGATTTCAGCAAAACTGCGCAAATTGATGTTTTTTATTTATTCTCTTAAGGCGATTGATGCTTATGCTGTCGATAAAAAAATGTACCATCAGATTTTGGGTAGCTCACTTGGGAAATTTTGACACAGAACATATCTGAGTAGAAGTAAGTAAGATTAGGTTGTTAATGGTTTGGTGAATAAGATAAGGTTAGGTTTGTTTATAAAATAGTTAAAGGGTTGTTTGTGTTTCAGTATTTTAGTGAACTAATTTCAATTTAAACATTTTGTTTAAAAAGTAACTTAGTGAGGCCAAGTAAGGTTAGGTTTTGTAGGGTTTACATTTAAATAATTAATGTAAGGATAAGTAAAATTTTTAAAAGGGAGTTTAACTATGATTTTAAGGACTTCGGGTTTGCGAAGTTTAGACATCTTTAACGGTTAAGTTAACTAAGATTTGATAAGGTTAAGTATTGTTGCACCATGTCAGCTTAGTTTCAATTATGCGTTAACTATTTAAAGTATTACAATTTCAATTTAGATGGGTTAATAAGATTAAAGTTAAATCTTAGCTTATTGCTAATTACACTTTGAATATTAGCTTGATTATATTTAATTTTGCTCTGGTTTGAATTTCTTTATTGATTAATTAAACTTGCATAATGACTTATTTTGTGGTCTCTGTTTGACCTTCTACAATTTGATTTGATTCAAATTGAGCATTTTAACCGCCCATTCTTGCGGTTGCTGTGACACTTATAAACCGCAAAACAGTGATTAATATGTATAAATATATATGTATGTATTAATATGTATTTAAGAGCGAGTAAAACTCTCAAGTCCCTTCATTAGTAACATTTTGTGCTGCAAATGATAAGCTCATTAGCTTAATGCCAAAGGAACACACGGTTGCCGTTACCTGCAATCAAGTATACATTAAGTATACAAGCAAAATGTATATATACGTATGTATGTATATATAAATATTTGAATAGATGGATATAGATATATACATATATTCAAGTATAGGGGCTTTAACTAAATGCCTTTTTAAATTGCAAATAAGCCAAGTAAGGGAATCATAGAAGCATAGAATCATTTAACATTTCACCTGAAGATGTTATTAAAGCCCTTTTCAAAGCACTTTGTCTGTTTTGCATCTGCTGCAACTTTCAACTATAGCACAGGCTTTTGTCCTACTCCCACTCCTTTTACTCTCTTAGTCGCTCCTTTGCTATCTCCTTCTCTATTTCTCTCTTGTTGGCATTCTCATCTTTTTCTTTGTCTCTGTCTCTGTCCTAATGCCTCTTGAGTGCTTCGCTTGGCTGGGTTTAAACTCTTTTTTTGCCAGGCATTTCAACGCAGCTCTAGCTCTCCATCTCCAGAATCTGCAATGCCACTTTGCATACATACAATACACACACACACACACACACACACACACACACACACACACACACACATACACACACAAACACCAAACAATCCACACTCACACAAACGCCCAACTCAAAATTGAACTTCAATCTTGCCATCTTTCTTTTTCTTTCAACAAAACGCATGTAAATTGGCCAATTTTGTGCACGCCCTTTGATGCATTCCGCCTGCCGCATCTCCCCCTCTTTCCCCCTTTTCTCCCATACCATCCTCTTGCATAAAAATCCTTTTCTTTTCTTCTCAATTTTGTTGCACATCTTTTGATTTGCAACTGGCGCACTTTTTTCTTTTTCTTCTTTTTCTTCTTTTTTTTTTTGGTTTGTTTGTTCGTTCTTTGCTTTGGTTTCTCATTTATTTTATGTTTCTTTTTTCTTTTTCTTTCTTCTACATCTTCTTCTTCCTTTGCTGTTTTTCATTTTATTTGCTGTTGTTGTTGGCCTGACAGCCGTTGAAATCTTGGGGGCTATCTAATGCTCGACATCTCGCCCCTGTAGGGAATCGTTTGCCAAAAAAGCTGGAAAATTAAAATTGGCATCGGTAGGGAAATTGCTGTATATATGTATATGTACATATGTTTATTTGTATTTGTCGATATGCAATTGACATGACAAAACTAAAAAAAAAAAAACCATCTAGGGAATGCCATATAATTGGTTCTGTTTTTTTTTTTTTTTTTTACTTATGTATAAACATTGCGCGAGGGTCGTGTAATCAGTTGAAATTTTAGCCTTTTTCCCAAAGTTTTTCTGTGACTTTAAAAAATGCCATTTTTAATTTATTTGGGACTAGACTAAAAATCCTTGCTAAAACCCTTTTTCATTGGACACAAAGTAAATTGATTGTGATTGCCTTTCAGGAGTCCAAAATCTGAAAGTTGATTCAAATAAATGGAATTCTATTGCATTTGGAAGACTTTTAACTTTGACTAGTTCTAGTTAAAACTTCTTCTTACATTACTTATCGAATATATGTATATAGCAAAGGCAAACTAGAACTCTATATAAGTTGTATTTGAAGGATATTAGGAAAAGAAGATTTAAGGATTTCTAAATTTTTGCTCTCTTCTTTTTTTTATATATATATATATATACATATTTTTAGCCATCATTTGTAATTCAAATATCAAGCTGGAAAATCTGTTCAAATATATCAGTCGCAAACTTCGTTTAGATAGAAAAAAAGAAACGATTGATGGAGGGGTGGTTGGGGGTTTGAAACGAATGCTCCATGAATAAGAATTATTTTGCTTTTGCTTAGAAAAAAAGTGAACTTTTCCTTTTACATTAAGCTTTCCTTGTTATTTCTTGAGATATGATACATATACATATATACATATATATATATGCATTTGTATATGTATCTAATGGCCATGTAAAGAGCATGTAAGCTTTCGCCTCTGTTGCTGCTGCTGCTGCTGCATCTCCTTATCCTCATTCTCATTTTCATGCTCATCCTTCTACTCCTTCATGTTGTTGTCTTGCTCTATTCTTATAGTGTTTCTCTTTCTTATTCCCAAGTGCCATTGTCGTTCGTGCACATCAATCACGTTGTCTTGATGTGTGTGTGTGTGTGTAAGTTTCGTGTGTCCTTGCATGTGCACCAAAATGTATGCAACACTTTTTTTCTCTCTTGCGTTTAAGTAGCTGCCACTGCTACTTCTACCATTGCGTGTGTTTTTGTTTTACCGGCAACCGCACAAATATCCAACGATTTGTCACTAAAATAGCAAAAGCGAAAACCCCAAAAAAAGGATAAAAGAAAAAGGCAACTTGAAAAATCATTTTGTCACTTGCTATACTGGCTCATGAAAATTTCAAATAAATATTACCCGAAGCAATTGCGACTATACAATTCGCGGGTATAAATAATTAATGAAAAGTAATATCAGCATCTTTGGGTTGACCGCAAAAGTAACTTTTACCCTGATGATGAGGACGAGACGAGATGAGACAAGACGAGACAAGAGATCTCACCAGATGATGATGATGATGTGAATTGGGGATGACTTCGCATAGTTGGATACGGTTTTTGGTTGAAATCTAATTTGATTAGCTGTGCAAGCAAAGCAATTTACCACAGCTTTTAGCTTCAGCTGTGATTGATGCTTCTACGTTATTTTTTTTTTTTGTTCCTTTTCTTCTTTGGATTTTGCATATATTCCAACGTTTTGGAGGATTTTCACCATTTCCTGCTGCTGTTGTTGTTGTTGTTGTTGTTGTTGTTACTGCACGCTGCTGGCAGCTTCATTAAAAGTTTCGCAATATACCGCTGTGGTAGCGATTGGCTGTGGTCTATATGCTAGGAAGAGATAACCGCAGCTTTTCATTAAAACTGAGGTTGCCAAAAACTTTTACCCAAAAAAAAAAAAAAAAAAAAGAAGGAAAACCAGACTAAAATCTAAGGTGCCGCCGCGTAGAATGTTCTTCTCTTGTCTCAGAACCAAATGTGATGAGAGGGAGAGAATTTTAAAGTGAGTGACAGGTAGCTAAATTGTATTTGCGTATAGGTATATATATGTATGTATTGTACAACTTTACTCTCCAGCAAATTATCAATTATTTACTAAGTTAACCGCATTGCGGTTTGAAATTCTTAGTTTTGCCATATCATAACAAATGTTTAATAAACAATTGCAATAACCATTATTAATCGGCTTAAACTGAACATAAATACCATATCAAAAGTGTTTCTTACTGGTAAATCAACCAAATAGTAATCACAGTTAAAACTTATAATCAAACTAAAGATAATGATATCACTAACGATTCGAGTTACTTCAATTTACACTTATCTGCAGGGCAACAACTTACTAGAAGACTTTGAGTCTTAACTTTATTGAAATGAAAACTTTTTTAGGGAGGTTTCTATCCAAAAAATCCAAAAAAAATTTATTGCATTTTCTTAAAGTATGATATTTTGAAAATTTTGTCTAAAAATTTTAAGTCGATCCGACAAATCCTTTTCGAGATACACCTGCTTTTGTAAGCACCATGTCCAAGGAACTTCTGGAACTTTAAACGCATTTTTCTCGAAACAGTGTTTCTCGACCTGATGGAAGTGATAACTGGCGTAAAAAACGAGCAATCGCCATGAAATTTTTTATACATGTTAACAGATAGTGTCCGCGTGGGATAGACCTCAATCATAAAAAAATATTAAAAATTGTTGTCATTAAAAAAAAAAAAACTAAGTCGAAAAATTGCAAAAATCGTACTTTAATGTTCATTTGTTAATAACTTTTGCATTTTTCAAATTTTTTTTAAAGTTGAGGTCTATCCCACGCGCATAAGTGTACAGATTAATAAAATGTATCATTTGTCTGTTTCAAATTATCCTACAGGACGAGAGGACTTCCATCACCAAGGCAAGTCATAACCGACGAGCCGCCATTTTGGAACGCCCCTCTCCGCCCCTTTTCGGTTTTAAGATTTGAAAAAATTTATAAATTAAAAATAAAATATTACTAACAAGATACAAAAAGTTTCAACTCAATATCTATAATAGTTTCCACAAACAAATTTTTGAAAAAAATACCTGTTTTTGAGGTCTACAAACCAGAAACCTCTCTTAAGTCACTTAAGTTAAGTGATTAAAATAATTCTTAAACCTTTTTCTTTGAGTAATTTTGAATACGGGATTACTATAATACCAATTCAAATTTTAATGTTAAAAAATATTTTTTATATAATCAAAACTCTTCTCAATGCTTTTCTAGTGGAAGAAGAAACTAAATCTTCTTTAAATTCATATTCTATTTTATATTTAGAACTTGATATTTTAAAATTAAGTTCATTTTGTATTGATTTTAAATTTGTAAATATTGAATTGAAATATTTTTTTTTTTTTTTTAGAAAATCTTTTCCACCTAAGCATTATTTGCTTTACTAAGTGTCAAATATTTATTCTTTGTTTTTTATACCCTTGGTTTTGGTGAAATGTTAGCTACGCATAGAAGGAAGCATTTCCGACTATATGAAGTGTATATATTCTTGATCAGGACGACAACCTGAGTCGATATAGCCAAGTCCGTCTGTCTGTCTGGACCAACACGATCTCCTTCGGACCCTTAAAGCTACAGAGCTGAAAATTTGCACATAGGCTTCTTTTTGCTCCAGGTATTTTATATCTCGGATCGGATGACTATATCACATAGCTCATATAGAAACGATCGGTCAAGAATATTGTTTTAGAGCATTAACTTGGTTGTTTTGAAAGCGATTGTCACGAGTTTTGGAAGCTTAGTATATATAAAGATGTCTATGCTAAGTTTCAGCCAAATCGGTCCACTATATGCTACAGCTCCCATATCGGACCAAAAAATAGTTTTTGTTAAATTACATTTTATCTCAAGCCACGAACATTTAATATAGGTTTGACTTGCTTTAAACTATCAAGATTAACACGATCTCCTCCGCGACCTCTTAAGCTAGAGGTTACATCTCGGAATCATCCCGATCGGATGGCTATAACATATAGCTCCCATAGGAACGCTCGGTCGAGAGTAAAGTTAAACTTTTATAACTTTGTTGTTTTTCAATCGAATATTACAAAATCAGTTGTTAATGTGTTTAATAACACATCCACAAAGTTTCCTCAGAATCGGTTGACTATATTAGTCATAGAATTAAAATTTGGTTAACTTTTGAATGAAATGGAAAAAAAAAACATTATAAAATTGAAATAAAATATAGAAGTAAAACAAAACCACAAAATAAACTAAAAATATAATTTTATTTTTAAGTTAGTTAAAGAACTGCAGATCATAGAACAACTACAACTAGCTTGAGTTATAGTTAGTATATGGATTAGATATAATTTATAATTACCTATTAAACATAGATTAAATGAATAAATGTTTTAAAGTTAGGTAGTTAGTTATTTTTTGGGTAATTTTGTTAATATAATAAAACTTTAAATCCTTTTAAGCAAATCCAGATTCATTTTTAAGTCGAAGACTCGAAAAAATGCAATCAAAATTAGTCAAAGTGCATAGTTTTGCATAGAAAATTTTCTCTTATTTTGAAATGTAATTTTGCTTTATCATTTCCAATGAATTTTTTTATTATTTTAAAGCTTTCATTCTACACGCTTTTTGGTTTTTTTTTTTTTTTTTTTTTGCTGTTCCAGCTTAAGGCTAAAAAGAATTTCAATTACACATGGCAAAAATTTACATCCAATAGATATATCTTGCTATCTATCTATATATATATAGATATACATATGTGTGTATATTTTGGGCAGAGGGTAATGAGGGATGGTATTGAGAGAATGGGGTTGGGGGGCGGGGAATAGGTTTGGGGGATTTTGGTGCAATGGCGAGCACTTACAACAACTTATAAATAGCCTTAGTCTGTGCAAATTTTCACATTAATTAAATTTTAGCGACGACGACAACGACAACGATGAGGCAAAATACAAACCCCTTCTCCCTCCCTTCCACCAACCACCGAAGCATACCCTCGGGTGGCAAAGCTCTACAAGAGCAACGACAACGTCAACGGCCAACACCGTTGACATATTGAAGGAAAACGACAGATTTAGTACATAATATATAGACAACATATATGTCTATGTCTTTACAGATGTATAGAGATGCACAAGAGATGTGTATGCATGTGTGTGTGTTTGTGTAAGCAATGTGCAAGGGTTGCGTTAATATGAAAACTTTCTAAATAACAAAATATATATTCCATTTGAAATTCAAAATGAAAATGCATTGAAATGTATATAACATAAATATTTGAAGAATCAAAATATATGTATGTATATAGAAAGGTTTCAAATTGCAACTTTATCAGATATGAAGCTAACTAAAATCCTTTGACATATCCAATATGAACCTTGTTTAAATATTTGATTAATCATTTTGAATGTTGCTAAAGCTTTTCGAGATATCTGCAATCAAAAATGATTGATATTGGATTTCAAATATATTGAAAATACATTTTACATATTGTAAAGTTAAAATTTGTCCCTTCTAAAGGCATTTTCTTTATGATAGTTGACTTGCCAAGCAAGTTACAGTTTAAACTACATACTAAATAGTAAACTAAATATAACCACTAAGTCAAACATTTTCCATATCATCATCTGCTGGAATATGAAATGCACTTTAGTTGGTAAAATTGTTGTGATTTGTGTTTTCAATATCAATTTATATACTTTCTTTTTATTTCTGAATTATATTTCTGAACAATGCAAAGGAGGGGAGGAATGAATGGATGGATGGATGGATGGACTGGGGTGAGGTGAGGTTTAGAAGCATACAAATATTTTCCATTGGCATGGCAGGATAAACCACTTGGATTTCTCTCTTCTCTGGCCAAGCTGCATAAACATTTTCACCGAGTGAGCCACTCCAAAAAAAAAAAAAAAATACCGCTAGAGAGCAGAGGATCCAAGTTTCCTTCCCTAACCATTTGCTGCGTTTTTTCATATTTTAGTTTTTTTTATTTTTTTTTTTTTTTGCCTCCAGCCCTGTGACATCTCAAGTGCCTGGGCTGGCTGGCTGGCTGGCTGGCTGGCCACTGCATTTGGCATAGAACGATGAGAATTCTTCTCCTCATCCGCATCTCATCTCAGGTCTTCGTCATCGTCTCCATCTTGGCTCTTCTTCTGTCATCCTGACGACGACGAAGACGACGAGAAGGCACTTTAAAGTGCCAACGCGCTGATGTCGTTTATTTATAGCTACAGTTTCCCCTTTTTATTTATTTCTTTTCTTTTCTTCTTGTTGAATATAATTTTTTTCTCTCTCTCTCTTTCTTTCTCTTTCTATTTTGCCCACTTACAATGCTACGCAGAAATATGCAAAATTGCAACAAAATTTTTATTTGCTGTAATTATATTTGATTTTGACTAAGCGAAAGATTGAGAATTAGAGAAAGACAGATAGAGAGAGGGAGAGAGAAAACGGAAAACAGCATTTGTTGTTCTATGCCAAAAAAGAAAAAAGAATATAAAGAAAACTACACAAGAAACAAGCAGCACAAACATTTAGAAAAGCATCAAAAATTATTGTTAATTTTCAAATTAAAAATTCAATATGAAATGTTATTTTAATTGGATGAACATAGACAAAAAAGAAACTACAAAATTGCCCTAATTTCATCTGTCTAATAATTTTCTATTTCTAATTGCTTTATTTACACACGCAGAAAAAAAAAAAGAAACCAAAAAAGTAAAACAATTTTATTAAAATTTTAGTTTGGATTAACTTGCAAATACAATTACAATAACAGAAAAAAAAAGAAAGAACAACAAAATTAGTTAATCGATTTTCTAATGACTCTAATTTAACCGACAATTATTTCTTAAAGAAAAATCCTAAAGAAATACAAACAAACTTTTCAATTAATCAAAGTAATTAAAGTTAAACGGAAAATGAGAGAATAAGCAAAATGTTGGTTATTGAGTAACAGTAGAAAGGCAACGAAGGGGGGGGGGGGGGGGGTAGAGGGAAAGGAGAAGGGAGGCGAGGGAGGGCAAAGTGGTTGCGGAAAAAGGGATTTCATGCCACATCTGCAACAAATCAATTTTGGTTTTTTTCCCACTTGCAACTATTTTATTTTCTAACTTTGTGTAAATTGAAGTGTGTGTGTGTGTGTGTGTGGCATGGGCAACTAAATGGAAGGTCTGCCTTTCCTCTTCCCTTCTATCCCTCTCCTTTCCCCATCCCTCTATGTTTCACTTTTTGTCTTGGCCAACTTGCCTGTTCCTGATATATCAAAGGACTTTAAATCAAAATTCAATTACACTTTTCATTTTGATGCTCTTAAGAATTGAGCAGGCACGTCCTTCTCCATGATGATGATGATGATGAAGGCGGAGCTGGTGCTAGGCGTGGGCGTGGCACAGGCTATGTTTTTACCACCTGCCTGACGATAGTGAAAATCAACAACAGATGAGAAACTCACTCTATATCTATGTGTGTGTGTGTGTGTGTGTCCAATGTTGCCAATGACATTGAGAGTTAAGAGAGTTTTCAGCCTTTTTGAAGTGCCTTTGTTCTATACCACTTCGGGCCACGCCTCCTACTCTATTGTGAACATTTTGTTTGATTTTATTTCACATGCATTTACATTTATAAATGAAATAAGGTTTATGTTTCTAAAATATTTCAAAGTGACATATCGAATAGTATAAAAACCAGTTGACAATATCACAATGAAATGGAGAAAGTTTCAAGTGAATGCAAAATCAAATAAATCATTTAAAACAAAAGCATTTTGGCATTGAGATATGGAAATGGAAATATGTAGGTATATACATTTTGTTTTCGTTAATTGTAAAATGCATAAATAATGTCAAAGATTATCAAAAATGTTTTATATAGAATAATAATTGAGTAGCAGTAATTGAATTTTAGTAATTGAATCTTCAGTAACAACTCGAGAAAAACTTTTTCAAAAAAAAAAAAGTAAAACAATTATTGATTAGGGAAATTGTAGAGAATGGTAAACTGAGGAAAAAGCAATGGTTAATTCAAATAGTCTATAATATAGAGGAATTATATCTAGGATTCTTTCGATATTAGGTACTCTTTCGAAAGGAGTTGAACTAAACTGGAAGTTCAGGCCTAAACAGTTTGGCATTACCAAAAGTTTAATAAAAGTTTTATGTGATAGCTATTTGATATAATCAACTGACTTTGATAAAATTTGGCAGAATCGTAAAGATCTTATATATAATTTAGTTTCACTAGCTTTCTTCTTCCGTTTCTTTCTATGCCAGTTATGTATATAATATAGTCTACCGATTCTCACGAAACTTGTTAGTGTCTTTAAGCTATACATTTCAAACTGTTAAATACTAAATTTGTCAAAAAGTAGTGTAGACACAAACAAAATTTATGATCAAGAAGTCTAATCTCGAATGTTTCCACTGGAGCTATGTGATATAGTTATTCGATCTGTCTGATGCCGACATATAGCCAACGTACAGCAGTAAGAAGTGTATATACAAAATTTGATCAAGATAGCTCAAAAACTAAAGGGTTAAATTATCACTAAAACAGACAGAGAAACAGGGGAAGTGACTAATAGATTGATGAACATTGCTATATATTTACCCAACATGAACTATAAACCAAGTAATACATTTATGATTAATATTTAATCACTATCTTATTAATTAACGTAGTAAATCGGATTATGTTTATATATATATATATATATATATATGAACTGGAGTTGGCGTAAAACGCTTTTGATTATTATTCATTATCATTTGTTGTATTCATATTTCAGCTTTGTTGCTTTTACACTGTTTTCTTTTCTTCTTTTTCATTGCTATGTTTTCTTTTTCACCTTTTGCCACCACTTTTGTCATTGTCCTTGTTGTTGTTGTTATTTTTCTCACATAATGAGTTCATAATCCTTGCTCACAAATTACAACGCTTTGCACTCGCAATGAAACTTTTTTTCTTTTAACCCTCAACCTCAACTCATTACAGGCTCATTAAAGCTCAACACAACCTCATCTAAATAAATTGTAAAAAAAAAAAAAAAAAATTTGCCTGGCTGCTTAAATTCTTACATAATGCTCTGCCCCTTTACCCCCCTTGCTTGCCTGGAAAACAAAAAAAAAAAGCGCTTTATAATTGCCGCATATCGCCATGTCAAACAACAACAGCAGCAACAAAAAAAAGAGTGGCAAGAGTGTGTGTGAGAAGGAGGAACAAAAAAAAAAAAAATACCAAAAAACCGCAACTCTAACGGAAAATATTTTGTAATTTAAAACGCGAGAGCAACAGACAAACCCCAAAAGTGGAGACTCACCTTTGCGGTGGAAGAGATGTTACCCCCAAATGGCGACCTCAACCAGCCAGCCAGCCAGCATTCAGCCCGAATTCCGGCAACAACAACTGCATTGCTAGCGCTAATAGATCCCAAAGCTAAAGCCCAGGACATACTTCTCCTCCTCCCCCAACCACCTGCATCCTCAACTTTATGAGTGTGTGTGTGTGTGTGTGTGTGTCTATGGGGGAAAGGCAACGGCAGGGGGTGATTGTAATATGAATAACGTTGGCAGAAAAGTAGATGGTAAATGGTAGATGAGTAGTAGAGTACTAAAGAGGTGTAGAGGGGAGAGGGAGAACAGTTTCATAGACACAAAGTCAGCCAAAAATGTGTTTTCGAAACGAGAGAACAAGCCAAAAAAAAAAAAAACCTAAAGCAGTGCCCAGTTATTTTAATTAGAAACGAAGTAATTTGCATATTAAACTCAAAACTGAAGAGAAATACACAGAGAATGAGAGTACATGATAGAGAGACAGAGAAATAAGAGCGACAGAGAGAGAGAGAGAGAAAGAGAAAGAGACAGCATGCAATAGAGTGGACAAGAATTGATTACAAAAATGGGGGCCAAATTTCAATTTGGTAAACCATCTTTTTTTTCTCTTTTTTTTTTTTGTAGTTAGCCAAAAATACAAACAAACAGACACACACACACACACGCACACAGACACACAAAGTGTACCAGTGAACTTTGAGTTAAAATTTGATACGAATTTCTGGCAACAACTAACACAAATATTTGTATAAATTATATATCGTATATATAAGTTTCATCTGATATCACTTAAGCTAGAGAAAATCATGGAAAATTTGGCTTAAATATTTATCGATATTCCAGTTAAAGGCTTTTAAAGAAAAACACTTTAATCTTAGAATGGAAGATAGGAAGAAAGATAGATAGAAGATAGATAGAAGATAGATAAAAAGATAGATAGAAGATAGATAGAAGATAGATAAAAAGATAGGTGGAAAGATAGATGGAAAAATAGATGGAAAGATAGATAGAAAGATAGATAGAAAGATAGATAGAAAGATAGATAGAAAGATAGATAGAAAGATAGATAGAAAGATAGATAGAAAGATAGATAGAAAGATAGATAGAAAGATAGATAGAAAGATAGATCGAAATGTAGATCGAAAGATAGATGGAAAAATAGATAGAAAAATAGATGAAAAGATTGATAGAAAGATAAATGGATAGAAAGATAGATCGAAAGATAGATGGAAAAAATAAATGGAAAGATAGCGATCTATCTTAGATAGATAGATAGCGATCTATCTTAGATAGATAGATAGATAGATAGATAGATAGATAGATAGATAGATAGATAGATAGTAAGATAGATAGAAAGTTAGATAGAAGGATAAATAGAAGGATAGATTGAAAGATAAATAGAAAGATAGATTGAAAGATAAATAGAAAGAAAGATAGAAAGATAGACAGAAAGATAGAAAGATATATAGAAAGATAGATCGAAACATGATTAAGAAATAGATAGAAAGAATGAGAGATAGAATAATAAAAATATAGAAGCATAGATTGATAAAAAGATAAATTGAAAGACAGATAGAATGGTGAACAGATAGATTGATCGAGAGATAAAAAGAAATATGGAAAGGTGGATGGATAGATAGATCGATAGATAGATAGATAGATAGATAGATAGATAGATAGATAGATAGATAGATAGATAGATAGATAGATAGATAGATAGAGAGATATAGCTTTAAACTGATTTCAAATGAAATCTTTATGCTGATTTTTGTAAGGTATTGAAGTCCCCAATAGGTGGATAGCAGGATGGATAGATAGATAGATAGCCTTTGACAAATTTCAAATTGAATCTGCATATATGCTGATTGTTTTAAACTATTCAAGTTCTAATTGTATTAGTCAGATCAGCATTAACTAACCCATGTCAAGTTGATTACATTTGCTCACCTGTCACACCTTCCACTTCTAACTCTGCTTTAGTAATAACAACTTTGCTTGTACTTTAATCACTTTGCCGATTCTTCAATTTTTAACATCTTGTAGAAGAAAAGAAATGAAAGAATGTCTAATTAAAGCAATTTTGGCTCCTCTTCCCCCTCTTCTGTCAGTTTTTGAAATTTCATGTAAAATTTACAAAAGTCTTTCACATCATTAATCATTAAAGTCATTCATTTTAAATCTTACCTTTCTTTTGCAGAACAATTTATGTTTGTCAAAGATTTAAATGGAAATAAAGTGTAATCTAATTTAGTTTGTGTATACGTTGTTACAATATTAGATATACTATATAATATTATATTGTGCACTTTGCAAAATTTAACATATTTATCTACATAGATATTGATATATATATGAAGAGTATAAAACATTGCCTGCTTGATTGACATCCTTTACTAGATCCCTGAATACTCTCAATATACATAATACTCTTCTTTCAAAAGCTCTAATTACCTCCGTCAAAAATTGCGAAAATTGATTAAAAAACTATTTCTCCTCATTTGAGTAATTTAAAGATACAATTCTAAGTATTAAATACTGACGTTGTTTTTCAAAATCGTTCAAAATTTGTCTAAATTAGAGCACTGGGAAGTTTAAAAGGACTTGTCGAATGTCCTTTCTGTATACACACACATGAATAACTCGCGTTGATGAGTAAAATTCAATTAAGATTTGGCTTCTGTATAACAAATTCAGTTGAAAACTAAAAGTTAGCTGAAATCTTTTAAGAATAAAATATAATTGTAGTTAATTAGGTAATTTAAATTTTGTTATTATAATTAAAGTTTATTTTTATTGGTTGTGTTTTAGGCAAACCAATAAAAAATTGACTTTAATATCTTAAATTACAATCAAATTTCCATAGACAACCTTAAACTCAAAGGTCAAATCAGCTCAGCTTACTTGACAAAACTTGTCCAAAAGAAAAAAAAAAACACACACACGGCGGGTACTCGGGTGTGTATGTGTGTGCGAGTGTGTGTGTGTTTTTGATATGTATGTTATTTTAGATTAAAATTGACATTTAACTATGATTAGCACAAAAGCTTTTAGCCCATGGCCAAGTAACATGAACACCGAAAAAAAAAAAACGAATGAAAAAGGAAAAACCCAGCACGGAAATCGCAAGAGAAGAAAGGAAGAGAGAGAGAGAGACACTTGACAGGCAAACAAGGATGCGGATGAGACGAGGGGCAATCAGTCAATCCAGTAGCCACTCAGTCAGTCAGCCAGTCAGTCAGCCAGGCAGTCACTCTGTGAATCAAATTCAAACAGTCAAAAAATCACAAATGTAAATCGATAGGCGTTGAATTTCGAGTGTTTTGGCTTCTCAGTCAGTTGTTGTCCCTTTTGAAGTATTTCAAAAAAACAACAACAAGAACAAGAAAAAAATGCGATTCAGCCAGTCACAAGTCAGTCAAGCTAAAATTCAATTTCTTTTGGCTTTTTACCCCCCCTCTCTCTGTCGCTAACTAAAACTGTTTTTAAATATAGTCAAGTTAGCCAAGGGAGACGGCTATAAAATTTATATGTATATATACATATATATAGTGACTATCTACAAAACGTGATGGCATGCGAATCAAAGTACAAAGTATCTACCGCCGCCATCTACCTGGTCTTTGGACACAACTTGGCTGGGTCATTTGGTCATTTAATCTTAAGTGTTGGGCAATGCTGGGGTGGGCAATGAAATATGTAGCCACTCGCCTGTATGTCATTTGATCGGATAAACGCTATTTAGACAACTTTAAAGCATTGTTGTAAACGTTGTAAACGAAAGTTTAAAAAAAAAAAAAAAAGAAAAACAAAATGTGTTGATCGCATTCTCATGTTCAAATTGCCCTTTAATTCAATTTCAATTGACAACGTAAAGGCACTTAAATCAATCGGGAATGGGGCAAAGTAAAGTACTTAAATCAAGTGTAAAACTATACACAAAAATTGCTATCTTTTGTTACATCATTAAACATAGAGTCATATAAAACAGTCTAAAGATTTTTATGGCTTACAAATGGTTTTAACAAAAATGGACTATTAAAGCCAAGACGAAAGTGTCTAGGAACAATTAAAAGTGAAATGGGTAAATGGAAATGCAATTCTATAGGAAATGCAATACTAACAACTAAAAGTAGTATAATCAAAATATGCAAAAAGGATCCTTCAATCAAATTACTAAACACAAGGAGGGATCTAGATCCAGATTATCCATTAACGAAAACAATTTGAAATCTATTCCTTAAGGAACCGATTTGAATGAGTATAAACTTGGATGGGTTTCGGTTTTATGCAAACTTGTTAGTCTTAAAGACTAACTTGAAGAGCCCTAAATAATATTTAAACATTATACTAAAATGGTATTCGATATACTAAAAACTTGAACAGATTTAAAGACTATATATAAACATTAAACTGAAACATTAATCGATATTTAACGAAGCAAGCAAGTCGTCCTTGTCGACGTTGATTATACCCTCTACCAAGTAGAGATATTTAATGTCGGCAAAAACTCTCAAAATCACCAGAAATCTCATATAAAACTTGCCTTACATGCAGCAACAGAGAGCGCATGCTATCTTGCTCACTCCTGCCTGCCATTGTTGGCCTTGGCGTTTTAGTACAAATCTTATATTCGTGTATCCTCGATGTTTATTGTACGATTTAGACTAAATTTGGTCATCAGGTGCATTTTGGCTATATAATATTAGATGTGCCAAAAAAGAATTCGATGTTTTCAATATGGCTTCAGTTATACGTTTTTTCTTAATCAAGGCGGCAAAAAAGGGCGTGGCAAAAATTTGAAATAACCTTGACCTGCGTATACACTAGACGGTTCTACTAACCAAATTTGGTATCTCTAGCTCTTGTAGTCTCCAAGATCTCGATGTTCATACGGACAGACATACGGATGGACATGTCTCAAACGACTTGGCTAGTGATGCTGATCAAGAATATATATACTTTATGGGGTTGGAAATGTATATTTCTGCCTGTTACATACATTTTGGCGACTTTAGTATACCCTTTTACCCTTTTATGAACCGATTTAAGGACTATTAAATTATTTAACTGAAACTTTATACAAAAGTTATGTTATAGTTGTAATCTTGAACAGATTTAAAGACCATTTAAGCCTTATACCCTAACTTTATTTTAAAAATTTTATTTATTTATGTTTCCATATATATAAGTATAAGTATAATACAAACAATTTAACAAAACCAAATCAATATCAAACCCAAATCAAGCTCTACAATCTAACATAAGCGTTAACCGTTTAAACTTTCATTTACTTGCCTTCATTCAAGCCAAAAAGAATCTTTAATATATATTTGTTTCCTTCTTAAATTAAGTAAAATTCTTAAGCTATTTTTTATTGCCAGCTTTTATGCTAAAGTCTTTGAATCTTTCTTTCCAAAAGAGAGAAGAAGAAAAATGCAAAGAAAATTTATTCACAACATTAGCATAGTTGGTTGGACATACAAAAAAAAAAAAAACCAGGGTGGCTACTATATATATATATATATATATGTATATGTATGTATGTATAAATCTTAGCTAAAGAATCTTCTATACTCCATACCCTCCTGCCTTTCCATAAAATGAAGGTCCTGCTGTTGCTTGTTGGATGATTTTTGTTTTTTTTTTTTTATTTTAATTGGCCACTTCACGCGACAAACTATATGGAAATATTTGTTCATTGGAATGCAAAGAAGCTTTAACTACCTTTTGCCATCTATCTATCTATCCATCTATATGTACTTATCTATTGAATTGACAGTGCACACACATAATACCCGGCTTATCACAATGCTCCCTGTGCTCTAATATAATAAAAAAAAAAGAAAAACCGACGAAATTTTCACATCATCATTAACAACAACAACAACAACAAGAAAAGAGATGAAGGGCCAAAGTGAAAATTATCTGCTCAAGTGAAGATTTTTTAACCAAAAAAAAAGAAAGAAGGAAATGAAAAGAGAGAACAAGCGAGCGAGAGACCTGTCCAAGTGCTAACAATGCCAGGCACACTCTCATGTTTTTGCCTATAGTAGCTTTTACCTTACATACCTTCCCCCTCGTCTATACCTATGTATGTATCTCTACGCCACCATTTAGAGAGACGCGTCAAATGCCTCACGGGTAAGTTACGTGTTGTTGTTGTTGTTGCTATTGTTGTCTGTTGGTTGTAACACGGCAAATAAAAATTGAAAGCAAATGAGACAGGGAGAGACAGACATGGACATGGACACGGCGGCTGTCTTACTGCCAGGAAGTAGCAACAGCAACAACAACACCATCAAGAGGAGTAGGATAGATGGAGGGTAGAGCTTACTTTGCTCACTCATCGTGTTTCGTTTCGTATGTGTGTGTGTGTGTGTGTGTGTGTAAGTGTGTTTGTGTGTGTCCTGTGACAGGTTTGCTCTAAAAACGCCGAGTGTCTCCAAGAGCATCAGCCTGGTGTCGAGGAAGTGGCTTCAATTCTCACTTTCTCTGTCTCTGTCTCTTTTGTTTTTATCTCTGTCCCTCCTAGTGGTAGATACATAGGTAATGCGTGACAGTGTATGTTCCCCCCCCCATCCTCCCCCCCGTCTCTTAACAACAAAAATTCAAATTTGATGGCGGCTGCGGCTACACAGCTCACATCCTGTCCTTTTCCTCTATGTCCTCTACCCTCCATCCATTTATCCAATTCATTCTATATACTCTACATTCTCGTCCAACCCCCACCCACTTCTTCTTCTTCTTCTTTTTTGTGCTCATCATTCCACGAAAGTTTAAGCGAATTAAATTATTTGCTTTTTAGATTTCAATATTTTCACAGCTGAGATTTCAGTCAATATCTAAGAAAGAAGACGCAAGGCAAGGGGAAATTTGTTGGCCAGAGAGATGTATGGTGGGGTAGTTGGTAGTAAATGGAATGGTTGCTTGAGTTGAAAGACGGGGGAATGGGGATGGGAATGGGGTTGGGGGGATGTGGCGTGTCGGCTCTAAATTGGGTTTTATGATGTGTCTGTAATCATAAAATGCTTAAGGGGAAAAATATTATTTGAACATTTGTTGAATGTTTTATCTATAAGTAAGTATAAAATGAAAATGTTAGATAACAATCAGTGAGAAATCGGAAAATGTTGCATCAATTTGACAGGGTCTTTAAATATATAGAAACACACACACACACGCACATACAGAGCTAAAAGGATTTCAAATGTAATTACAATTTACACAAATTGCATTTCTACTTTACTTCAACTTAAAAACAAATACTCTTAGTACTTAGTCAGAAACTTTTGATGTATTTAAGTAATTAAGTTTATGTTAACTTTTCTACGAATTATGCATAGAAATAACTTTATTTCCATTACTCTTTATTTACAGGTAGATTAACTACATTTTAAGTACTTTTGTCGAATGTGATTTGGTTAGAGTAAGTATTAAGATAAATTGTGCTAAATAATTTTATATATCTATAGAATATTAACTTTGTTACTATCTAATTTGCTTGCTTTAATATTTCATAGAGGAGAAAATAGTCCAATTTAGATTTAGAAGCAATATCTAACCTAAAAACTAAACTGTTAAATATTACAAATATTACTATGAATGTTTTAAACGTTTTAAATTGAATTTGAGAGTCCTCAGGGATTCCTCGGCAAGAGAAATTAGCAGAATTCGAACTTAGAAAATTGTTGAAAAAATCATTTCTCAATAAATTCTTGAGAAACTTTTGTCTCAGAACTATTTCTAAAGAATAATTGGAACATTTAAAACTTCCAATTTAAGTAAGATATGGACAATTCACCATTGCAGTAGGTCCAGTGTTATGATAACACTAAGATATACTGACATCCAACCACGGTAATGTACAGTTACAAGTAATACTCAAAGCCCTTACTCTCTGATCTCATGTATTCCTATCTCACTCTGTCTCACAGGCTGAATAGCTGTCTTGAGAAGAGAGTGATTCTTGTCTGCGAGAGGCAGGGTTAACCTTTAACAGTTACTTCAAGAGACAACATCTTTTTTGCAAATTGAATAAAATACAGTGGACTCTCGTTAATTCAAACCTGCGATAATTCGAACCTCTCTGTAATTCGAAGTTATCACGAGACCCGTACAAAATCTCTTTATATTTCGAATTTTGTCCATACATTTTCATGCACTCGATAATTCGAACGAAAAAATCATTCCTACGACGCGGTAATTCGAACTCATATGGGCAAACCCTCGACAATTCAAAGTTTCTTGGTGTGTTAGTAAGAACTTTGGCTTTTAACAGTTAAATAAATAATTACGGATTATGAAGAACCACCAATGGTACCAGTAGTTGCCATCAGCGGTGTTAGTTTTTTTTGACCATGTTCAAGTGGATAAAGATGTTGCTGTCTCAGGATCACTAACGGATGGCAAAATTTTATCTTCGACATATACGAATGGAAGGAGCAGGATGAAGACGATATATCTGAACCCTTGGCAGAGGTGTCAGTTAAGGTAGCAAAAACCACATTCGATAACTTACAAAGCTTTTGTCTACAAAACTGGTGAAACAGCATATGAGACACTTTTTCCACTTAAGAAAATTATTGAAAAGTCTGAGCAGCAGCAATGTGCTCCAAAACAAACCCGTATAAATTAATTCTTTTCAAAGGTCAATTAATTCATATTATAAATATGTAAAACATTAGCAGTTAAACGAAAACACTTGATAATTCAAAGTATATAAATTTTCTCTCAAAAATTTCGAACCATTTAATATTTTGAACACTCGATAATTCGAAATATTTTAAGAGTCCCTTGAATTTCGAATTAACGAGAGTCGACTGTACATACATACATACATACATACATACATAAGTTAAAGATTATATTTACTCGGCTACACTCGGCTATATTATTACATTTCATTTGTCTTTAACAAAGATCAAAGTTTACTATATTTTCACAAAAGAGCAAACCTTGACCGTGGTTAATGAAATTTCTATATATATACATACATATAGTATTGATACAATTGGTCTAATCTAGAGCAATTTTAATGGCCAAAATATATATACACATACATATGTATATGTATGAATGTAAACGTAAATGTTGATTAAACAGTCTATACACAAATTTAGAATTGTATCACATATGGCCCACATACATATTTGAAATCTGTGCCAATTGTAGGAGAATATAACGCCTCAATAATCACAACCATAAAGGGGGAGAATCATCATCATCATCATCATTATCATCAACATTATTGGCATTTCTCTTACACTCAAACGAGTGGGAGACAGTGAGAATATAGTTCAATTAGCGCAGTTAACCCAAAGCACCAGCTGAGCTGTGCTGAAGCTTTGGTTGGGCTGTAACCCATCCAAGCAGCAGCAGCAGCCACAATTAGCACCAAATAAACTGTTGGAGCCATATCTGAGAATGTTTGTTGTTGTTGTTGTTGTTGCTATTTCTCCATGGCTTCCATTATAAGTCGAAAGTTGGATAAAACTACATGGAGAAAAGTGATAGAGAGACAGAGAGAGACAGAGAGAGAGAGAGAGAGTAGAATGAGCACATTTTGCAGTTTTGCGTTTGCTCAACCTCATAATCAGCAAAAATGTGGGCAAAAAAAAAAAAAAAAAAAAAGAGTCAAGGAAAAGAGAGATAGAGAGACTGAGACAGAGACAGAGAATGTGTAGTAGTGTAGACCAGGTTCAGTTCTCAGTTTCCGTGTTTCTGTTCAGTTCACAGTTCTCGTGGTCGTTGGACGTGTAAAGCAGCCGCAGTCAGTAGCAGCAGCAGCAACAGCAACAGCAACAACAACACAAACAGCTTCATGGCCGTTTAGGTTAATTTCCCTTTGATGATGATGATGGCATGTTTTGCGCGACCATTGAAGCATGCAATGGACTTGGCTCACTCCAGCAAACAGTGTAGAAGAAGAAGAAGAAGCAAGCAAAAGCAGAAGCAGAGAGGCGGTTGGGGCGGGTCTCAGTAAATGAATGCGCGCTTCAATAGTTTTCAGAAAGCAGCAGCAGCAGTAGCAGCAGCGACTTCCTCTTCTCCTCTCTCTCCCTTACTCTTTACCTTCCCCCTTTATGTTCCGTATACAATTGCCTGACTACCGTTAGGTTAAACAAAAAAAAATAAAAAAAAAAATAGCAGAAAAATATAAAAGAAGGTCCGTATACCATCGAAGTTTTTATACACTTTAATTTCTTGCACTCCATAATTGTCCTTTTCTTTTCTTTGTTTTGGCATTTCAGTATTATCAGTAGCATTATCAGTAAAACGAAAAAGAGTTGCTATATAGTACCTTCTGTATGAAATATAGTACCTTCTATATGAGATACAATAGTTTCTATTATATTCTTTTTGAGTTGTAGTATCTTCTATATAACGTACAGTACCTTTAATATGATATATGGTATATTCTACATGAAGTAAAGTATGTTCTATATGTGGTATAGTATCTTTTTTTTGAGTTAAAGGTTCTACTATATGAGATATACTACCTTCATTATACTATATAGTACTTTGCATTTAAAGAATAGGACCTTCTATATGCTATGTAGTTACTTCTATATGATATTTACTACCTATTATATGAGGTAGAATAGTTTTTATTTGAGGTGTAGTACCTTCTATATGATTTAAAGTATCTTTTATATGAGGTGTAATATCTTTTATATGATATGTACATAATTCCTTCTATATGATATATATTAGCTTCTATATGAGGTACAATAGTTTCTATTTGGGGTGTAGTATCTTCTATATAATATATAGTACCTTCTATATGATATCTAGTACCATCTATATGATATGAGATATCTTCAATATGAGGTGTAGTATCTTCTATAAAAAGTATAGTACCATTTTGATATATAGTATCTTTTTTAAATGGTTTTGCTATATGATATATAGAACTCTTCTATATAAGATAGAGTACCTTCTACATAACGTAAAGCAGTGGCGGATCTAAGGGGGGGGAGGACCCAAAAGGTTTCTAACACGAAGAATACAATGTTTTTCAATGAAGCACCTTAACACATTGACACTTTATAATAGTAAGTTCCCCCGTCCAAAATTTGCCTCTGGATCCGCCCCTGATGTAAAGTATATTCTATATAAGGTATAGTATCTAATATATGAGTTTTAGGTCCTTCAATATGATATTCATTATGTTATATAGTACTTACTATATAAGGTATAGTATCTTCTATATGATATATAATACCTTAACACATCAGAGCCGATCATATTTTATTCTTAAGTGAAATCAACTCAATTTTGTTTTTTATTTCTTTGTTAACATAAGAAAAAATAGATTTCGAATAATAATATTTATAAAAAATATTATATAATTAAAGAAAATGATATTCAAGTAATATCCTTAAACAAATTCGGACAATAAGCAATTTATTTAAGGAAAACTTCTCTAATAACATTTTTCAAAGTTTTTCGATTTTAAAGTTTTTTAAATATAAATGTCATAACAAAATTGTAAGACTCGAGAAAACTGAATTTTTCGAATAGATCAATATGCTAGAATATTATTAAATAGTGTTGGAAAATTTTTAAAATTTACAAATATAGAAAAATATGTTTTTATTTTTTGAAAATAGTGAACTTTATTTTCGAAAGCTTTGAGCTAAATATTTTAAGCTTGGAAATTAGATTGTAAACGCTTATAAGTCCCTTTGCTGATCATGAATCTATATATGTACATATTGTACTAATCTTGTTGTTGCATTACAAACTCCTTGTCAGAATTGATATGCACCTTTCTTTCTTTTTTTTCTTCTGTCAAGTGTATAAATATTTTATATACTTATATATAAGTGTAGGAATAAAACTTTCCGTGGCGTCATAATAATCATGCTTACCCATTTCCTTCAAAAAAAAAATTTTTTTTCTATTATTTTTTTTTTTCTCTTTGCTTACTTTTTCCACTTTTCTTTTTTTTGCTTGCTTGCCTAGACGCTGGGGAAAAAGAAAACCGGCAATTCAGCGTTATAGAAAATTGAATTAGAGTTGGGTGGAAAAGAAAAAAAAAAAAAAAAAACGAAATGAAAACAAGTTGGCAGCCTTATTTGTATATTATTTATTTTAATGATGGGAAGCAAAAACATTTTGGGAAACCAAAAGAGAGAAAAAAGCACAAAAACTCAACTAGGCGGCAATTTTATTTACCTTTCTTTCTTTTTTTTTTTGCCCTCATCCTCCGCTACTTTGCTTTTCACTCGTTTTCAATTCCTCTTCTTTTTTTGTTGCTGGTTTTCTTTCTTTCTTTTTTTTTTAGGTTCAGCCCAAAAGCATGCTAGGAAATCATTTGGGAACCGACTTTGATTTAAATGCCATCAAGATAGACGTAAAAAAAAATATACGGGACAAATTGTTTTTTCCTTTTTTTTCGCTTTGCCTTCTTTTCTTGACTTACATTTACATACTCTGCAAGTATTTATGAAATGGCTAAGTATATGCGTTTTGTCGGGGAGTATAGTATAGTATATATGTATATATTCCTGATCAATAAAGTAGTCAAACAAAGCCCTGATTGAGCTGGCTTATAAGTTAGTTACTCAACTCTATTTGAAGTATTGTTGATAAGAATGACTTGAAAAGTTTAAAGATATTTACTACTTAAGCTGACATTTTGGAATCAGAAAAGTTAATCATATATAGATATGCCCCAACTGACAGCAGAGTATTCATGAATTCAGTTCTTTAACTTTTTTTTTTTGGTAATTTCTTTTCATTTTTATGGCTTAGACTAGAGAGAGAGAGAGAGCAGAAGTGGCAAAAAAACAGATTAAACTTGGCTTAGAACTTAGTTTATGTTTAAATCTAAATATATTCCATATTTTATTAAACATTTAAATTATATATCCAATCCAACCATATGGAATTGGAATGATGAATAAAAAGATTAAGTTCAATTGATATGCAATTCAATATGCCTTTTGGCTATTTTGGTATCACTTGTAGCTATAATGCGTTCAGTATGTAAGGATTTAACCGGCACTAATTGCCCCGAGCATATGTTGCCCTTTTTGCAAGTGCCCCCCCCACATATGCTCCTGCTCCTGCTTGTCCTGGTGCTGCGGCAGCTTTGGCTCAAAAAGAAAAAGAACAACCTGAGCCTGGGTCTTGGGCCTGTGCGCTGGCTTTGGCTTTGGCTTCGTGGTTGACACTTTTAGCGTGGGATACAAAATACATGCACAAAGTAACCAGCAAACCGTGGCCTCTGATCCGCGTGCCAGAAAACCCCCTGTGTCGGTCTTTTCTCCTACTCTCCTCTCTCCCTCTCTCTGCTATGCTCTTTATACAGGTTTTTTTTTTTTGTGTTTGTGTTCTGGTTCTTGCGCTAAATGAAGCAAGTGCACAAGCATAAACTTTTCGTCCTTATTAAAGGATGAGAGACAGCAGACAGGCAGCCACAGCAGAGGTGAAAACCATATTGATAAAAATAGTCATTAAAAAGGGTTGCTGCTTGTTCCTTGTGACAATCTCCTAACACCACCACCACCACCACGCTACCATCGTCATCATCATCGTGGAAAAATACACCATTGTCACTCCCCAACCCATTGTGCCATATAAATACATTTTAATTTAGCTTTGTGCATTGAAACATATTTAAATTAAAGAGCAACGGCTTGTAAAATGCGCCCACATATGAGCAAAAGCTTCGTTGGTTCGTTTCATTGCTTGTCCTTTAGTCCAGTCAGTCGGTCTCTCTTCCTCTCTCTCTCTCTCTCTCCATCTCACTCTCTCTGTATTTTTTTGTAATACAGTTTATCATTGTCCAATGGTTTCACCCACCCATCATTTCAACACTGACCCCCCCACCCCTTGTCCATGTTCTTTAATCGGACTTATTTGCGCTGCCAAGCGTGCTCAATTGTAAGGACCGACCCTGGCGATGTCAATCGTTGTCCATCCATCCATCCGTCCATCTGTACGTTCCGCTGCCTGTCAACCGTTCGATAAAAATTAAAACGTCTGCTCATGTGAAAAACCCCAAAACCAAACCGAGACCAAATAAGGTTTGACTTGATTTCCATCTTTTCTTACAATTCTTCTTTTTTTTTTTTTATCCCTCCCATTGATATTTATCTTAAGATGAACATTATGAATGGACATTTTTTACAACAGAAAAAAAAAGGTATACAACAAAATATATATGTACTTATATATGTACATATGTACATATATGTATATATAATGTTTTTTATGGAAGGTTTTTTTTTATTTTTTATAAATTTATATAATTTTAAAGATTTTATTCAAGGAATTGGGAAGACTTTATTAGATCAAGCTAAAGACTTTGTGTCCTTTCGATTTATAAATATATTTTGTTAGAATTCGAAATTTAAGATGTTTAGTTTTCATAGTCAAAACCTACATTGAAATCCTTAAAACTTGGAAGAGAGAATTTCAAGCTTTTAACATTCGAAAAAATCCACAAATTCGGTTCGAAAATTAGTTTTGTTTTGGATTTTTATGATAGCTAAAAGATGCAATTTCATTCTCAGTTTGTGAAATCGGGAAAAAATTATTGTTAAGGTTGCTTTGAAGGATTAAAAAAGAAGAAAATTTCAATCTTTTGAAAAATCATAAAAAATTCAAAAATGTTTTTTGTTGTTTTTTTTTTCTGATTATTATCCTTATTAAAAGATGCAAATGTGGTTTTCAGTTTTTAAAATCGTTCAAAATTAATATTGAGATTCCTTTGAAAGATTTCTCCAATATAAAACTTCTATTTGTCCTTTTTTTTGTAGTGTAGTGTATATAAATGAACATCTAAGTGAAATAATTTACCTGATGAAATGCATTTTTGCCATTGGTATGAAATTTTCACCTTCTCCTACTCCTTGACTACACCAAAAAATAAAGACAGTTGAAAAATGTTTTTTTCTCTTTTGCTTTCTTTTTAGCCTGCAGTTGCTGTTGGTTTTTTGTTTTTTTTTTTTTGCTTCTCTCTCTCTTTCTCTTTACCGATCCATTTTTAATTTGCCTGACCAACGATGCACAGCTGCTGATTTTACAAGCTTTTATGTGACAAACAACAGCAAGAACAATAAGTTTGGCCAACTCTTCACTTCACTTGGTTATCGATAATTGAAAATTGCAGAAATGCAGAATGGATGGGTTGGGTCCAGTATGCTGCAGGACCTAGACCTGTGGTCCTGAACCTGAACCAGGGACCAATTTCCCTTTACTAGTACTTATTCTGGTTTGGGGACTTGGTATACATTTTTGCATGCTCATTGAGCATTTAACCATTCTTGGCCACATTATCGAATGGCAACCAGAGAGTGGCCAGAAGGAACAAAAAAGGAGAAAAAAAAAAAAGTTTCTCTGGCACATTGATTCATTGGCAAGTAGACAATGTCAGATGAAAATGTCATTATTGCGGTAGGATTCCTATTAGTATGGTCATATAAGAGACAAAGAGAATGAGCAACACTCAGAGAGAGAGAGGGGGATAGTGGGTAAGGGGCTAAAGGGAGACAATTGCTCACTCATGACTTTTATTTCTCGAATGTAGAAACAATCAATGTGTCTACAAAAGTTGTCGTATAGTTGAAATGAGAAGCCGCCTGCCTGCAGTTTTCTGATAAGCCTTGATCCACGTGCCGCAATTTAACCCACACTCACCCCATACACTCACTCACACATACACACACGCACAACCACTCATAGCATATGCATATACACACATACACACAATATTAGGGGTATTCCTGGGCACATTGTGTTGCATCGTCTGCCTGGCTAATGAGTTGCTAATTAGACTTGTTATATGTATCTCACTCACTCTCATTCATACCCATACACCCACACACACACATACACATATAAGAGTGGTTTTAAATGACAATGTGCCACCGGATAGAAAGTTGCAAATGTGAAAAATCTAATGGAATTGGTATTAGTTCATTTGTCTCACTGCCACTTTTGAAAGGTCTTTTTCATGAGAAATTTATACAACTTTTTATTTTATTTTGCTTTACATTTGTCTTTTAGTCAGTGAAAATATATTTTTTCTATTGATTTTTTATATATTTTGATCAAAATTAAACTCTAAGTGAGTACATTTGGTTAGTTTATTAGAATTTTTCTAATACTAAACTTTGTTTCCTGCTAATTTGTTTCTGAAAGCCAATCGATCTGTTTCAGATTCATCAGCATCTTTAAATCTTTATATATTTTTCGAAAACAAGAGAGAAAGGAAGAAAACAGCCTTGTATAGACATTACCTATATATATTGTCTCTATATAGACTGCTGTCTGTCTAAAATCTTGGCTATTGCAAAGAGTTTTTCATATTACTCAAATTTACAATGGAAGAGAATTCTTATATTTCGTAATGAATAACTTCAAAAATGTTGCCTTAACTATATAAAATTGCAATTTCAGATTTTAATATACATGTATATATATATTTTTTTTTTGTATAATTTCCTTTAGAAAAATCAAATTAAGCAACAAGTCAAGAATTCAAAATTCAAATTTTATTTTTCTCATGTAATGTCTATAAATTGTAGCATACTTATTTGCGTTTCGTCTGCTTCAACTTGAAAATATTAATTAATGATTTTTGATTTAGCCAACAAAATTGAAATCTGCTTAAATTTTAATGAGTTTCGCCATGGCAAATATTCGATCATTAATATTGTTTGCGGTCAATTTTCATTTTGGATGAAATTTTCATTAATTAGTCAATGTAAGCCAGAATATTAGATTGAAAATAGATACGAAACATGGCCAAAACCCTAAGGGGGCATATCAAGTGGCATCATTAGCAACATATTAGAATCAGTTTACATTGCGAGCCACTTGATTATGTGGTTTCATACTTGATTTGCCATCAAGTGCAGTTTTGCAATCTTAAAGCCCGCCTCTTGCACTCACCCTTCCCTCTCTTTTCTTCCTTTTTCTATATCCTTCAACCCGGACTCAAGGCAACTTTCACTTATTAAGCCAAAGTAAAAGCCTTTTCATCAAGACATAAGCGCTTCAATGCCATTTAAAGCTTTTTCCTACCCATCTACATATGAAATTATGTTTTTTTTTTTTTGCATAGATTTTTCCTTTCGCGCTACGTGTGTTTCGTTTTTCTCTCTTTTTGCTCTGTCTATCTGTTTTTTTTTCTTTCCTTTTTCTCTTTCTTGTTTTTTTTTTCGTTTTTATTTATTCTATTTCAGATTTTGCATAATCCTTTCAAATTGTGTAATTAAAATGTATGTGCATATAATGCTTTCAATTAAAAATAATAAAAAAAAAACACAAAAAATAAAAGTGACGAAAAGAGAGAGAGAGAGGGAGAAGGAGACTGGAACTGGAACACTTTATAAATGTAATTCACATTTACATTCTAATGTGAGTTCTGTGTGTGTGTGTGTGTTTGGTTTTTTTTTTTTGTTTTATAGATGAAGATAAAATACGAAAAAAAAAAGAGAAAAAATTGAAATTTCATTAAGAAAGTTCTTCTCACACAGGCAGACATATGCATAGAATGAGATAGAAGATATATACATGTGTATATACATATACATGTATGCATAAATTGTACATATACATATACATATATATATATATATATATATATATATATATACATATGTATATATGCATAAGACACGGCTTCCTTCTTGTCACTTCAAAATTGAAATGTGTAATGGCTGACATGTGTGCGTAAATGTATGTGTGTGTGTGTGTGTGTGTATGAGTTTATGTCTCTCTGTATGTGTGTGTAGGCACACTTCAGCGACTTAATTGTGTCGCGTTAACGTCAAACACATGCAACAAACATGGGCAAACACAAATGCCCACCCACTTTTTGGGCTCCCACACTCACACATCAGTCTCTCTCTCCCTCTCTCTCTCTCTCTCCCTCAGTCACTCTCTTTTGATATATGTGTGTGGGCGGGGCAGCAGTACGTTTACTGTCAGGCATCGTGTTGACAGATTCAACCACCCAAACAAAAACTCCTCACACCCGCAAAAGCCACTCTTTTATTTTATACAACAAAAAAAAAAGAAGAAAAAATAAAATGTGAAGAGAAAAGAGAGAGAGAGAGAGAGAGGGGAAAAAAAGTAAAAACTGAGATGAGAAACGCATATACAAACATTCACTCAAGCGGCAAAACATATCCGCACACATCCGTTATGCCAGCCCCCCCCCTACCCACTTTCCCACACCTGGTCGCGACCCCTTTCCCCCACCATTTGTTTCATTCCTTTTGCAGCCTCCCTCCTCTCACACTCTTTCTCTCTCATTCTCATCCAGCCATCTAGCCCATTGCCACCTGTCATAAATTTGCATGCGCGTAAAAGGTTGAGCAATATTTTGTATATATGTGTGTGTGTGTGTTTGTGTTTGTGTGTGCTTTCATGACAAAAAAAAAAGGCAGTAAATGGAATACCCTTTATGAACCCAAAATGAGCTACTCCCAAAAGCTACTAAAAACTAATTTGATAGCTGTAGTTTAGTTGGCTTATTAGGTAACTAAACTAATCTTTGATCTTCGTCAAGAAGATCCTAGGGAAATCCTTAGGAAGTTTATGAAATCCTTTTAGCAAGGAAGAAGGAAACGCAAGCAATTAGAAAATGTTTGCCGGCCACATTTTGAATTGCATTTCAATTATATATTTTCTATTTTTATGGATTTTTGTTTCTCTCATTTTTGATCCTTTCTCTATCCTTTTAATTGAGGAACTTGTTTTCACTGTGTACGCATTTCATTCTTTCTTTCAAGTATTTTGTTTCAATTGTTGTTTGGTTTTGCTTCTTTTTTATATTTTCTTCGTTTTTCATTTCATTGTTTGTTCATTTTTAGCAATAAATCTTTGTTAGACAATTTGTGAATAGAATTTAAAATCAATTTTTGTAAATGGTTTTTCTTCTCAACTTATCGATGTAAGCTTTTGAAACTAGTTTTAATTAGTTTAATGTATAAACATTTGATTTCAGTATATCAGAAAGTGCAGTGTTTGACTTATCCTTAATCCAGGATACGTTACAGCAAATTTTCAAAACAAAATTTAACTAAAAATCACTTTTGATTACTTCTTCTTCCTTTCATTATATTTACGACTTTTACACTTATTGGGTTAATACTGTCCACCAGAAATCCTTTTTGGTATTATATATTCTCGACTTTTCAAGTACTTAACACAAATTATATATGTATATATAACAATATTTTCTGAAATTCGAAAGGAAATATATATTAAAAAAATATTTATATATTTCTTTAACTTTATCAGGTCAAAAGCGTAATAGCTAGAAATCATTATATATACATATGTATATATTATATAATATAGATTTAAGACTCTGCTAGGAATGGCTTATTAAACAATAAGTAATTGGAATTACAAACAACTTAAAAATCAAACTTTAATCCATCTATACTAAATTTTAAAAATCAAATTTTAATCCTTCTATACTATAAGTTAAAAATCAAATTTTAATCCTTCTATACTATAATTTAAAAATCAATTCTATACCATAATTTAAAATCAAATTTTAATCCTATTCTATTAATCTAACGAACAAATCTTTCATAAATAAGCGCAAATTATTCTTATTTTCTCAAAAGAAAAAATGAATATTAAAAACATTTTCTATTAAAAACAAACTAACTTCTACATATCAAATAAAATAATAATAATTTATTAGGTGCCAATTATTTTAAAATAAAATTAACATTGTCTTCTTTCACTTTAAATTGCTTATATGGAAAGAATTCAAAATCGAACTTAATTTTAATGCTTAAGGGGAAAAGAAACCAATTTAGCAGACCGAAATTTCGGAATTTTTTTAACCAAAAAGGAATAATCAGAAATTGTTAAAATTTGGAAAATATTTTCTTTATATTTTTATGTATAATTTAAAATTTTTTCAAGCTATTTACGACGGATCGCCATCCGGGTGATCGCTTGTTGGTGAGAATCCTTAAAATTGCACTTTTGATTTTTTGATCGATCTTAAAATTTTTCAAATAAAAATAGAAAAACTGTCTTATCTAGATATTGATCGTATTGTAGATTTAGTTTATTAAACTTAGTTACTTTTTTTTTCTTTTACTTTTCTCCTTCCATTATTTCTATAATTAACATTTTTCCAAAAAAAAAAAAATGTATATAGAAAAGAGAACAAGTAAAGTTCTCTGGCTTGTGGATTTTACTTGTTAAGGTCCATCAATCTAATATGAAACACATGATTCCAGATCAACTGGCAAATACATTTATGTTGAAATTGAAATTCGTTAAATGTTTTTGTAAATGTTTTTCAAATGTTCAATTTAGTTCAATAAGCCGCATTTTGATAAATATTCTTGGTTAACCTCATCTGGTTAGGGCAATGACGTGAACTTTATTTTTTTGCTTTTCTTTTTTAATTTTTTTTTTTTGTCTAGCTGTTGTGTATGCATGTATATACAGCATAAAAGCAGCTGTTCCGTTTTGTGACTGAACCACACACACACACACACATCCATCCATCCATCCATTTGTATCCACACACACACACACACACACACACACACACACATACACATACACATGTAGAGACTCAAGCTTATGCATAATAGACATATGTGAATGGCTGGAAAATCCATTTCCATAACTGACTCCGGCCTCAATCCAACTGACATATTCATTCCCTTTTGCCCCCTACCCCTCTCCCTCTCTCTCTTTAACCGTTTGTGTGCACCGCTGCCAACTCAATTCGATTATGACAATGCTAAAAATATCGCGAGAAGAAAAGAAAAGAGAGGCAAAAAAAAAAAAAGACAGAAATGAAAATTCATATGAAATTCTCAATCAACTGACTGAACTGACCACTGTACAGGTGTATTCTATTTCTTCCTTTTTTTTTTTTTCTCTGTGTTTTATTTTTACCCTTCATATTTGCTTCCTTCCCCCCTCTCTGTCTGTCATCGATGCATTGTCTGACGAAAATTGAATTTTCAATTTGTGCAAAAGTAGCTGTGCCACTGAATGAGCTTTTCTTTTCATCTTTTTTTTTTTGGTGTCATATATGCCACGAGGATATAACTATAAAGGAGTGAAAGGATGGGGGGGGTATGGATTTGAATTCCTGAAGACTGACTGATAAGTTTTAAGCCTGGGAGTGCTAATCAAACGCTGACTGGGCAATCAATTTAGAGCAAGGACTTTTAATGAAACATCCTTATGCCCTCATGCTGTGTTCCCCTCCATATCCACTCCCCCTCTGTCCCTCTCTCTCTCTTTCTGGTGATGATGGCAATAATGAAGATGATGGGTTAGCCTGTTGCTTGTCCTGCAGCTGCTCAGAAAGAAAAAAAAAACAACAACTGAGAAAAAAAAAAAAAGAAAGAGGACAGAGACAGAGGAAGAAAAAAAGTGAAAGGCTGAACGATAAAGCAAGCCAAACCCAAACCCAAACGCAAGCCAAACCAAGCCAATACCAACGCCCATCTCTTGCACCTCTTCCTTTTGCCGTTGTGGCCAGTTGACAGTTTCATTAGTTGGTTTACATGATTCTCCGTATGGTTGATGATGGTTGACGCTGTGTGTGTGTGAGTGTGTAAGGATAGGAAGTGGGGAGTGGGAGTGTAGATGGTGATGGGAAAGGGTATACGACATTCCGTTTGTTTGCATTGTATCGCCATGTTGTGCAGGATATTGGCTGGTGTACTCTGTGGGTGGGTTGCATTTTGCTGTGAATTCATTCGCCTTGTCTTGTGTTGTGTTGTGTTTTGTTGTATTTTGTTTTGTTGTCTTGTGTGTGTGTTGTGTTGTGTTGTGCCATGCCTTGTTGTGGCATACACCGGAAGTCGCCCTGATAAGTTTAGTTGACATGTTCTCTTGCCCCTCCCCATCCACATTCACATTTTCCACACTTTTTTTTTCTCTCTCTCTTCTTTCGTTGTATCTCTGCTTTTAACATGCCTTTTAGCTAAGGACTGAAAGCTTTCATAAGTTGATTTAAATCTTAACTTTTTTTCCAACAAAGCAGCAACTAACAAACATGAAAAGAAGAAGGTTTGCATTGTAGTAAAAGTTAATATTTTTTTCTCTCTCTTGGCAAAGGGCAAAATATGTAATATTAAACAAAATTTATAGTGCATTTGAGGAAAGAAGAAACTGAAAAATTTATATTTTTAATCAATTAAAGAAATGCTTATATGTACATATATAAACTTGATGAGAAGTTTGCTATGCACTTTGCTTTTTGACCTGAACCTTTACCCTTTCGGCACTTTATATTAAATTAACTAGAAGGATGGGCTAACTTCGGCCGTGCCGAAGTTCGTATACCCTTGCAAACTATTATTTAACAATTTAAATATATACACATTTATAATGTAACAAAATCATTAGAAAGCATATAAAACAAGTCAAACCTACATTAAATGTTTGTAGCATGAGAAAAAAAAGTATTTCGAAAAAAAAAATTTTTTTGGCCCTATTGTTCCTATGGGAGCTATAGCATATAGATGACCGATTTTCTGAAACTTAGCACAGACATTTCTATATATACTAAACTTCCGAAAACCAAGTTTCGTCACAATCGCTTTCAAAACATCCAAGTTATTGCTCTAAGACTATATTCTTGACCGATCGTTCCTATGGGAGCTATATGATATAGTCAACCGATTCTGATCAAACTTGGTGGATATGTTTAAAGGTGTATTAAACTTAGGAACCCCAAATTTCGTAACAATTGATTGAAAAACTAGAAGGATGGGCTAACTTCGGCCGTGCCGAAGTTCGTATACCCTTGCAAACTGTTATTTAACAATTACACATTTATAATGTGACAAAATCATTAGAAAGCATATGAAACAAGTCAAACATACATTAAATGTTCGTAGCTTGAGAAAAAAAGTAATTCGACAAAAAAAATTTTTTTTGGCCCGATTGTTCCTATGGGAGCTATAGCATATAGATGAACGATTTCGCTGAAACTTAGCATAGACATTTCTATATATACTAAACTTCCAAAAACCAAGTTTCGTGACAATCACTTTCAAAACACCCAAGTTATTGCTCTGAGACTATATTCTCGACCGATCGTTCCTATGGGAGCTATATGATATAGTCAACCGATTCTAATTAAACTTGGTGGATATGTTAGAAAGTATACCAAACTCTTAAACAACAAATTTTGTAATATTTGATTGAAAACCAACAGAGTTATGAAGGCTTAACTCTATTCTCGACCGATCGTTCCTATGGGAGCTATATGATATAGTCATCCGATCTGGATGATTCTGAGATATACAATGCCTGCAGCAAAAAGAAGCCTGGGTGCAAAATTTCAGCTCTGTAGCTTTAAGGGTCTCGGAGGAGAAGCTGTTGATCCAGACAGACGGACATGTCTATATCAACTCAGCTCGTCGTGCTGATCAAGAATATATATACTTTATATAGTCGGAAACGCTTCCTTCTGTGCGTTGCAAACTTCTGACCAAAATTAATATACCCTTGCAAGGGTATAAAAACAGATGATTTTATTTTCATTAAGAGAGAGAGAGAAAGCATTGTTACAAGTGTCATTAAAAAAAAAACATGGACCAAAGTTTGCTATAGTAAATTATATTTCTAGCCAAAAAGGATTGCTATGCCGATATACAGGTGTTGGCCAAAAAACTTTTGCAGCTATCTAAAAGCTGTTATTTCTATAGATGAGTTAAAAATTGCTGCAAATAGTTTTTAGATTTTAGCGATAACTTGGTCTTAAGCATACAATTGACTTGTCTTTTCCTAGAGATAATAAATAAATTGGTAAACATTTCCTAAGAAATGAGATTTAATATGGGATCTAAATCTTAAACTACTTCTATCTACATAAATTGGATCTTTAATATAGAAACTATACTTGGGTAAAAGCAGCTCATTGGGGTGAACCGGCTCATTCGGTCTCTTTTTGGCTGACTCACTTGCTGATAGCTTATGAGCCGATACTGATCGCAACCAATTTGAAAAAACTAAAGTAAAATACGTGAGCAAAACAGAGCTAGTGTGCCAAAATGAGCTAGTGAGCCAAAATGAGCTAGTAAGCCAAAAGGAGCTAGTGAGCCAAAATGAGTATGCCAAAATGAGCCACATTGAAGGAACTAATGCAGTGGCTCAGTTCCGTGAGCCATTCATTTTAGCTCACTCACTCATGAGCTACCCAAGTATAATAGAAATTCCCATCTATTGTGTTATCCTATACCTCAAAAAAAAGTGTGGCTGCATATTTTTCTAAACAAAATACCAAAAAATCATAAACTAAACACAATCTTTTATACAATTATTAAACAAAATCGTAAACAATTAGCATTGACAATTAATTAACATTTCTATAGAAAATTCTTTTCTTGTTGCTATTCCAATTCACACTCAATTAGGAATATATATATGTATATATGTATTTTTTTTTACTCAATGTTACCAACTGGTCAGTCAATAAATGGTATAGAATTTTACTCCCAATAACAATTACATTTATATGTTATACATAAATGTTATGTGTATTAATAAAATACCAATCCCAAGTGCTTTTTATTTCAACCTTTCATTTTCTACTACCTCTTGCTCTTGTTGTTGTTATTTCTTTGCACTTAATCTCAATTTGATGCCTATTTTTATTATAGGTTTTCATATGCATTTTTATTTTGGCCATTTATTACATACACACAATACCCATACATATACTGGCTCTATGGCTATTCCATATATGTATATACACCCAAAATACATGTATATGTATTTGTATATGTCCTGGTCCATAATCGTATATGCCATAAGCGTATTAACGCAATTCAATTTCGGTTCAACAAGAGCAGGAGCAACAGCAACAACAAGAGATGGCACAAAAACAATGTAGATACAGCCACCACCTGCAAAATCCGGATACGAATACCAAATATAAAGGATGTCGATGGGGGCCCAAAGTGAACAGTAGCCAAAAATTTGTTCAATTTTATATCGACCATGTATATATCCTTGAATTAAAGTTGATATTTATTGATACATTTTTTTGTTTAGTTATTTGCTTTTAACTTTGACAAGATATTTCATTACTAAATGAAAAGTCGATTCCTTTACTTTTAAGTTTAAGTTTTGATTGGCTTTTAACTAGTTCTAAAGCAAAAGAAAACCCTTTAATAACATTTTAAAAGTAAAACCAAACTTTTAATCTTTATATTCTTTAGAATATCTTTTTATCTTTGGAAATTTAATACAAAGCTTCTTTGGAATAGTGATTTGCATTAAAAGGTCCTTGGAGTAGAAATTTAATTTAGATACTTTTAGGACTATCTGACAATAGTTCCATTACTAACACTTTTACTCCATAAACTGTATCCGATATTTGGGCCATAATGCCTACATATAGTTCTTTAATATCCTTTTCTTTTTCCCCCTTTGAAGAATTCACTGGGAAAACCCACAATTCCCATATACACATTGACTAAATTAGTTGATCAAAGAACACATTCAAAGAAAATTCCTTTTTTCTCAACTATAACAAAGTGTAGAAATGTTGCTCTATGTATGTGTGTGTGTGTGTGTGTGTGTACATGATCTCTGGTAACTTTCAAACACAATTGTTATCTTTATGAATAAAAGGCTATAGTTAATATTCAGTTTGACTTTCTTTTAACTTTCGATTTGTTGTGTCTGGTTCTCTAAGCAAAGAACAAAAAAAAAGAAAGAGTAAAAAAAGGAAAGGGTAAACATATTGACTTCCGTTCACTTTTATAGGCATAAACAAACACACACACACACACACACACACATACGGCATCCATGGATGTCCAACAGCAATCCAGGAGAGCAATGCGGGAAGTTTGGGTCAGCAGGCATCATCACAGCAGAGACTACAACTGCGTGTTTTGTCAAGGCAAGCCTTCACTCGAAGGACTACGATTCTCTCTACTGGCTCCGGCTTTGTTTCTGTTTTCTGGTTCGGATTCCAGTTTGAAGCTCATGCATATGTATTTTAGGCACACAGGACGAGAACAATTGGTTGCTTTACTAAAGCTGATGCTCATGCGTGTGTGTGTGAGTGTGTTTGAGTTTGTGTGTGTGTGTGTGTGTGTGTAGTTACCTCATCCACTGCAACTGACAGCCTGTTCAATTTTGCATGGCTTTCTTGTTGTGTCCACTTAATGGTATGGGTATCGGTATGTCTATGGGCATGAGAGTTCGGTTTACTTTTCATTCTCTACACTATTCTATATACCCTTTATGTTTAAGAGTATTTTGTTTATTTATTGATGAGAAGAGAAAGTATTTATACTTTATCTTTTATCTATATATAGTTATTTTTTATCATAGTTAATTTTTTCTTTAATCTTAATTGAAGATATTCTTATCTTTTGTGTTAAAAATACTTTGTTGTTGTAAGGGGAAAACTTAAAACTCTGAAGAAAAAACTTAAAACTCGAATAATTTAAATGTATTCCAAATACTTTGACTTTAAATGGTAATATTTAAAGACTTTAATTTAGAATTTAATATATACAAACTGTATTAGAAATTTAAAGAGATTTTGAATTTAAACAGTTAAGAATTAAGAAATCTTTTAAGGAATGAAAAAAAAACTATAGTATAAAGAAACACAAATGTTGAAAATACAAAATATGAACTATTATAAATAGTTCCATTTCATTTTATAAAGATTTACCAAAGTTTTATATAAATTTGGTTTAACTTTGCCTTTGGATTTCATTTTAAGATATACAATGTTATATTTTTAATCATTGATTAGATACTACAGTTTTTTTTTCTGTATCAGAAGATATATGAAACAGACAAAATAGTTTTATTTGTGTTATGATGCATTATAAAATATTATTTCTTGTAGTTTTATAATCTAATCATAATTTACACCCACATCCAATATCATGGTCAAAATTCACTTTACTAGGATGTAAACACTTCGGTTAGGGTCTTCTATTTTTTATCCCTTTGCTATCTTTGTATGGGCCAGGAGCAAAGCGAATGAAATGAGGTTTTTGCATTAGCGAACATAACGTAAATGTTGTTATGAGATTTTGAGCTCGTTTTGTCTGTTGAATGTGTTTTGAACTATTGTATTGTTAAGTCGATTTGAAATAATGCGAATTTTCCTCAATGCCTCAAATGTGATGGATATTCCATTTAAAATTTCATTGTGTTTTGTTAATTGGCTCGATTTCATTGGTAGCGTTTATTATCGATTTCAACGATTAAAAACCATGAACTTTTCAAATGATTCTCATGCTGCTGCTGCTGCTGCGGCTACTTAATAAGACAATAGTAAATCAGAACAATTGTTAATTAAGTAGCAGCTAGTTGCAGTAGCAGTTGGTTTTCTAGTTTATATTTTCCTTAGTTTTTTGCTTTTATTTGCTACTTTTGTAGTTTATTATCTCTTCTTATCAGTTCAATTTCATTTCTTATTGTCGTTTTCATTGACATTGCTTAAGCCAAATGAATCCCTTGTTCGTTGTCATAGTCCTGTAAAGAAAATTGCATTATTATGTATTAGTTGGCAACTGCCACACGCACATACAACCAACCAACCACACACCCACCCACACACCGCAAGCACCTGATTTTGCTCTTCTTGCTTGTGCTTGTCTTCGCCTCGACTTTTACTACTTTTGCCTTCATCTCCTCCATCTTGTCTAGCCTTTCTCTATACTCTATTCAGTCAGTGACTACGCCTGGGAGTAGAGAATTGTACCTCCTTTGACATTTTCTTAATACACTAAAAGCCAACGTCATAGTTCAAAGTCAGGCGGCACTTAGTCAACGGCAAAAATGCAATCGCCTTACATTGCTGCTGCTTCATCCCCCCCCACTCACTCTCTCTCTCTCTCTCTGTCTTCTTGATATCCTCTTCTCTCTCTCTCTCTCTCTCTGTCTATCTTGCTATTTCTTTTCTTTTCTTTGCTTTTTATAATATTTTTACTTTGATTCAATTTCTTAATACCTTTAAAGTTAACATCCGCTTTCGCAGAAATGCTCTTTTACCGTTATAAATGTGTGTGAGTGTGTGCATTTGTAGAGAATTTCCGGTTAGTCTTGCAATTATATATATAGACATATATACATATATACATACGTGTATGTGTGTAGTCCTTTAAGTGCATTAGACATTAATTTTTATTGTTAAAACTCTTGAAAATTCTTTAAAACTTAACTTAATAAAGTCTTTCAATATAATTGCTAAATAAAAGAAAGAAAACTTCTAAGAGAAGATAATTTTGCCTTCTCTCCATTACCAATTCCATATAATTTTACTGCCTTAAAAGAAAAAGTTATAAAATATGCCAACATGGCGTATGAGTAATTTCAAATTTAATATAATTTACTAGAGTAAATTCTCACTATTATTAGACTTAAATGATCAGTCAGAACTTTGATTTTATCTGAATAATAATATTTTATTTAGAATTTGTCGAGTGCTTTCAACTTATTCATAAAGGAAATTTAACTTAAGGATCATCTTTAATGCCCATCAGTCTCGAGAGTATTATCCAAGCAATCAGCGTAACTGTAAATCAGACACACACAAACGCACCCACACTAACATCATTCAAATGCCAACTGAGACAGAGACAGAGAGAGAGAGAGATGAAGAGGGAGAGAGAGAGAGAGAGAGGGGTAAAGTGGGAGAAACACTCAAGCGAGAACTATTAGAATAGTTGACACACAACTAAAAATGGCGTAGGAAATGATGCTGCTGTGATGCCTAGTGGTTGGGTTGCCATGTTGTATGTGAGGGGGGGGGGTCCACCATCCATACCTTTCCCCTGGCATCCTCCTTTTGTATTATGAATGTAACTGTAACACGCAAGGAACCAACGCACACGCAGGACACATTTTTGCCGTTGTCGTTGCCGTTGCCATTGCTAAACTCAACTCATCTCATGGAGCTTGGGCAAAGGGCAGCAAAAGGAGAGCTAGAGATAGATAGATAGATACATAGATAAATAGATAGAGCGAAAGAGTAAGATATAGTCCCTGCCGGACGGACGCATCTCGTCCGCATCGTCGCCACACTGACGGATATTCCGGTGCTTGTGTCAAACGCTTGTCATTTTATTTTCCAACCCACCTCATCTCATGCTACCTATGTATGTATGTAGGTATGTATGTGTGTACACCACCAGGAGCAGGATGGCCTGTTCCATTCCATCTCAACATCCATACCATTCCCATTCTCTCTCTCTCTCTTTCTCTCTCTTCCCCCGTACCATTTTCCCACCCCATTTTATCGGCTTAAAATGCGAAAATTGCAAATAAATATACGTAGAGAGTTCTTTCCAAGTTGAAGCACTTTTTCTTTCGCAATGTCGCTGCCTTGGCTACTACTAAATTATTTACTTGGTTTTTATTTGACGTTAAACGTTCGAGAGTTTTGTGTGGAAAGATAAACGTACACAGAAAGAAAATCAAATTGACTATGATAACAACTAGAAATGTTCTATAAGAACACTATTGTCCTGTAAGTGGAAAACATTTCTCCATCAATCCTTTTTCATTTGTCAATGTAGCAACTATCAAATGCTGGAGATCCTTCTTCATTTTGTTTCCTTACATTCACAGCAGCTTAAGAATGTCAATTTGCTAATCTTTTCAATGTTCTTTGAAACGTTTTTGAATGTCTAAGCTGAAACTTTACAACAATTCGTTCCTTCACTTCTATTCGTTTCATTGTCAATCGTTGTTTCATAATCATTCGTTGTTTTACTTCCATGTTTTGTTTCACTCCCAGCTGAATCTTCACAATTCGTTCCTTTCGTTCGTTCCCATCGTTGTTGTACTTCCATTTTTTCTTACACTCCCATTCATTATAAACTTGGAAACGTTTTTATTGTGTATGCTGAAACTTCATAACAATTCGTTTCCTCACTTTCATTCGTTTCTTCACTTCCATTCGTTTCATTATCAATCGTTGTTTCAGAATCATTCGTTGTTTTACTTCCATTCTTTGTTTCACTTCCAATCGTTGGTAACTGAAATTAGTTCATAAAAAAAGATGACTAATAAAAAATAAAACGACACATTACAAAGTTTTTGGATAACTCATTTCCATTCACTTAGACTCTATGAGAAATAAGAGTAAGTCAAATTAGATATACAAATATTATATATTTTATTTTCTCAGTGTATTCGTTTCAGATATATATATACATATGTATAGATATTGTACATACATGCGTATGTTTAGCTTCAATTCTGATCGTTAGCTCAATGGCTCGTACCATTAGTTAGCGTGTAAATGCACATAACTATTGCCATGAACTGGGATTTTTTCTGTTAGAGAATCCTTTCCAGCAATTCCATTTATACCCATTCTGTTGTCCAACCACCACCATGCCATACCATACTATACCATCTCAAACCACTCCATTTCACATCCCCCCGCGTGTTCTCTTTGTATGTATATATGTATATACAGTACTACACTATACTACACTAGTTTGTTCATGTTCATTTCGTGTGCGTTCCAAGTGCTGTTCAAATAATGGTACATACAGCACAACATTCATTCGTCCACATTCATTCACATCCAAGCATCCAACCATCCATCCATCCATCCATCCATCCATGGAAGAAGTCCTTGTGTTTGGATTTCCTCTTCCGTTGAGCTATTTTAGCTGAAATGATTAGGTTTTCGTTTTCGTTTTGGTTTTTTTTTTTTGCCAAAAAGAGGGAGGAATTTCATCCGAAATGAACGTTAAGAGATAATTTTGTTCGATAAAATTATGAAAGTTCCTTATCAGCTTTAGTGGCGGACAAAAAGAGAATTGAAACCATGTGAAGGACACAAAAGAAGGATGCACACACACACACACTCCCACACACACATAGACATGCGTTAAATTTAACAATACAAGGTACAACATCCTGAAATCCTTGCTCTCTCCACATCCATCAGAACACAATCGAAAAAATCCACTAATCGAATGAATGAGCGAAGTAAAAGGGGGTCAAACACAATCCACTGCCACTAGAGCCTAACCCAATTTCACTTCCTAAAAACTATCCTTCTCTTGCCTCCTCTCACCTCTTGGAGGAAAATCCAAATGCTACAGAATGTGTGTAGGCACATGGAGAACAGTACGAAACAACGGAACACAACAACAATAAGAGCAACAACAAGTCACTCAGGCAGTTTCATATTTGCCGCTTTTCCGCTTCAAAAGCACAAAAATTTGCGAACACAAAGCAACAAAAAAAAAAATAAAACAGAAAAAGAAACAAAAAAAAAACAGCAACGAAAGAAAATTCAAAATACCCGCTGGTCTCTACACCACCCCCCCAACCCCCCCACCTCACCCAAACACAGTAGTCATTCAAATGTATGGATTCACCATCTCTTAGTCTCTGTGGGTAGCCAATTCAAACTATATAGAAACGTGTTAACTATTATAGTACTAAAACTTGAGATAATCTTTAACAGATTGCTAAGAGAAAGGTCCCAAAGGGTAGTTCATGTGAAGTAATTTTTAGTCTTTTTGGAAACTTAAATTGGAGAAAAGGAAACAAACAAAAAGTCAATCAACTAGTCGAACTATAAAGTAAAAAAATTGGAAAAACTTGGGACGGTGGACTTCACCGCATGAATTAAATGAAACGCTGGAATTGAAATGGACCTAAATCCCAGTGGTCCAATTTATGACAATATTTAAGGATTTCTTATTGTATTTAATACTAAGCAATGTCAATAATTATCGATATTTCGTATATCTCTATAGTAAAACAGTTTTGTTAGCACTAAAAGAATATACATATATGAGATGCCGAATATCGTAGTATCGTAGTTTTCAAAAACGTTTCACTAATCCGTGTTTCTCTTTCATTTGAAAAATAAAAGAATAAAGAACTGAAATTTAACTACCTACCTAACTGAGAAATTACTATCAGAACTAAGCTTTAATTTCTAAATTTAAGATGAATTTCTGAAATAACTAAAACTAAACTAAACTGTAACTAAAACTTAGCTAAATTTCAAGATTTGAACTAAAAGATAAACTAGAGATTGTGCAGTTAGAATATATAATCGAAACAACAAAGATGGAAAACGAAAAGATAATACATATCTCTTTACTTTCAAAGATAACCGAAATTCACTTATTGTTCGAATAATTATTGGTGCCCACTGTATCGACTGGCATCACCTTGATCCCATGCAGGAGTGGACAAACGGTTGCCTGAGTAACCGGTTCAGCGCAGCATGTGTCAGAATTTGACACATTTCATTTGAAGTTTTTCTCGCCTTTGGGAAAGGCTACCAGACCAGGCCAGGCCAGACCAGACCAGTTTAGTACGGCCAATCCAATTCAACCCAGTCCAACCCAACTCTCAACTCTTAACATTGTCCACTTCAACCTCATGACCACCCATGCAACCAACCATTGCCCGTAATTCTCTCAGGGGCTATGCCATGCCCATTGTCCATTCAAATGTGAAAAACATATACCTATCGGAGTTTGTATTCAATTTTCCGCATTTTTTTTTTTTTTTTATACATATATTTTTTCTTTGCCTCTTTCTGTGGGTCGATTTCCTTTGCCTGGTCAAGGCACGTGTGGGTGTGCGTGTGTATGTGAGCGGATGTGTGTGTCGGGAAAAGAATTTTCAACTGCTTAAACTCTCTCTCATACATATACATCCCTATATATGTGTGTGTGTGTGTAGTGTATATTAAAAATGTTGGCTCGTTGAGTGCTTTAGTCTCTTAAGTAAACACAGCAGGAGCTCCAGGAATGACATGGTAAGGACCATGGTAAGGGGTTAAGGCGAGATAATTAGTTACTTTGTGTAGTTGCGGTTCATGGGCTTCAGTTTATATCTCCATCTCTCTCTCTCATACACACACATACACACACTCTATCTCTCCCTGTCTCTTTGTGTCTGTATGTCCATCTCTCAGTCTACCATTCAGTTAGGGATTTGTTGAGGTTTTGGTTTAAAAGTGGCGCGTGTCTAGGTCCAGTTTTAGCCAAGGGACTGATTGTGAGTAAAAGTGTGTGTGTGTGTGATAGACAGAGAGAGAGGAGAGGGGGGGATAACAAAAACCACCCATTTTGTCTATTTGTATTGGTTGAGTGTATTTGCTTATGCTCTCTACGGTCTGTAGGGTTAATTGAATTTGCTTTTGAGGTTCTCCTTTCTATTTCAACTATGCTTCATTCTATCTAAAAACCGGGATGAGCCGATTTTCTATAAAATTGATATTATAAATATTCATGAAACGTAAAGAGACAAGGCGAGAGAGGGGGTGCAGAGGATAAAAACGTTTCATTTTCATTTAATTCAGCTTTTCCTCTTTTCCTTTTTTTGCTTCTTTGGTTTTTGGTTTTACTTTTGGTTTGTTATTTACAATTGATTAATGGCAATCGTTGGAAAGTGAAAGATATATATAAATATAAAATGGCTTGAATATTTCTCTTCTTTTTTAATTTATCGAAATTGCAAAAAAATTTTGCAATCTATTTTTAAGTTTTTAAAGTTATAAATTGATGAAATTTAAACTTAAATTATCTAAAAAACTTTTTAAGTTTAAACAATTTTACTTTCTATATTTAATGGCAAAAAAAACTACTTAATTAAGATACTAATTAAACTCGGAAATTTACACATACTTAATCAATTCAATTAAATTATTTAATATTTATATTATTCGCTTTTGCATTAGTTGTAATATTATTTAATGCCTTTTGTTATTGTTGTTGTGGCAAAAGTATTAGCAGTCCATTGAAGTTAACGAATTGTTATTGAACAATAATTATGATTGATTGAACTATTTTTTTGCGATTTCATATACAGTGGACCCTCGGTTAACGAACACAATTGGTTCCAGCATCTTGTTCGTTAAGCGAAACCACTTTTCCCATATATGTAAATCAATGTAAAATAAAATAATGCATTCCAGGTTAAAAAAAAAGAACATTCTAATTTATTTCAATTTTTGTTAAAAAAAAAAATAGCATTTTATTGCTTCAAAACTTTTAATGAACTGACAAAAATTCATCAAATATGTTTCAAGTTGAAAGAAACTAACATTTTTTAAGGAGAGGAGATTGTAAAGAAGTAAGTTGATGAACACATCATGTGATCCAATGGAGCACCAGGGTTGCCATACTTAAACAAATTAGCACATAAATTGCATGCAAAATAATGCTAAAAAGGTCACACTGGACAGCACTGTAATGTGTATTCAGGATTTTTCCTGTTTCGACGGAAATTTTACATAGAATTAAAATTTTTATCTTTTTCGTTGGTCGTTATGCGAAACTTTGTTCGTTAACTGAAACTTTTTCCCCCCAAAAGAGATGTGTCCTTTATCCGAAATGTTCGTTATCCGAGGTGTTCGTTAAGCGAGGGTCCACTGTATAGAATTTACTTGGGTAGCTCATGAGTAAGTGAGCCAAAATGAATGGCTCACTGAACTGAGCCACTGAGCTTGTTCATTCAATATGGCTCAGTTTGGCTCACTAGTTCAGTTTGGCTCACTAGCTCAGTTTGGCTCAATAGTTCAGTTTGGCTCACAAGCTCAGTTTGGCTCACTAGTTCAGTTTGGCACACTAGCTCAGTTTGGCTCAATAGTTCAGTTTGGCTCACCAGCTCAGTTTGGCTCAATAGTTGAGTTTGGCTCACTAGCTCAGTTTGTCACACTAGCTCATTTTGTCACACTAGTTCTTATGGTTCGCTCAACTGGCGATCGCAAAGTGAACTTATAAGCTATCTACAAGTGAGCCAGTGAGCCATATGAGTGGCTCACTTCGAAAAAAGAACGAATGAGCCAGTTCACCTCAATGAGCTGCTTTTAGCCAAGTATAGTATAGAAACAAGGGCTCGTTTCTAAGTAACTCTATATAGAAATTAGGGGGAATGTTCAGTGAGTTAATAATGGATTATAGAATACTTCAGATAACCCTTTAATATTGAACTAAACAAAATTTAGTTCTGGTAACTAAAATTTTGGATTTTTTGTTGTCTTTTTTTTTTTTTTGATTATTTATTTAAACTTCTTTGAAGTGACATGCAAAATGTTACAAAAAAAAGTTAGCAAAGTTTGAGTTTAGAGTTTTCAAAACGTACTTTAATATTTTCACATATTGTTAAACAAGACTTGAACTATTTAATATTAAATTTTAAATAGATATTCTAATTAATTGAATGAGCAACGTTATTTGTCCATTTTTATCTATTTCAAATATATATATGAACAAAACTCCCATCAAGCGAACAAATTTGAAACAGCTGCCATGAAAAAATTTCTGCACAAAATTTCAATTCATTTAATTTTTTTCTTTTTTTTTTGTGATATTTTTATCAATATTTATTCATTTATTACTTTCATCAATAAAATTGATTATTTAATTTTAACCAGATACATTTGATACATGCAATGCAATGATATATATATGTATATATGTGTATGTGTGTCCTCCTGTTATGTCCTTCCAACAAGCTTTTCCGCTTTTTTAATCACTTTTCAATCAAGTGAAGCGTAACGCCAAGTCAACCAAAATTTGCATTAAATATATAAAAATAAATATAACCAAAAAAGAGTAGAAAAAAAAGCAACATCATATTGTCAACTATTACTAACTAGTTTGGACTGGATTGTATAACAACTGCTTATGGTTGCTTAGTTTTTTTGTGTTTGTGCACAGTGTGTTGGTAGGGGTTGGAGGTTCTGTTACGGGTTAGAGTGCAGGCAACAACAAAAACAAAACAAAAAAAACACGGAGAAAAAAGTTTTTAATTTGCTTTTACAGCGTTTTAAACTTTTCGGGAATAGCGCGCGAATGCAAGTTTTTTGTGTATGGAATACAATTTTGTGGCAAATTAAATACACAAACGAACCGTGCACTAACACGCACACACACACACACATGTACATACGCCCACACTCAGATACAAAACGCATACACAGCTGCCATGCGCTGCAAAGTATGCAACGAAAATTGGCTAAAAAATATATATATATATATGTATAAACGTACGATAAAGCAGAGGCGGTGACGCAGATGTTTAACTTTATTGTATGCATGCGTGTGCGTGTGCGTGTGTGTGGGAGTATACAGAAAGTGAGATATTTTGTTGCAGTTATAAACTTATATGCATGTATGCACACACATATAACATAAAGTTCAACTGTTGCCTGAAATTGGTAAAAATTTGCAGTTATATTAACATTTTATGAAAAATTATCTTGCTAATTATATTAAAAATGTTAAACGACAGCAAAAAAAGCAAAAAAAGTACACTCTAGCCCAAGCATATAATATTAAAAAAGTTCCCAAGTGTGAGTGGTTAAAAGTTTGAGAAAATTTGCTTTCCACTTGTATATCGTGTGATATTAAAAAGGAGTTGATTGAATGAATATGCAGAAATATATATCCAAGTGAAATGCTTACAAAATTACAGAAATAACAATATGAAAAATCTACAAAATCATCACCAAAATGTTAGAAGCCATTAAAATAATTTGAATATCTAACTATCAAATCGAAACAATTGAGAGAATAATAATTTTTGCTTATTAGTGAAATGCATTTGTATTTGTTGAGTGGCTTCGTCATATTCATTCACAAGGACATTTTCAAACTTATATACATATATTGCTTATTGCTATTGAAGATGATTAACAAACTAATTTCAATATATATACATATATATATTTGTATGTATTTCTTTTTGTTATTTAATCGATGGAAATTGATTTGTAAATTGCATAAACTGTAAAATATAATAATAAACTTTGAACTAAAACTTTTGTTATTTTGCCTTTTCATTCCATTTTCAGAAAATTAAACACAAAAAGCCACAAAAGGTTAGTTGAAATATTCCATTATTAATTATTATTTCTATATATGTATGTATATGTATGTGTAGGTGTGTAGTACAAACAAAATGCATAGAAATGTTTCACTGTGCGTGTGTGTGTGTGTGCGTGTATGTGGTAATTGCGGGGGAGTTATATCAGAGTATTCCTTTTAAAGATTTCATTGTTCCTTTGTTAAACTAAGGTCTTCTCTCATTTGCACTCACGTTTATTTGAGTTACATCTACAGAGAGAGAGAGAGAGAGAGAGAGTGCAAGAGAAGTGGGTAAAAGGAGGCTGGAAAAACTTTAGCTTTCAATTTACTTAATTAGTCGACTTTCTATATACATATATATATTATATATTATATATGTATACACATGTGTACACATGTGAAATACTTCCTAGACATAGACTTACATAAAGGCACACACACACACACATGTCCCTGGCACGAATCTGCTTATCACATTATCATCATCTTTCTCTCTCTCTCTGTGTCTCTTTGTCTTTTGGGGCTATTTAAGTTGCTGGGGAAAAGTTTATTTCGTTTTCTCCACAACCCCCCGCCCCTCGATTTTGTTTTTTTTTTTTTTTTTGGGCATCATCATATTGTTTGGCCTTCCTTTCCCTTCCCTTTCCTCCGCTGACTATTCAACACTTTTCTTTTGCTTTCATTTGACAGTTTCAAGCTTCCCGCATGCTGCCAGATGATGAAAAACTTTTATTTTATTCAAGTTTCCCGAGAAGCAACAAAAAAAAAAAAAAATGAATATATATTCACTGAAAAGAAGAAGAAAAAAAGAGATTTTTTTCCTACTTTTAAAGTTTTGCTTCGAAAACGTTCGAACATTTTATTTTTATTTTCAATATTTTAACTAAGTGCCAGCACACACAAACACACACACACACACGTGCTCACATAAATACATACTTATGTATACTTAAACAGGAGTCTGTTCAGACCAGTCCAATCTTACCCCCACCCACCTCCTCCTCCATCTAGCAGCTACCTACCTGTCCAGCCAAAAAAAAAACTAAGAAAAAGAAGAAGTTGAAAAAGTCGTCTCTGGTCATATTTTAAGAGATAGGCAAAACATTAAGCGGATTAGTTTTTCTTGGTAACAGTAAGGTAATGGTTAGTGGGGAGGCTTCTATATAGATTCCATAGGCATGGAATAGAATAGTAGATAGGGAGAGAAAGAGATAGTAAACTTACATAGGTCAGGTGAGCTGACCATTAGTTTTATGTCGTCGACTTGCCTTGTTCTTTTGCCCGGTTTTGGACGAGGCCAGTTATAAATTGTTGGCTATTAGTTTAATGAACTTGTAGTGTCTTCTTCAGCTGCTAAGGCTTTAGCTTTGGCTTCCTCTGCTATTTCTTGTTCTTTTAGCCTTTTTTGTTTTTTTTTTTTTAAGTACTTTTGCATTGCCAAGGCAACCCACAAAGTTGCAGAGAAAGTGATGGGTCAAGTGGTTTCGTTTGGTTTTTTTTTTCTTTTGCTGAGAAATTAGCTAACGGTAGGGAACCAAGTGTAAGCAATTGAAAGAGAAATACTTTTATGCAAAACTTTTACACACGCACAGTAAAGCAGAAAGAAACCAAAGATAAATCAATTTGCATATGCTGCCCAAAAAAGTATGCTATAAAAATTGATTGTAATATGCAGTGAAAACTTTTCAACGGTCATTTATAGTTATTATACAGAAATATGGACACCCAAGAGAGTTTACACTGTAGCTGCATATATCGCTTTTAATAAAATGTCATTTATGTATATATTTTTACAATATATCTATCAAAAAATCAACAGCTAAGTTGACCAAGGATTATATTTGGCACCTCAAATCGGGTTCCCCCTAACGCCCACTTACGCACCATTCAGTACAAATTGTCATGAATAATACATTGAAAGATGGAACATTCCCATAAAATAATAATAATAACAACAAAAAGAAAGAGGAAAAAAAAGGGTAGTTGTTACAAAATCACTTTGCAAAAGGCAAAACGTCATTGATTTGTGTGGGAAAAGTGTAGGCAATGACACGAGCCTGACACCAATGCAATAAAAAGGATATTCTCAATGCTAATGGCTATTCGATTATAGTTTGAGCGTTTCAAGTATCAGTATGCAATTAACTTGTTGAACTTCAAGACGTTTAGGAATTAGTTTCGCTATTCACAAATTGTTAATTGAAAAAGTGTGGCTGCATATTTCTAATGAAAAAATATCAAACAATTTTAGGTTCCTTGTTTTTTTTGCTTTAATACACAAATTGATCATGTGTAAAGTAACAGTTGTATTTATGATTTGTTTAAAAAAAAAGTGTGGCTGCATATTTATATGGTAAAAATAACAAAAATTTGTACATACATGCATATAAAGATTTTTTTGTAAGACTTTTTTCTATGGTAAATATTAATACAGTTAAGGCACTTGTTTCTTCTTCTATTCTTCTATTCCATTGATCATGTAGAGAAGCAATTGGTATTAAAAAAGTGTGGCTGCCTCTTTATATAGCAAAAATATCGAAAAGTGTTTATTATTTTGCAATTGTTTTGTCTTTCATTGATATTTTTTCTAAGAAAACGTACATAATATCAACATTGTATCTGTCTATTCCTATACTCCAAATATCATAATATACATTAATTAACATTTAATAGTATTCTACAACAATTTGTTTTATTAATATTTACCATATGAAAAGCCTTGCCACAAAAATGTGTATCATTTGTTTATATACACAAACAGATACATACATACATATGTATTGTATATACATGTTTATTTATATGTTTTTCTCTTTTTTTTTTTTTGTCCCACTTTTTTGTTTTTGTCTTTTTTCTACCTGCAACATAACAAACCCCAAATGGAAAATATTTTCATTTTGCCCCACATAAATCAGATTAAAATTGTGCAAAAGTGCTAAATTATGTACACAGCTGTCTTTTCCACTTCTACCCTCTGCCCTCGCCTCTCTCTCTCTCTCTCTATATATATATATATCTCTCTTAACCCCATCCCCTTGATACACTTTTCACTTTGGCCACTTATACTCCTCCGCACCCCTATCCCCAGGCTACTCATATCTCACTGATTGTTTGTATGCAAAGGGGATGGAGGAGAAAGAGCAAGAGCAGGGGGTTAAAGGGGCTGCAGGACATGGACAACAAACGCAAACACAAACATAAAAGTCAATTAATTGAATAAAAATAAAAATTTATTTATGACAGTGAAAACAAAGTAGAATGAAAGCAATAATATAATATATATAAAAAAAACACACACACACACACACAAACACACACACTACAGGAGGCACTTGTACAAATATTATTGGTAAGCGGTAGGCGTATCAAACAAAAAAAAAAAAAATACGGGCGTGGCGGTATATATGTAAAAAAATTTAAATGTCACATGCAAAAAAAGAAAAAACAAACAACAGGCAAAAATTAAGAAAGAATAAAAAAAGATTGCTAAATAAAAACATTGTAAAACGTTGGCAAAACCCTCTTTTGCTTGGGTTCTATTAGTTTCTCTAGAAAGATGTGGATCTCTATATAGAGAACTATATACATATATTGAACAGATTTATCTTTATTTGGTAAACTGAAAGTATTTCAAATCCTTTTACTAAGCTGAAAATAAACTGAAAATAAGCTTGCTTAAGTAAACATTTGAAAAATCTTTGCTTTTTGTTAACTTTTCGTTATTCGATATTTTTTTCAAAAATTCACTTTACTAAGCTTAGAACTAAGTTAAGATTTAAGGGTTCCGTTTTTTATTGGCTCTTTCAATAATTAGGTAATGCTTTTCGATTTCGATACTTTTTCAAAACCTCAATTAAGATTTAAGGATTCCGTTTCTTTTGGCTCTTCCATTGATTAAGTAATTTTAGTAACATTTCATGGAGAATTATACGACTCTCAAAGTTGATATCCAAAATTGAGATATGTATATAGGATAAACTTCTGCTTGAAAAGCATTTCCAATTGAATCCTTAAATCACTGAAAGTTATATATACATCCATATATAAGACCCAAAGACAAGCGTTTTATTGTTCACAGAGTGTTACAAAACAAAATTTTGGAATAAATCCTATCATAGCTATAAGAATAGACAATTTCCTATATAATATTTAAACCAGAACTAAATCTCAAGTAATAAATATAAATCGAAACGACTTTGCCTGAGGCCACTCATTCTTAATTAAGAGTTTCTAGAATTTAGACTATATGGAAATCGTAAAAATAAGTAGTGAAAAATAATACCAAAACCCTAAAGAGCCTTTCTTAAGAAGTGAATCCTTGATTCTTAGTAAAGAATTGTTTATCATTTTATAATTTAGATCATAATATAAGATTTCTGTATGAAAATAAAATATAGTGCATAGAATTCTCAAGTGTTTAGTTCACACACATTAAATCTGTATACCCTTTGTACTAAAGGGTATACAAGAGCATCAAAATAGAGAGTGGACCTTTGTTGTGCTCGATAAGTGCAAAACTTGATTGAATTTTCACTAAAAGGGAAAAAGAGAGAGATAGAAAGAAATAGAGAGAGAAAGAGAGAGACAGAGAGATAGATAGATAGATGGATAGATAAAGTATTTTAAAAGCGTAGAAAAGGTAGCAAGTTGGCAGGCCCATTTTCATAAGAGTCAGATTCATTTGTTACAAGCGAAGTGCATTAAGCTCGCGAGTTTTAATTAAATTATTATTAATCTCATTTCACACACACAGACTTACACATTTACAAGTTTATGAAATTTTTAATTACATTTTGAGTGTGGTTTGAGTGTGTATGCGTGTGTGTGTGTGTGGGAGTGAGAGGGCAAGGCCAATATACTTATAAATAATAAATAACAGCAACAAAAAGAAAGAACGAAATTGAAAATAAATTTCTTTTGACATTAGCCTTACAAATTTAACTCCCCTGCCTCTCTCGCTCTCTCTCTCCCTCTTCACTCTCTCCCACTCTTTCTGTCTGTTCTCCCTTCCCCTTTCGTTATTTTTTGCCCCTTCCTAGCAAACTGTGCCAAAAAGTTAAATGCCTGCGGTTTTCCTTTTGCGGTAATCAAAGCGGGAAATGTGGGCGGCAAAACACTAAAATCCGGAGACAAGCTAACCATAAGGGCGATGGGTAGAGGGTAGAGGGACAGTTTGACAGCTCCCTCTCAAAAAAAAAGAGAAATTAGGTCGTTTGAATTTTGAATGAACTCTAATTGTCATGAAATGTGGTAAAATTGTCAACATTTTCAATTTGCACTGACTTTTTCCCAAAAAAAAACATCCCTAAACCAAAACTGAAATCCCAAACCTTTGCCCATACCAATTCAAATCAATTTAATACGCCTAAAACTGTCTTCCTGTGCATAAATATAATAATAAGCACTCATTATGGAATCGATATATATATATATATTCATATGTATGTATATGTACTTGATGCCTGTTTTCAGAGTGCTTAATCAGTGAAATAGAAGCAAAAATTTGTGTCAAAATGTTTTAGTAAAACTTTATCAATTGCAATTGATTTCATGCAAATGAGTGAATAAAAGTGTGGCAGCATATTCATAATGCGAAAACACCAAACAAATTGATTGATAATTGTGTTGTGTGTGTGTGTGTGTGTGTGGACAAACACTGTGCTAAATTGTCAAATCAGTGTACCGATTTCAGTTAATATTGATTGATTGATTCCATTTGACTTAATATCCTTTTTATTGCTTTATATTCTATATCAAATATAAACTGGTAGTTTTGGTAGTTCAAGAACAGAGAGCATTATAGATCATTAAATCTAAAGATATTTATTTTTTTAATTAGTTTTTTTAGACTGAATTATTGTATATTTTCACCCAAAAACCGCTGTGGGTCACTAAATCAGTGCGGGGAGACACTATTCCTTATTTAACAAACCAAAAAAAACTTTTAGAAATTAGTTAATTAATGTCTGTACATTAATAATGATTCTTGGGTAAAAAAAAATCACATTTTTCGCCTTGAAGGAAACTTTACTTTAGGGAACAACCGTACAATATTTGTTCTTTTTGACTTCGATTTGGTTACTTCAGCATCAGCATTATATATTGATTTTATTTTTAACTTTATAATTTGCTAATTGCTTTGACTTTTCCAAAACTTTACTTATTATTAAAACAAAGAAATAGTAAATAATAAAAAAAAAACAGAAGAATGGGCTAACTTCGGCCGTGCCGAAGTTCGTATACCCTTGCAAACTGATATTTAACACATTTGTAACGTGACAAAATCATTAGAAAGCATATAAAACAAGTCAAACCAATATCAAATGTTCATGGCTTGAGAAAGAAAATGTAATTCGAGAAAAAAATTTGTTGGTCCGAATGTTCCTATGGGAGCTATATACATACATATATGTATAGTCAACCGATTTGGCTGAAACTTAGCACAGGCTTTTTTATATATACTAAACTTTTAAATACCAAATTTCGTGACATTCGTTTTAAAAACTCTAAAATGATATACTTGATCGATCGTTCCTATGGTAGCTATATGATATAGTCAATCGATTCTAGTGAAACTTGGAAAATATGTTAGAAAGTATACTAAACTCATAAACAATAAATTTTGTTATATTTGATTGAAAAACAACAAAGTTATTGAAGTTTAATTCTATTCTTGATCGGTCGTTCCTATGGGAGCTATATGATATAGTCACCCGATCAGGATGATTCCAAGATATACAATGCCTGCAGCAAAAAGAAGCCTATGTGCAAAATTGCAGCTCTGTAGCTTTCGGAGGAGAAGCTGTTGATCCAGACAGACGGACCGATAGACGGAAATGCTTTCTTCTATGCGTTGCAAACTTCTGACCAAAATTAATATACCCTTGCAAGGGTATAAAAAACAAGAATATTTCATTGAACATTATTCACCCTGAGAAGAGAAAGTTTCGTTTCATATGCAATTTTAATTAATTTTTTTTTTTTTTTAACAATTTGGTTATTTGCTGACCTTTTCATGCGATACGAGATGGAAGGTCGTCCTCTTGACTGACTGACTATAGCAGAAGCAGCAGCAAAAGAAGATGACGAAGGACTTCCAGCACTAGAACGGGCAAAGTGTAAAATAAACTGCATTATTTTTGTTTTTGTTTTTTTTTTTTTTGGCCATCTAATTAAAAATGATTATATTTTCTATATATTTATGCTTTTGTTATCACATAATTCGCAGCTTGTTCAATTATTTATAATGAACTAAAATGTTGCATGCACACATACATACATATACACCCGACGAAACAAAAAAAGCCGCACTCGCAAAATTTTCACTTTTTTCAACTCAAGTGTAGAAAAAAGTATCAAAAAGAACAAAACCTTCCAATAAGTTAATTTTATATGGTTTTTGGGTTAATTTTCTAACATATGGTCGATAATTCCATGTTTTGACTTTGACTTAAACATTTTTTAAAATATTTTGAAAATTTTCCTCTATTTTTCGTCTTTTTTAGGTTATAACCGTGAAAAAAAAAAAATTTTTTATAAAATCGAAAAATAGTTTTATAATGTTAAAATGATTTTTTCCACTTTATTTATTAACAAATATTTGCTTTTAACATTTTTTTTTAAATTTTTTCGTCTCAAAAACTGTAAATTTTTTTTTTTTAAATTTCGTAGTACTCCACTTTGCCATTTTTTGTACTTTGGTCCTGTTGGGCACGAAAACAATCGAAATGACAAAATATTTGAATGAAATATCATTATAGCAAATATTTTTTATTATTCCTTTTCATTAAATCATTGTTTTTAGTTTTTTTTCCAATTGCGCGACTTTTATGCCAAAAATTTATTTCAAAATTTTAGAGTCCTTGCAAGGAAAATCAAGGAAAACCACTTGAATTTCTAGAAAACTAAAACAAATTATACAGAATCTTAATGGTGATGAGTTCTCCTTTCAAAAAAGTCCAAGTTTAATCTTCCTGGACACAATGATATTGGGGGTGGGCGGCTCTGAACGAGATAAATGATTTTCGGAAAAGTGAAATTTACCCACTGACAGGGATTATCCTTATATTTTTGTTTGAGGATGCATTTTCGAATGCAAACCGAAGTCGAATCTAAGACTAGGTTTTGTTAATACTGGAAAATATAAATAAGTTTAACTTTTATACGCAGTTACCAAAATTTAAGGATAATCCCTGTCAGTGGGTAAATTTCACTTTTCCGAAAATCATTTATCTCGTTCAGAGCCGCCCACCCCCAATATCATTGTGTCCAGGAAGATTAAACTTGGACTTTTTTGAAAGGAGAACTCATCACCATTAAGATTCTGTATAATTTGTTTTAGTTTTCTAGAAATTCAAGTGGTTTTCCTTGATTTTCCTTGCAAGGACTCTAAAATTTTGAAATAAATTTTTGGCATAAAAGTCGCGCAATTGGAAAAAAAAACTAAAAACAATGATTTAATGAAAAGGAATAATAAAAAATATTTGCTATAATGATATTTCATTCAAATATTTTGTCATTTCGATTGTTTTCGTGCCCAACAGGACCAAAGTACAAAAAATGGCAAAGTGGAGTACTACGAAATTTAAAAAAAAAAATTTACAGTTTTTGAGACGAAAAAATTTAAAAAAAAATGTTAAAAGCAAATATTTGTTAATAAATAAAGTGGAAAAAATCATTTTAACATTATAAAACTATTTTTCGATTTTATAAAAAATTTTTTTTTTTTCACGGTTATAACCTAAAAAAGACGAAAAATAGAGGAAAATTTTCAAAATATTTTAAAAAATGTTTAAGTCAAAGTCAAAACATGGAATTATCGACCATATGTTAGAAAATTAACCCAAAAACCATATAAAATTAACTTATTGGAAGGTTTTGTTCTTTTTGATACTTTTTTCTACACTTGAGTTGAAAAAAGTGAAAATTTTGCGAGTGCGGCTTTTTTTGTTTCGTCGGGTGTAGTTCATATAATGCCATTATTATTATTATTATTACATAATTATTATTTTAATGGCTGCATATTAATAACATAATTTAATTTTCATGCAATTATATTTGTTCTTTGGCTTCATTGTTGTTGCTCACTCAGTGCCAAATGTGGTTATTGGAAATTTATACATATCTTAATCCCTTCATTAATTACCAAACTTGATGGTCCTTTTGTGTGTGTGTGGGGAGGGGGGGAATGTAAAGCGGTAGTAGGGGGGTTGGAGGTTTTGTGGCTGGCTGCGTCAGTTGGCAAAATGAATATGGTTTCGATTCGATGCCTTTTCCTGATATTTCCCAATCAACGCACTTTGAGTTCAATTCATAGAACTGGTTAATGAATGACCCACACACACACACACACACACACACACCCACACCAATCAAAAGTAAGTTCCCTTACAAAGGAAAAATTTGTATTATTTGTGGTATTTGGGTAAAGTGTAATTTATCCAATGGCTTTTATCGTACACCTACTCTCACCCATAGTCCTACTCTTACCCGTTATCCTACTCCTGCTAGAAGTCCTGCTCTTACCTATAAGCCAATTCTATTCGGAGTATTGCTAATACACTTTAAAACAAACTCATTTTCTATTAAGTAAGTTAATTTTTTTCTTATCTAACTTATTCGATTTTTAAACCTGAATTTTTATCAATTGAAACAAAATTTTTGTTTGACCGCATTTTATTTTTAAAAGGGTATTTGGTAAATAAAATGTAGATATGCAGACTTAACAAGGCTGTCCGTCAAAGACATCCAATTTTTCGTTAAAATATAGAATTTTTTTAAAATAAACTTTCCAATTTTGATGCGGGTTTGAAAACATTTTGTAGCCGCTCATTTCTGATTCTCATTCTCTTTTCTGTGTATTTTAACAGCCAGCTGTTAAACTTAACAGTGGTCAATTTGCGCGCCAGCATTAGTGATGGCATAATTTTTACATGCAAAACTGCTAAAATAGAACTGGTTAAATTCAACTTTACAAAATCTAACTTAAGACCTAAAGACTCTTTAGTAAATGATATAAATACATAAAAGCTTTCAATTTATTGATTAGCATTTGGTTAATATTAATAAATTATATTTCATGCTAGTTGATATTGATTGTGTGTAGTAAAAATTACTTTATTTCTTTTTATTTTTACCACAAATAACTCTTCTTAACTATAAACGGTTACAAATTTAAAAAGCTAAATCTAGCAATAAAACTGTCGAGAAACAGAACGACATCACTGGCCGCCAATTAAACCTACAGATAGAATACAGCTTGAAGAAGAATGAGTGTGTGCAGGAGAAATAAAAAATCCAATATACGCTCACTGAGAGCCAACACGAGAGCGCAACTCTCTCATACGTTTGAGCGAAAAGTACATCCCTGTTATGCTTTGTGTTGTTGCTCTCGTTCTCGTGCTCTCTCTTTCTGTCTTGTACTCGGCAGTTGTGCCTTCCCCTGCTGCTGCTGGCGTGTTTTACTCTTCTTCCACCTTACCATTTCAAAAAGATGAGAGTAACAGTTTCTGTTATGCTAACAGTAGCCATCAAATACAGGGAGCGCGAAATATAGTGCTCAAATACGGGGTTGTGGCACGTTAGTAGGGAAATGTCGGGTTTTTTTTATTCATTTATTAAAAATTAATGGTGGTGTACGGTTCTACGTTCAGCAGCTAGCGCGTCTCCAACACTCACACACACACAGTCACACTCACTCACTCACTCACTGAAGAAGGAGAACCCAAAATCCAACAACGTTTTTTCCCCCAAAAATCGTCTTTAAACAAATTTGAACAAAAAACAACAAAACAAAAAAAATTCTAAAAATTAACAACAAATTCTTCTTTTTTTTTTGGGTAAAGTGTAAAACAACAAAAGTGACAAATTGTATAAATAAATTGTAAAAAAAAGGTAAATAAGAGAAAAGCAAAAAAGCAAAAAAAAAAAAAAAGCGCAAGCGACAACAAAAAGCAAAGGCAATTGGCAAAATTGCAAATGCAAATTTAAAAGGCAACAACAAAAAATAAAAGCAAATAAAAAAATTATTCTGTGTGCGGAACGTCGAAGTAGAAGAAGCAGCAGCAGAAGTAGAAGAAGTGTGCAAAAGGAAGGCGGCAATAAGAATAAAACACACACACATACAAATATATATTAATATATAAATATATAGCTACACCGTGAAGCAACAAACAACAACAAATAAAACAATTTATATTGTTCAACAATCAAGCAACAAATACAACAACAGACGGCGGCAACAAATTGTGCAGCAATAAGAAAAACGTGAGCATCAACCATAAAATGTTAATATTTTCCTTTTGCTACAGTTTTTTTTTTCTGTTGTTGTACTTTTTGCAATGTAGTGTGTTATTAAACAAATTTTAAAGCGGCTTAAAAACAAATTAGATTCATAATTAAAGGCATTCCTTTGACCACCGCCCGCCCCTTTGTACCGCTCCTCCATCAAACACTCCACTGCCGTCTACGTCTCCGTTTTGGGCTCTCATTCTCTCTCTCGATTTATTTTTTGACTTCCTCTGTGCCTCTTTGGCGCTTCTCTCAATTTGCCGTTTTTGCAGCCGGCATAAAATTGTCGCGTGTTGCTCTTGTATACAGTTTTATTTCCATGCTCAAAGTTGTTGTTTTTTTATTGTGTATCTTTAGTTAAGTAAAATTTAACAAATTGTTTGTGCAAAAAGGTGAGAAACGAGTAAAACAAAAATAAAAGAGAGGCTTAAGTGCAGCATCCACTAACCAAAAACATCCACCAAGACAAAAAAAAAACACCGAAAATAAAACAACAAAAAAAACCGTCCTCGTTTTCTTCCTCTTTAGCCCGCCGCCTCCCCATGACCATGCTGCTTCAAATTGATTTTTGTATGGCGGCAGCGGCGGCTCCTCTGTCGCTATTTTTTTGTTCCTTCTCTCTCGTTATTTTTTTTATTTTAAATTTCTTATTTGCCTTTGCACGTTTTTTTTCGCGTTTTTCTCCTCTCTGCTCTTTGTTGTTATTGTTGGTTCCTTTTGTGCCTTGCATTCGGTTCTCTGAGCAGAGCTCAAAATTGGTTATGAAAAAGGTGATCGAGAGGGAGCGAGTCGCCAGGTGCATACCCCTTAAAGAAACGGAATTAAAACCGTTTCTTGAACTGTACAGATGTGAATAAGAAAACTTTAAGATTACTATTAAGATAACCTAAAATTTAGAATTGATCAAAATATAAATGTATTTATACATAAATATATTATGCCCTCATTGTTAAATGAAGAGTACATGAAGTGTATAGGAAATGATTGCATTTCAAATCTATACGATCACCTTTTTTTGTACATGTTTTTGGTATATAGATATAATGGTGCAAGATTCTTTTCTGTTTTAATCTTAAAAAATATCCCTTAATTTTATATTTTCTTTCTGATAAATTAAATAATTTCCGTTTATTCCGTTGTATATAGTAAAATATTAATTATATATTTAAAATCAATATTTTGAGCCCAAGAGCCCAAGTTATGTACCTTTAATACCCTATATTTTAGAATTGAACTAGACAAATTTGCAATGTTTGAAATATCTCAGTGCAGCAAAATACTGATATGCCTTTAACACCCTCGCATTGAAATAAAACCGCGTTGTTGTTTTACGCGCGCCTTTGCCTTCTCAGTGAGTCTCAGTGTTGGGCCTTCGCAGTCGCTGCTACGTTTGCTGCTGCTGCCGCTGCCGCAGTGACGGCTGGTGTTCACTCTCTCGCGCAAGTCGCTCTCCACGCTCAATTGTTCAATTGCGCCTGCTACTACTAACTACTCTACAGTGGGTCCAGACATATTGGGAAAGTCTGCTTCTGCTGCTGAAACTGAACACTAACTGTGGCTGCGCTGCTACGGCTCTGCGGTTGTTGTTGTGACTGCGGCGTTGGATTTATAATTTCTAATTGGCGTGGGCAGCAGAGCAGCAGAATAAAAACGCGCGCGAGATCTTATAAATTTTTATTTTTTGCATACACACATTGGCACATGTACAATGGATAGTGTATGTACCGTACATACAGATCTACATACATATGTATGTACATAGATGTGTAGGCCTTTCAATGTAAGATGTACATACATATGTATGAATGAATCTACGTATGTATGTATGTAGGTTTGTTGCCCTTTTAGCCAAGTCTTAAAAGGAATCAATGTTTTCTTTGTTGTTGCTGTTTTTCTTTTAAACATTTTTTTTTTTCATTTTTATTTGTCAGCCCTTTTTTTAATCACTTCCGCTTGGTAAAGTTTTTCCTTAAAGAAGCAGAGAGAAAATAATAAAAAGAAGGCGTTGCCTAGTATAGAAAATTTCGTTCTTATCATCAGTCTTTTGCCAAGGCAACAAACTTTTGTCATTATATTGCTATAGCTTTCTGTCTGTAGCTATTGCCATTGTTGCCTTTGTTGTTGCTGTTGTTGTTGTTGGGAGTCTGTAAAATTCAATTGTGATTACTTTTGAACGGCGACGACGACGAAGTCGTTGACAAAATGCCTCGTTGCACTTGAACAGAGAGCTCTGGCAACGTATTTCGATGGGAAGAAACGACCACACCGATTTCAATTTTAAACTCATTCTCTCTCTCTCCCACTCTTATTGTCAAAAAGCTTTATATGTATTTATATATATATATATTCATTAAGTTGTACATGTAAAGTAAACCTAACATGCAGTTATCGTATCTCATTTTAACAAATTAGATTCACTTTGAGTGATTCAGTATAATATGTAGAGATGTACTTAAACTTTATTACTTCCCCACAGACTTAGGTAAATTGCATAGAAATCTATAAATATTTGATTTAATTATAACGAAAAAAGCAACAACAAAAGCAATAACATTTTGCAGTTATAGACAGTAAATGAATTATCATTATTAACCATTTGGCCATGGGCCAAATGCTGCTACATATCTGTTGCCTCCTAAAGTTTGATAAATATCTGAAAAATCATGCACCAAATTTTTCCTTTTTTTTTTTTGGGAAATCAATTCCCAATACATTCCCCCTCCAAAATGAGGTGAAATTGAATTTATAGAATTTTGTAACTATACGAAATATGATTCTCATTGTGTAGTAGATCCAAGTACATACATATATTGAAATAACTTTAAATACAGATTCACCGATTAACGCTTTTATGATCATCAGGTAGCATACCCACCTAATAAACTTGTTTTCTATTTAGTTAAAATAAACTATAAACTAAACATTAATGGCAAATATTTTGAATTTTTATCGTAGAAACAAAAAAAGAATATTTGATCAATCCTTCATTTGAATAAGAAAACTAGCCAGTTTCAATCTTTTGTCTAATCGAATGATGCAAAAAAGAAAAGAAAAAACCAAGAGTATTGTATATAAAGTCATTTAATTATAGAAAATGTATTAGAAGAACAGTAGAATTTCAATTAAATGAACGCTGGATTATTGGGATTTTCTATTACATTTGTTTGTTTGTTTTATTATTAAGTGATTTTATAATTCTTTCTAAGTTTTACTTGGATTTCGGATTATTTTTTTTCATTTAAATGATTAAGTTTAAAAACTAAGACTAACTTTAGTTAAGTATCATTAGCAGCTGGAATTTCATATATACATAAGTACTTATAATTTCAGTCATTTTTATAATACTTTATAATTATATAATAACTTGTAATTTTTAGTTAGTTTGTAAAGGAAATTTGTGAAAATTTTGAACACATTTTCAAAATGGTAGCTTTCATGCCAGCAGTCGAATTTTCCTAGTTCAAACTTTCTGCAAACGTATTTGAATGAGGATCAAAAATTTTGTTTTTGCTATAAAAAATGAAAAATGCTATGAAAATGAATATTCTACATACAAATTTAATATAAATATTATTAATTTTCATTTTTAAAATTCAACCAATTTGAAAAAAGCTTTCTTTAACGATTTCAATTAGCTAGGGGAAAACCTTTTTTTTTTTTGGTTGTAAAGATTTTCCAAGCCTTTTCATTGAAGATCTTGTTAATTGCTGGGCAATACATTAAGGTAGTGGTTGGTGGTGGTGGGCGGGCGGTAGAAGTGAGGGTGTTCGAAACTTATGTAAATAATTTCGTCTTCATCTTGTTTTTCCATTGCCACTTGTCTCTCGTTGTCTCAAATCATCTTTCTTTTGGGGCTCTTTGCCTAGTACACTCATTCGGTTCGGCTCATCCGGGCTTGCGTTTTGTGTCTCCTTTCTTTTTTTTTGTCTTTCTGTCTGTTGTCTATCTCTTTGTTGTTGTTGGTGCTGCAGTTGCTGCTGCTGCAATGTTTTAGCTTTTGCTTTGACTTTGCCTTTAGCTTTTTTGTGTTGCATTCTCTGCGTTTCCTTTTCGCACTGTGCGCCTATTTTGTGCATTTGCTGCGTCTTTGTATGCAGTTGTTCTTGTTGTTGTTGCTGCCTCTCTCTATGTGCATTTTCTTTTGCCATTTTTTTTTCTTCCCTCATTTACTTTGCTCTGTCGCTTCGTCGCTCATTCGTTCGTTCGTTCTGCTGCGTTGAATTTCAACCTGTCAAGCGGGTGAAAGAGGCAGAAAAGCAACCATCAAAGGGTTGAGGGGGGGAAAGTGGTGATGGTGGTGGGGTGGGGTGGGTTGGTATGGTGTGCGGTCGTTCGTTTGGTCGGTCGGTCGGTCTGTTGGTTGGTTGGTTGGTGGCAGTCAGATTGAGGTCTGTACTTTGTTGCATTTTCTACTTCATGTTGCCTGCCTGCCTGCTGACTGCTGCAATTGCTGCATTTTCTAACTGGTTGGTGGGTTAGGACCGACCCGTATACCAACCCACACTACCCCACTCCCCCACATTTGCCACCAAATGCACATTGCTACTTCTGCTAAGTCGCTAAGTCGACGTCGTCTGTAGGCCGTTGACTGTTTTTTTTTTCTTTTGCTTGCAGTGCATTGAGTGGCGTTGCCGCCATCGCCTGTTCTTCCGTCAGACCTCTTCATTGCCCCTACCGATGACTGTCTGCTTGCCTCCTACTCCACACACCACCACCACCAACACGGCACCACCTTCTTTTTATCGTTGACCCTGCGCGCCACTTATTGCAATTCCCATCGTCTACTGCTTCTTCTTTCTCTTCGTTGTCTTCTTCTTCTTCATGTTGTTCTCCTCCTTCTTCATCTTCTTGTTCTTGTTCTTCTTGTGCTGTTGATGTTGCTACCATACATTGCATTTCTTTTGCTTCGAAGCCCCACCAGAGCAAAGCTAAAGCACTCAAGCACTCGTTTTTTTTTTCTGGTTTGGAAAGGGGTTGGTTATGCCCGCCCCGACCTGCCCTGCCATAGGTGACGAATATGGGGGAGGTATTTCAATACAGGCAAAACTCTGATTTATGCAAAGAAGAATCAATTTGATTTCTTTCGCTTACAAAACGTTTCATATTTCATACTTTAGTTACCAAATAGAAAATAGAGAGAAAGAGAGAAATGTTTCTAATCGGCTTTCTCATAAGCTGAAAAGTTAAAAACGTAAATTGAACCAAGTTCCTAATAGAAAAAGTGGTCTTTATGCAAAGTGTAAAAGAAACATAATATCGCATATTAGCAAAAGAATGGAGAAAAAACCTTTGCCCCATAATAAAATGTTTATTTTTAAAGGAATCAAGCAGAAAAGCAGATTTTTATATTGTTTCAAATATATAAATAACCATTGAAAACTAAAACTATTCCATGCCAAAACGTTTTTCTTATCATTTTAATGAAATTGAGACTTTGTTAATAACAAAAAGGGGGATTCACAGTAAACGATAAATGAGGCATATAAAATCTTTTCAACATTGAATTGAATTTGTGTGACTATAAGTCAACATAATATTTCATCTTTTAGTTATATGTATATAAAAGTATATAGAAATTGCTACATCTTTGAGGAATCTTTACTGTATCGAGCCTTTCTTTTTGCTTAGTCTCTAGAGTAGCTGAAGAGTATGAGGCAAGGAATGTACAAGATAGGCTTGCTATTTCTTTTTTCTATTTTTTTTTTTTTTTTTTTTGTCGTCGCACTTAACCGCCTTCCGTCTTTTGTCATGTGTGTGTGTGTGCTGTGTGTGTATAGATTTTGTTTTTCACATTGTCGCCTTACTCTTGCTCTTAACACTCTTCTTGTCGTTTTTGTCGCTCTCTAGTGAGAAGAGGCTAACCACCTGACCTGCCAACAAATGTAATTGTAATCCGTGCTGCGCCTACCCCAGGCCCAGGCTCAGGCTCAGATCTGCCCCCATTCCAACCCTTCCCCCCTCTTGTTGCCGCTGCTGTTGCTGGCTGGCTGGTGAAATATGCAACGCAAATGTAATCATTATTGATTTTGTAGACGGTCTGGTGGAGCAAACACACACACACACACAGAGAACACATACATTTATATACATATATACATATACACTTAAATACACACAGACACATTAGTATGGTAGATTATCTGCAGGTCTCAGGCTCTGGTGAGGCTGCTTAAATATGCAAAACGTTGGCCGGAAAAGGCAACAACAAGCAGGATAACTTCTGCGGTCTACTGGGTCTCTGTCTCTCTCTCTCTGTCACTCAGTGTGTGTGTGTGTGAGTGTGTGTTGTGTGTGTGGACTTGACTTGCACATTAGAAATTTAACAGGTTAATGTCCAAAGTCGTAAACGAAACCATTTATTTATGGCAACATTTTTTGGCTCGTAATTTACATAAAATATATGAGACTACCCAGCCCCCCTCCCAACATAACTCCTTATGCTCATCTCATCAGTATGTTCTCTTTCTCTCTCCCACACACACACACATTCGTGTGTGTATGGGTGTGAGTGTAGAGGACGACAAACGAGTGCGTGTCGTAAACATAAAAATCTGTAAAAGCAGACGTTGATCGCTCGCCCAGCGGAGGACCTTGAAGGGTTTTTGATAATGACTATAGAGTGAGAGTGAGAGAAAGAGCGAGAGAGTGAGAGTGAGAAAAGAGTCGTCTCTCTTGTCGCTTTTGTTGCTTACCCCCTTTTTTTTTTTTGCATACCGTTTGTGCGAGCATAAGCTTTATGTTGTTGAGCCTTGTCATTTCGTTTTTGGGGGGTTGCTGCTGCTTCTGCCTGTGCCTATGTCTATGCTGATGCCTCTGTCTCTGTGTGGTGGAGTCTCTCATTTCATTCCATTTCAGTTTTTTTTTTTCTTCTTTTTTGTTTTTTGGTTCGTCCACCGCCACCGCCGCCGCCTAGCTGTCAGATTTGTCAAAGGACTTGCAAAAGTCTGAAGAGAATTTTTTTTTCGTTGAGGCAAAAGGCGGCACAGGAAGTTACTTTGACTGACGATTGTAAGCGGTTTGGGTTTTTTCTTTTGCATGTGTGACTAACTGAAGCAGCTTAAAAGGGAAGAGTGGGTAGGGGGGTGAAATGCAATGCAAAAGTAAGAAGAGAAGGTTGAGGTTGTTGTGGTTGATATATTATGGTTGCTCTTGGAGTGAGAGATTGTTGTGGAGAAGTAGGCAGAGTAAATATATATATATCAAAAACAGATGGGAAAATGTATCAAAACAAAAACAACAACAACAACAACTGTGAAAGAGTTTAATAAATTTTATCTATATTTCAATGATAATTAAAGTTGGAGCTATAAAACAAAGACAGATTATCTGTATATATTTTGTTGATTTAAATTTATGCAGAGACTCCAAAGTATTAATGATGATTGTGTTAGAATACATGTATATTAATCAAATACTTAACTAGAATACTAGATTCTCACTTCTATTCTACAATTTTTTTTTTAATGTTATTGCTACTACTATTCGATTTGATTAATTTTAAATAATTTGCCAATGTTTAAAAGTTCATATCAAATTGAATGCAAATGTCTGTGTTCGTTCAAATGTCAATCTCGTATAGTTTTGACAGCTAAAATCGTTTTAAAAACTAAATATCCGTAATCATTCAACCAGTTTGCTGCTACCTCCCACCCCCCCTCTTTTGGGTGCAGTCATTAAACTAGTTAATTTTGCATCTAAATTGTATTTGAATGTGGCAAATTAGCCAAAAAGAAAACCAGTTTATTAGAGTTTAGTTTTGTTGCCTCTATTGTTGTTGTTATTATTTCTTGTAGTAGTAGTTAGCCATAATTAGCTGGAAAAATGCATTAGTTGGGTTGTTGTTGTTGTAACAAGAGTTTATCTTGTTAAATGTACAATGAATGTATTTCTTTTTTGTTTGGCTCTTATCAAAAACGCATCTGCCGAACATGAAAATCAATACAAGAGAGTCGTTTCAGCCATAAATGTCTTAACAGATATTCCAGCAATTCATCTGTAATTTCCATTACCATTACCAAGCAGTTGTGTGTGTACCCTTTTTTTTTTTTTTTTTTTTTTTGCCATCATCAGAGAACATGATGATGATGATGATGCATCAGCAGCATTGAAGGCATCTTTAGAGGCATTGCATGACCATTTTCTAGGAATTGCAATCTATCAGCAAGCAACCAAGCCAGCCAGCTGGTACTCTTGCTATAGCTCTCGCTTCGCTCCATCGTTGTAGTTTCTTTTTGCTAATTACAAAGCAAATGTACAAACATGCCGCAAAAAGTAGCAACAGCAACATCGGCAACACACAGAATAAGGCAAAACCCGCATTGATTTTTTACCAAAGACGTCAAAGCTGTTTAACCACTCGAAACGATGATCGACCTTATTTGGCCAAGACTTGAAAGATTTTTCCTTTTGCCTCTATATATATATATATGTATATATCTATCTATCTATCTCTTATACCAAAATGAAAAACTCCCCAATTTGTCCCAACAACATTGTTCACATTTTATAGCAGTCGGCCGCCGGCTACTACTATAATTTTTTTTATTAAATATATTTTTTTTTGTTGTCTGCATACTTATACCACATTTTGGCCAAATGTCAATGTATCTCACAACACGTCAGCAAAATTCTAAACGGGGCAATCGGAGTCGTCGCTGACGATCGACACACATTAACCTGTTCTCACTGTCTGTTTATGCAAATTGAAATTGTTTATAACAAAAAGCCAAACAAAACAGAAAAAAAAACCAACAACAACAACAACTTGACACAGAGACGATCTTGTTTGCAAATTACTATATGCATACAACAAAAATGTTGATCGACATGTATTAAATATATATATTTATATATATATATTCTAAATCGAATTGGTGTTTTTATATAACTGCAATACGTGGGCTGAAATGGGCCTGGCCTCAGGAGATTAAAAATATATATATATATATATATATTAAATAAGATATGCAAAATTAGATAAGAGATTGTTTTTTTATATTCAAATTTTTGTATATTGTTTTAAAAACAAATATGAAAATGAATTTTTAAATAGAACTTTTAATACAAGGGCGTGCAAACTTGTCCGGCAACACCATGAACAGAAAGTAAAAGTGGAATTCTAAAATGATTGAGATATAGTGAAATGATTACTGAATTATGCAAATTGAATGATTGAAAATCAATTTTACAATTCTACAAAAATTTTACAATTATCAGGCTATCCAATGAAGATTATGTTGTAGAAAATGCTAAAAAGAAAATTTGTGTTTTCTTTACATATATATAAATTATTCATTTGTAATACAGCAATGTAATTTTTTAATTAGGAAAAATATATTAAATTTTTTTTTAAATTCAAGGATCTAATATATCATATTTTAAATTTACAAAAGTTGAATACAAATAAATGTTATCATAAGAAAAGCAAATCTTAGACAAAGATCTTCAGAGCGCATATATTTCTTGAAATTTTTGAAGCTAATTTAGAAACATTTTTTTCAAAATAGAGAATTTTTCCAACAGTGCATTTTGAGTAAATTTATTTAAGTTTTTTTCTTTCAATTTTTTTTTGGAAATTTGTTTCACTTGGCAACAGCTATTAGCAGCTAGATAATAAGTACGCTAAGTAAATTACTAGCTAAAGCAAATTAATTTTTTTTTTTTTTTTTGTGATGAAAGTCTGAGAAAGAAGAATCAAAGATTAAGTTTACAGTTTCATTTTAGAAACAATATTGCAGTTGTCTTTACTTGTTGTTGTTGTTGTTGGATAAGGTCTCGAGTTCCGTGAATTGAATTACTGACTGACTGATTGCCATATAGAAAAAGTGCACCCACTCACAATCAAAAAGTATTCGTCATCAGCTAAAGCTTTAATCTGAACAAATACCCCCTGACCAATGAGGGTGGGTAAGGGGATCCTATGAATAGACTATATCTATATCTATACCCATGATGTGCCGCCGGAAAGATGGTTTGGAATTATTTCAAGTTACTAAAATTCCATTCAATAGAGGGGAAGTCTATAATATCATCTTCACGAATCTAAAAATATAGTAAATATTTTAGCGATAGGTCAATTTTCTCTCTTTACAATAGAGAATTGAGTAATTAGGTGAAATTAAACGAAACGGCGAAAAACTGTGTGTTCGTTTGTTCTTGTTGTTTTATGTGTATATCATAAACTTCACTTCACTGAAGCAAGACGTGTTTTTTGCCGCTCCGCTTAAATTCGATAATTATTGTGCTCTAAGACCGCTTAGAATTTAATTTTTGAGCCTAATTATACACAAAATATTTCGGAGTTCAAACAATATTATTAAACTTTTTAGTGAAGTTATAATATAGACTTGCCGTCATAAGGATTGAATTGTTCAATTATTTTTTTTTTGGACTTTTCCTGTGTGTCTGCAGCTGCTCGCTTTTTGTGCTTCTCTCTTAAGTAGGAGTGTTAATTGTTGCACTCTTCGCCCTGTAACAGGTTGAGCATCTCACTACTCAAATTAACAAGTGCAGTTATATACGGTGGCTCTCCCGCTTGATTACTGCTGAAGCTAAAACATTTTTATCATCTGCTTTGCCCTTCTATTCGGCTACAGTGCATACTACCTAAGTGAGATTGCCGTAACTATGCTGGCTTGCTGCATCTCAACGTGTGACAGGAGACAACTCATAGCCGACGATCTCTATGTCTCATGCTGGCTCTGTGATAACTATGCACATATTAAATGTGCCGGTCTCACTGGGCGTGTCCGAGATACAATTAGAAAAAGGATCGGACTTAACTGGACATGTGATAGTTGTCGCACTGTGGAGCTTGAGATGAGAACATTTATGCGACAAACGCGTGATGGTTTTAAGAGTCTTCATGCTGACTTAAGCTCTTTCGTGAAGAAGTTCAATGATCTTGAGTCAAATTTCATCTCATTGAAAGTCTTGAGCGAGTCCCCTAAGAGAAAAAAATCAAACAACCTCTCTGTGGATATTTCTGCAATGCCTCTTACTCCTAATATGGAAACCACTACTCCAATTTTTGCGACTCCTCTTGTTGTCGATATGCCTTCGGATGTAAATCGTCACACCAACTTTACGGAGAGCGATGCTGCCGAAATAATTGCTGACGGGAATGATGCTCTATCTTCTGTGGCATCAGCTGATAATAACATTGTTGTAACTGCTCCAAATGGTGCCGCTGAGGCCATCGAAATTGCTAGCACATCTGCTCCTTCTAATTCTATAGTTCCAGCCGTTACCCCAATCAATACCTTGGGCACTAGCACTGCGGCAACGTCTACGGCTTCTGTTGCTACTTATTCAACTACCGTCGCTGCTTCTACTTGCTCTATTACAGCAATTGCGCCGAAGAAGCATATTTTTGTGTCCCGCCTGCATGCCAACACTGCTGAAGATGATCTTATTGCTTTCATCCATAAAGCTTTTCCTGCCTCGGATATTTTAGTTAGAAAATTTAAGTTTAGTAAAGCTAGAGATATTTCTTCTTTTAAGATTTCCGTACCTAACTCTCTATTCAATTCTATTGTAGCCTCATCGTTTTGGCCTGAGCATACTGTTGTTCATGAGTTCACAGTATCTACCTCCCATGTCATTGCGTTTTCTGAGACTTGGCTCAAACCAAATGTCTTAAGCTCTGAGTCTTTTTCAAGTGAATATGTGGTTTATAGAAATGATAGACCTGCGCGTCGAGGTGGAGGCGTTCTGATTGCCATCAAATCTAACCTTTCCAGTGAGATGGTGAGCATTGACGTCCCATACAATATCGAAACAATTTGTATTAAAATTACTTGCCCAAACACTAATATCTTTATTATTTGCTGCTATATTCCTCCAATGTCTGACATTTCTATTTACAATCACCATGCAGTTATCTTCAAAAATATTTTCTCTTCTCTCCGTGATCGTGATCATTTAATCATCTTAGGTGACTTTAATTTACCTCATGTGATGTGGCAAAACCAATTGGAGGTTCCATATCTTATCCCTTCAGCACATAACGATTTTTTAGGTGAGCTGTTTGATCTTCCCTTGTTTCAAATGAACTCGATAACCAACTCATCTAGTAGACTTCTTGACTTGGTGTTCGTCAGTGACTCTTCATCAATTAATATTGAACGATGTCCTCCTTTATCGCTTCCCGAAGATGCATATCACCCTACACTAGAAATTAATCTTGCTCTTAATTCTTCATCTAATATTATCCCCTCTTCTCAACCTCGTTGGCGGAAATGTTTTCGCAAAACTGACTTTGCCCGCCTTGACTCTATTCTGAGTAGGACCGACTGGCATAATCTATTTAACGGCGTTGAGTTGGATACTGCCGTTGAACGTTTTTATTCAACGCTTTATGCTGCTTTTGATGTTTGTGTACCAAACACTGTATGTGAATACAATTCAACAAAGCCTCCTTGGTTCACACGTACCCTCTCAAATTTAAAAAATGTTAAATCAAGGTACTTTAAGCGCTTCAAAAAAACCCAATCACATATCGATTATATTAGATACAACTCAGCAAAATCTAAGTTTATTTTATTGAACAAACAATGTTACAATGTTTACTTATCGCGTTGTAAAGCCGATTTTTTCCATAATCCGAAGCAATTTTATAAATTTGTAAATTCTAAACGGCGTTCAAATGCAACTACTTCGTCATACTTTTTCAATGCAGAAACAGCTGATATTGACTCTAGTATAGCCGACCTTTTTGCCAACTTCTTTCAAACGACTTACTCTAATTCGCTACCTTCCACCGGATCTTACCCGTACTATATGCACCAACCCAACCTTATTTATATGCCTAATATTTCTGAAGAATCTCTCGTAATCTGTTTAGCCTCTTTGAAGTCGTCATTTTTGCCTGGTCCAGACAACGTCCCCAGTTGTATTTTAAAGACATGCTCCCTTTCGTTAAGTGAACCTCTGTTAAGGCTTTTTACCCTCTCCATAGAAACTGGACACTTTCCCTCTTTTTGGAGTAATTCATTTATAATCCCCCTATTTAAAAAGGGGAACAAATCTGACGTAACAAACTATAGAGGTATAGCCAAACTCTCGGTTATTCCTAAACTTTTTGAAGAGTTGATTTCGATTAATCTTAAACACCAATGCAAATCAATAATTTCTCCCCATCAGCATGGATTTATGAAGGGACGTTCATCACTTACAAATCTTCTCGAATTCAGTACATTGGTTCATGATGGCTTTCGTAATAAATCACAAACGGATGTCATCTATACTGATTTTAGCAAAGCCTTTGATAGTGTCGATCACAAACTTCTGTTAAAGAAACTTGATTTGCTAGGATTTTCTCCTAATCTTTTATCCTGGTTAAAGTCGTACCTCACCAATAGAACTCAAAGAGTTTTGTTTAGATCTGCGCTTTCCAAAAATGTTAATGTCATATCTGGTGTTCCCCAAGGAAGTCATCTGGGCCCACTACTATTTACTCTGTTTATTAATGATTTACCTAACGTTTTAAATAACTCTCATGTATTTATGTTTGCAGATGATGTTAAGCTTTGCGTATCATTTAAAGATCCAGCTCTTCATTCCATTTTACAAGCTGAAATTAATAAGCTTAGTGAGTGGTGCATGATTAATCACCTCCATCTCAACACACTGAAATGCTCATCTATGACATTTTGTCGTCGTTCGCCGTTTCTTGCCAATTACTCAATGAATGGCGCTATCCTAAATAGAGTTTTTTCTGTTGAAGATTTGGGTATTATTTTTGATCCCAAACTAAACTTCCTGCTTCACATTTCATCTGTGGCTAACAAAGCAACATCTTTGCTAGGCTTTATAAAGCGTTGGTCCAAGGAGTTCAGTGATCCTTATATTACTAAGATCTTATATACATCCCTGGTACGTCCAGTGCTTGAATATTGCTCACCAGTTTGGAGTCCTCAATATTCTATTCACCAACAACGAATTGAATCAGTCCAAAAACAATTTTTATTGTTCGCCCTACGGGGTCTAAACTGGGAGCCAACTAGGCCCCTCCCTCGTTACCAGAGTAGACTTCTTCTCCTGAATCTGCCCTCTTTATCAAGTCGAAGACTCGTCAGCGGAATTGTATTTCTTCATAAATTGCTAACTGGGGAAATAGACTCTCCCTTTTTATTGGGGAAATTAGACTTTGCCGTTCCGTGTCGTCCAACACGCAATTTTGTTCCTTTAAATTTAAGAACATGCGTCTCTAATTATAGCCTACATGACCCTCTTCGAGTGGTGTGTAGTGACTACAATGAGTTTTCCCTTTTTATTTCTCCTCACATATCTCCTTCTTCTTTACGTTTATCAATCCTTGCCTTCCTTCGAACTGTTCCTGCCTCCTAACTTTCCTTGTTTCTACCTTTTTTTCGCCTTCTGCTTCTTTATGTTTTAGTTTATTCCTTTCTTTTTAATTATATTAGTTTAATTAGTTTAAGTCAATTGCACTTTGTTTAGTTGACGTTAAATAAATAAATAAATAAATAAATAAATAAATATCAATTTTTATAAGGTTCACCAACATTTGAGCGAATCTTTAATGTAAACATTTTGTTTTGCAATTAATTATCTAAACGACGGCATGCGAAAAAAGAGAAAGAGAGAATGAGCGATTGAGAAGGAGAAATGCGAGCATATGGAGGGGGAAACAATGCCTCTCTGTCTCTCTCTCTCTCCAGTATTTTGAGAGTTTTGATAAACAATTATGAAGAGATGAAGATTGTTGTTATTGTTGAACAATGACTGAGGCGGGACTCTCTAAAAACGCCTTCTGTTTATTTGGCTTTAATGGTTTTTTGTGTGTGTGTGTGTGTGTGTGTGTGTGTGTGTGTGTGTGTGTAAAACTCGGTGGTGGTGTATCTATGTGTGGCGGTGCCTTAGTTTGTTGTTATTCTTACGTGTGTGTGTGTATGTTTGTGTCGGCATTTTCATTCATAGTTCATCTTAAATGATAAATCTTTTTATGCGAGACAGCACGCGCTTTTTTTTATATGTACATCTTTTTATACATATACATATACATATGTATGTATGTATATATTTATACACATATATCTGCACAATATGTTGGGCATTATGGCTTTATCATTAGCTCTTGGGGGTTTTCTCTCCCGCCACTGTATGTGTGAGTGTGTGTGTGTGCTTCTCAGTCTATCTCTCGCATTTGGTTCGGCGCAAGTTCATTAACTTTTGTGTATGTTTGCGCGGGGGCAACAATTTGTCAAAATGAACAACAATAACAAAAAAAATGAAAAAAAAAAAAAAAACATACTCTGCTGTCAGACATGCGATTTTTTAATTATACTTATATATATATATATTTCTTATAAATTTTTGGAAAGAAGTAAATTCTTTCGGCGATTTTTGGCTTGATTCCTTTGCTCTTGTGGATGTTGTTGTTGTTGTTGTATACTGTCTTGACCCATATGTGTATAATTTCTATTTATGTTTGACATGCAAGCGGCCTAAAACGAACTACCAGAATCACAAATCCCATTAGTCCAACAGATAGACAATGACTTTTGGATACTCTATATGATGGTAGATTGAAGGTGTAAATTTATTAGAGAAATTTATTTTTAAGTCAAAATCTGGCAATGTATATTTCTTTCTTAAAGTGAACAATGCAAAGACAATAAGTTTTCATAAATCAATAATTGGTTATACATATATCTATTATAATATAATAGATCTATATATGTATAGTAGAATAGATCTATATAACATGATGTAAATACATAATATATATTTAAATTAATGCCATAAAATACATTTCTTTAATAAGTTTTCCATCCTACTACTCTTTAGCCCTTAGGCTATAGGGTATAGCTAAAAACTATAAGTTTACTTTAGCAATTAAGAAACTAATGTTATGTCCGGTTATTCAGTTAGCTTAAACTGAACTGTTTATATATATGTATATATGTATATGTTTAATTCGTTTAGTTCTCTTTGATTTTGTCCCACTTGAATAAGATGACGACTTATGACTGTCTGTCTGTCTGTCTGGCTGCCTCTCTGTCTGTTCCACTAACTGACCGACTACTCATTCACTACCTGCTGTGCTGGTTTACTTAAATTTTTTTTTCGTTTTCTTTTTGTTATTCACATTATGTTGTTGTTGTTTCTTCGTTTTTTTTTTTTTTTTTTTGGGGGTATCAGTTCCGTTTTGTGACGTCAGTGATGATGACTGGAACTGGTTCAATATGTATGTATGTATAATCGGTTTGTTGCTGCCAATAAATTTTCCATTTCGCAGCAAAATTTATAATAAACAAATTAAGCTGTCCTTACAACAACAACAACAAGGAAAAACTAAAAGAAAAGACCTTAAAAAATGAGTGTACATTGGATTCATCTATAATGGACGGACATTTATGCAAATGCTTCCGTTCTGATTGTATAATTTGTTTGCCTTTTGGGGCTTGGCTTTTTAAACAAAGCAAAACAACAAGAAAGAAAGAACACAAAAAAAAAACTATTTAATAATAATGTTGCTGCTGTTTTAGTTGTTGCTTTTTTTATACCTCCTATATACATGCATATATGTATATCTGTATATATATTTACATATATATTGCCGTTTCATCACCTTACCTCATTATCTCTCCTCTTGCTCTTCTCGTTTCAGGTACGTGTCCATGCATTTGATTTTGAAAATCTATTTTATGTAAGTTTATTTTTAAGGCTGTGAAAATGAAATTCCAAGTAAATTAAATTTAACAGATGTGTTATTGTTGCCTACCCTCCTCCCTCCCTCTGTGTACTCTTCCTTCCACTACTCACTCCCGTTTATATCGACCAATGAGTTTAGTTGTAATTACAAATCCATCAATCTAGTTGGCTGCTGTGTTATGTTGTTGCTGGTAAAACGATTAAGCCATCAATCGAATTGGTTAAATGGGGAATTTGATCAAAGAGTCCGAATCGATGGAGGGGAAAAAATGTATTTTAATGATTGGAATTTAACTAGAATTCGCATAATTTGAGACGAAAAGGAAAAGAATATGATGGAGAGAATAAGGCAATAGTAACTAGTCTAACAATGCAATTGGCATAATTATAATTGAGAAAAATTAGCAATCAGTTGAGGAAATATTTAACATCGATCAATTGATCGCTTTACTGAACAACAGAGTGCAGATTCAAAGAGATCTTTTCAGATGTTGTTTAATCTAAAGAAACTTATAAAATTCATAATTTGGATTACATATAATTTCAAGAAATAATATTTGTTAATTATGAAAACAATAAATAGTCTCCTCTTGGCTAATTAATAGAGATTTTCTTACCATTTTCAATAACTAATCAAAGAGTTTTTCCTCTCTGTCCCTCTCCTTTGTCTCTCTCTGTCTTCCTCTTTATATCAATGTTTGCCATTTTTTGTTGTTCGTTTTAGAAGCTTTGTTAACCGGTTCATTGAACTTTTTTTATTCTCAAATCGAATCAATTTTACACTACACAACACAAAAATGTATTACCAACAACAACAACAACTACAACTAGCTCAATCAACTTTGTAAAATTATAACCAGTTAGAGGCAAACAATTTCCGTCAAAGTTTTTAAGACCAAAAAGGAAGTTGATTATTTTCTTTCTCATCACTTGCGGCTCTCTTTCTCATTCTCTGTCTGTCTATCTCGCTCTCTCTTTCTCTGTCTTACCCTTTCCGGCTGTCCGTCATTCAATCACACTGAGACTCTTGCGGTCATAATATACATTTTTTATATATGTGCCAAATAAATATCACATCATACAAATTATGGCAAAAGAAAAATTCATCTCATATTCTCTACTTCTCTCTATCTCTCTCTTTGGCTTTCTTTGGCTACCACTTTTTTTTTTCCTTTCTTCTCTTCTTCTCCTACTACTTTTGCACTGTTTTTTTTTTTTTTTTGTTATTTCTTTTTTTTTTCATTTTTGCGCAAGATGAAAAACTAGTTTTAGAAACTACATACATGTCCCTTGTGAAAAGTTTTCTCCAGCATCTTGTGGTTTTCCACTAGCACAAAAAACAAGAAAAAAAAAAAAGAAAGAAATAGAAAAGAAAAGAAAAGAAGAGAGAAAGAAAAAATATTGAGGAAAAACTCGTATCATGACAGTCTTTCTCTCTTATTCTCTCCTGCTACATCTCGTCTCTGTCTAAAAGTTTTCCATCATAATCTACTTAACTTTTGCTGCAATCAATTGCAGACTTGTAGTTGCACTGCCACAACCCCCGCCGCCGCATCCGCAGTTGCCATCGCCATCGTCGTCGCCTCTTTTGCCTCATTGCATTTTACACAGCCTCTTCAGTTGCTGCAAGAGACAGCAGCAGCAAACGGGGGGAGGAAAGGAGAGATCGGTGGAGACGACAAACAAGTATGAGTTAGAAGAGAAGATTTCTTTGTATAGATACAAAACTCTACATTCGCTGCATTTGTCGGCCTCTGGTTAATAGAAAAGTTGTCAATGTTTTCTAGCAAACGAAATAGTAGATGCTAGGGGGTAGATGGAATAGTTGGTGAAAAGAGAGAAGGAGGCACACACAAACACACACACGTATCAAAACGACGGAACGAGCGAACGTGTTGGCGTCGAGTTCTTATCTTATCTGAAATAGATTTTTGCATAGAAGTGAAGAGAGGATATGCATTTCGTCCGGTTTTGTCTGATATACAGCAACAGTGGAGCACATCACCCCAACCCGTTACCATGTAGTACAAGTTTTTCCTATAAACACACACACGCACACAAACACATTGATGGAAACAAACAACAGAAGCTAACATGTATTTTCTAGATACAATATCTTTTAGTTGCATTGAAGCGTAATTGTATAGTTTACCTACCAAGCCAGTCTCATCCCCCTCTTTCTCTCTCTCTCTCTCTCTCTTTAGTTGCTCCCTCCTCCTTTCTTTTACTTTTTTTCTTACCTATGCGAGAAAACTTGCTAATATTATGGATGAAAAAGTTGTTGACTTTTAACCATTGAAGGTTAAATCGCTCTTTGGCTACGGTTAATTTTTAGTAGAAAAGTAAAGAAACAGGAACTGTAAAAAAAGAAGCGGTCAAATCTTGAAAGAAGAAAACTTAACCCAGCAATAATTAAAATTGTTAAAGGAAACAAAACAAAGAAAAACAGAGGAAAAAACAAAATCTGAAGTCAAAAGTATTAAGCTAATTAAGGTTAATATCTTGTTTTTCCGCCATTCTTTGAGTTTCTTCTATAAAAATATACAATTTCTAGACACTTCACCAAAGTTTTGTCCATGATAATTATCCCGATTTTGATCCTGATTAAGGGTTTAATCGGGATCCCATAGTTTCCTAGGGGTAGTCTCTTGCCCTCCTCTCCTGGTTGCCAAGATCTGATTCTACTATATAATATCAAAGATTTACCCTTTTAACTTTATGTTATTTATATATATTAAATTGATTTCAATAATATTGTAAGTCGAATAAATTTTTTAATTTTTTTCATTTTCAATTTCAACTTGTTCAAGAAATGGAAAATATTTCATAAAATGTTGTTAAATTTTATATATAGCTTCGATCTATGCAATTATAAAATTTGGTGTGATTGAACGATTTTGATTTATGTGTATGTGTGTGTATGTGCGCTTCCACTATATGTCTACTACAATATATATCTTGAGCTTTGAAATCAAATTAAAATTGTTGTCATATCTGATATGGGTAAATGAGAACTTTTCAGATCTGATTAGAGAATGTAATAAATTGCTTTTTTGGTTTGGCCTGCATATGTTATGACCAACCAATTTACCGATCCCAACCCTCAATCACCGCCCCCTCCCCATCTGTCTTTAAGTTGTAGCATCAGCTGAGTGCTTCCTCTCTCCCTCTCTCTCGTAGTAGGGTCAAGCCAATATTGGCCATTACATTGACTCAATTCACCTCGTTTTTGCTTCTCTATAATAATAGTAAATGTCTCAACCGTAGTACATCTCGTTTTTCAAAATTGGCACATTCCCTCTGTGTCCCCTCTGTCTGGTTGTCTGTCTGATTTGTCTGAATGTCTGTCCATTTATCTTTATCTCTTTTCTATACACCCCCCCACTCGTCTTGCCATTCTACTTTTCTCTTTGTGTCTCTCTCTCTGTCTCTGTGTTTTACTCTCTGATTTAGTTTTAAGTTGAAAATGGCTTTTGTTATGGTTGGGTTTGGCTTTTGTGCTTTACTGCTCGAGCTAATTGTTTTTATACAATTTATATATATAAATGGATAGGGATATATAGAGATAGGTATGTCTATATATGTAAGCAGATATGTATATATATATATGAATGCAATACACATAATTGTAATTGATAGTTTGACTTTTACACAAGTTACCTACCAAAGACAGAGACAGTCTGACAATGAGATAGATAGATAAAGATACAGAGACTAAGTAAGTGAGTGAGTGAGTAAGTAGAATGTGCATAAGTTAAGGGCTGATTTTACGTGTCCGTCCATTTGCTGATTGTTACTGTTGTTATTGTTATTATTGTTGTACTCTGTTACAACAATGTCTGTAATTGGATAGTTAAACTCAAGCAACAATCAAGCCAAGGTCTTCTCCGATATATGCAGTCATTCATTCATTCATTCAGCCAGCCATCCATCCATCCATCCAATGTCCATGATATACACAGCACATTTACAGTAAGTATAGTATACATGTCGTATGTGTAATGCTATAGGAATTTCTTTATGATGATAGCCAACTTAAATTGAAGTAAGGTACTTTGAACTGTGATATTTGCTTGTCTTGCCTGCTGCTGCTCTGCCGCCCGCCTGCATTCACATTTTTAAAAGTCAACCAGTTCTACGCAATTTCCGCTATCAAAAACCAAAACAAAACAAGAAAAAAATAACAAAAAGACTCGGCTTAACATCTTGCCTGTCGAAGTTTTTATACCCTTGAAAAAATTTATATTTTGGGGACTTACACAGAATTATTATATGTACTACCAAAAAGGGTAAACTATTTGAATGACGTATCAAGTATTAGATTAAAAAACCAAAAATTATTTTATTTCATTTTCTAATTATAGTTATAAGTTGGTCAATTTTCTTATCTTAATTCAAGGGTACAAAAGAAAAAATAACATAATATCAACTTAACGAGAACATTAATATGTATGTAATTACCTTTTTTTTATGTATCGTAAGGGACAAAAGTAGGTGATAATGTAACCGGTTAAAGAAATGTAAGATTTTTATATATAGAATGTAAAAAAATAGAGATCTAGTTACTTTACAATGTGGATATGGCGAGAGAATATATAAATTGTACTTTAGAATATTTATATATGTTAAATTTATTTTGTAGATTTTTTTTTCCTTTTCAAATAACAAATCACATATCATTTCTCATACAACTTCACAATGGGGGTATAGGGTATAGAGATTACTCATACGTCAAGTGGGCCGGTAGTGGAAAGAACGCTTAACACTTCGACTTTGGCTAAATTATGTGCATTTCAAATGTATCTTTATCGGATGGATACGTTGAGGCAAGGAAAGAAAAAGAGAGAAAAGAATGAAAATAAAGTTCATTCTATCGCAAACTCAATCAAATGTTTAACTTTTATGTCTCTCTCTCTCTCTGTCTTTTACTCTCTCGCACTTCTTATTCTCTGGTGAGTGTGCAACAGAGAAAACGTCAGACTTTTGCGTGTGCTTTTCGTTTCTCGTTCCGTTGGCTACTTTTTTTCTTCTTTTTTTTTTTTTTGCGTATATCAAGCGTTCATTGCCCGCGTTTGCTGTGTGTCTGCGTTTCATTCTTTCTTATGCCACTCCTCGTCCTTCTCTTCCCTCATTTTCTTTCTTGTTTTTCCATTTGCTTTTTGTATTGCTGCATTTTGATTTTATTTTTTGTTGTGTTTTTAAAATACATATATATAAATGTGTATTTATATTTATATACGCACACAATTTGTTTAATCATTTTATTGTTGTTGTTGTTATTATTGTTGTTGTTGCTGTTGATATGCCGCCGCAATATTGTTATGCTGTTAGGGCAATTACCCTGCGAATTGTCTTCGTCTCATTTCTCTGTTAGGGGGACAGGGCAAAAAACGAAGAGAAAAAAAAAAACTCTCTTCAAGGTCAAGCTATTGACCTGACCTTCTTCTATTGCACAATATTTGCCGTTTCTCTTTTTGGGGTGTATCAACCGGAAAATGTATACTGTGTGTGTGTGTGTGTGTCTATCCCTTAAATTCAATTTTCGTAATGTTTCCTAAATTATATATTGGACGGACCTTAAAAAGGGGATATTAAAAGTAAAAAAAAATGGATGATGATGATAAGTAAAATCAAATAATGACCACAATAAAATGCTTAGCCTCCATGGATTGTTAACCACCCAATCGATAATATATATGTATATATATTTTATACTCTCAGAATTCCAAAGAACTTCAAAAAAAAAAAAGAGTCAAACTGCCGGGAATTCTGTACAATTTCAAAATTAGATTAAAATATAAACATTTATTTTATATGATTTCTTTTTAGAGGAAATGTGTGCTAAAATAGTTAAAGAACAATCATTTTCCTTAACTTGTTTGATAATTGCCATGGCCATTCTTTTACAAACTGTTAGCCAAGAGAATTGCAATGATTTTTCATTTACTGTGAATTAGCCAAGAATGGGTTTTTATAAGCCACTTTATGCATTGAAAGTGAACTGAATTGTATTGAACTTGTCGCATTCTTCAATGTTTAACTTGAGTTGTTAATAATAACATTATTTACACAATTTGATAACATTTATCAGTTATAATGGTATTATACTCAAGACATCTTGTTGCACTTTCTATTCTCCCTTTGTTGTTGTATTATATATGTATATGGGGTGAGCTCTCTTATCTGAAAATTCTCATTGTATTCTCATCATTAGTCATTCAATTGCGCTCATCTATTAATAAATCACTTTACCAGCTCGACAGTGTAATTATACATAAGTATAAGCTTTGTGTGTGTGTGTGTGTGTGCTAAAGGTAATGTGGTAGAGAGGGGAAAGCGGAGGCAATGGCTATGGATTGTATTGGTAACTACTATTACTACATATTTATCGCTGAAACAATCAAGCTATTAAATATTTATTTATACCGTTTAACAATTGTATACTTAGTAGTAGTATCAGAAACGAAAAGTCAATTCACCCAACCTCCCTCCTTTCTTTCTCTCTTTCTCTTTCTCTGTATATGTATGTGTATATATATGGCCATCTCATTCACTCACTTTGGGGGCTCTGGTTAATCTTTTTCAAGCAGATTGCTTATCAATTTTATGGGGCGGCATATTCGCGCTTTTGGTGCGGAATGAGTTGGTGCGGGGTTCTGACATTTAATCAGTTTATAAAATGCTATAGAACAGATATATATATATATATATATATATAAATGTGTGTGTATATATATGTATAGTAGGTACTAAATACATACATCTACAAGTATAATAGAGATGTGTACATATATATGTAAAACCTAGAGGAAGGCTGACTTTTACTTCTATATTGTCAGTCTCCATCCATTCTCTCTAAATGCAGCCTCCTTGCCCTCCTCTCTTTCTTGTCACTTTTTCTTCCTCCTCCTTTGCTTCTGACTGCATTTTTATGCAGCTTTAATTTTATTTCAACGAAAACAACTAACACGCACACACAAACACAACACTAGGAACAACAACAACACGGACTAAAAGCTGTTTCGCATTTTATTTTTAACGCTATTTTTATTTACTCACCCATGCGTTTCTTGCGCTATGTTTTAGCCTTTTTTTTTTTTTTTGGTGTGTGTGTTTTTTTTTTTTTTTTTTTTTGCATTTTTACTTTGGCTTGCAAAACTATTTTTGTTTACTATTTACTTTGTGTTGTGTCGGTTGCTCTATCTCTCTCTCTATTACACTCTGTTGCTATCTCTTTCAAACGCTGGGTGGCTAGACGATGGGTTGGTATGGTATGGCGAGTGAAGTGGTCGGGTAAGGTGGGATGGGGTGGGGTAGGGTGTTGATGTTGGAGCAATGTTCTGTGTGCGCTTAGTGCGTTGATTTCCCGACCTAGCCGGCGACAATATTTGTTGTGCACTCTACGCCAATGCAGGCAGAGAATAAGTAATACAGGAATGACAGCAAAAGAATTTGAAGAGGAGAAGCGCGGTGCAAGCAAAAGCAGAAGGGTGCCCAGAGAAGGAAAAATAGAGAGATATGGGAGTGGTGAGCGGAGGGGAGCGCAAAGACAAAGGCCAATGGGAAGGAGGCGCATGCAGTCCTCTAGTCCCGAGGTCCCCGAGACAAAAGCCTAGGCATTCTTTACCTTTTTTTTCTTTCCTTTTTTTTTTCTTTGCGGTTGTTCTAGTATCTGGCACAGTGGTAGGGAATTGGTTGGTTTAAAGTTTTATTAAAAGGAAGAAGGAATTTAAACGTATTGAGATAATATCAAGATATTAAAGAATGTTTAAAAGAAAACTCAAAATTGCATCCCACATCGTTTAATATAAATATGTATATATGTACATATGTATTTTGTACTCTGTCAGCAACATTTATCCATCTTCATAACGGCTTCCATTTATCGAATAGAGAGCAAGACAAAGAGAGGGCAAAAGAAACGGCAACAACAATTAATTCAGTTTCTAAGCTCCATTTCGTTTTATTCAACTTGTATTTGAAAATAAAGTTTGCTTTCTAATTGATGTACTGCGGAACCTATCAAAAATGGTTTATTCATCATTTCAACTCTCTTGTGCAGTGAGAAAATCAAAAAGTTTCCCACACACTTGATTATTTATGGTTTACTTACTTTGCTCCACTGTGCCGCCGCCACCGCCGCCCGCCTGGCATATCACCACTTACTCTCCCACTCTCTTTCAGTCTCAGTCTTCGTCTCGTCACCGTCTCTCCTCACATTTTCTCTCCTATGTGCATGTGCATAGCCTGCCAAATGAGTTTTTGCTGCTTTCTGCTTGCTGCTGCTGCTGCCGTTGCCACTCGCAAAAGTTCCTAGACCACTCCAAAAAGAATACCACGAAAAATTTATATGCGCCGTCGCGCATGCAGTTGCCGTTGCTGTTGCCATTGCCGTTGCTGTTGCTGTTGCAGTTGCTGTTGACGTCGAACACAGTCGACGTCCGCAGTCAGCGTCGAATGTTGACACGTTCACGCACATATACACATACAGATGGGGATACACATATATAATATGTACATGCATACATACATACGGAGGCAACATCGCGCCTTGTATGGCTTTCAATGGCAAGTAGATTATTAATATTGCAAATGTGTGTGCATAAAGAGCGCAAGAGAGACAGCAACAGACAAAGATAGAGTGAGTGAGAGATGATAGAGAGCGAGGAGAAGGAGAAAGGATGGATGGCAGAAAATCATCAGAGCCTATAAATATGTTTTGGCATTAGGCCTAAAGCTTAAGATTATATAGTTAATCTTTAATTTTACCACACAAGAGCAACAGCAGCCGCAGAGGAGAATATAAAGTTTCCTTAATAAAGTTGTTAGAATTGGAATATAGTATATAAATATATACATATATGCATATATACAGATCGCAATTAAATTTAACCTTTACCAATCCTCATATTACCTAGTGTAAAATAGTGTTATTTAAAGCTATAAAAACTACATTTAGTCGATCATCAGTCTGTAATATACAAATTGATTGCTGACAAATATACAAATACAAAAAGTACAATATTCTCCTCCTCTCTGCAATATTCTTCTTCTTCATATATGTATCAGCTATATAGATATTCCTTTATGTATACCAGATGTGGGAGAGAAATCTATTAATTAATTAACGGTATTTATTGCATCGTTTTAGGACAATTCTACAAGAAAAGAAACGAAACGATTGAGAGAGACAGAGTAGAAAAAGAGTTCATAATAACCCTGAATATACATACATATATCTGGCTTTTGGTATAGGGCAACCTCTCATGATTATCAATCTCGGGCATTGCACATGGCCCAACCGACATCGTCGACATGCGCTTTGTCTGTCTGTCTGTTTGTTTGTTTGTTTGTTTGTTGACTTCCACTTGCAAATGTATGGATGTACATATGTAAGTCCGTTTGTCTGTATGTGTATTACTCTTCTCTGTCTATATATTTGTATGCAATGTATATATATATTTATATATATATATATATTGCGACTGTCTGCGCTTTCAGAGTTGTTGTTTTTGTTGTTATATAGCAATTGAATATTTGCAAGAGATTTCCGTTCATTAAACCCAACAGCGAAAAAGCAACCGACCGACGGGCCGACCAACCGACACAACGCCTCGCGACTATAGCAGAAACCAAACCAAACCCGACCGTAGGCGGCCTTTTGGCTTCCTAGCATCATCATCATCATCATCATCATCATTGGAGGCTTCTTTGCTTTAATTTTTTTTTGTTTCCCCTGGAGAAAAAGAGCAATAGAGAAGAGAGAGAGAGAGAGAGACAAAAGGAGGTGGGGGCAGGAGACTGAGGGACTAAGTGAGAACAAGGCTGCCAGCTGCTTGTGGGCCACATAATTAAATTCCTCTTTTTAAAGATTTTTGTTGCTCAAAAGCGTCAGTTTAAATACTCTACATTTATACCCCTCAGGAATTAATAATCCTTTTTGGGTAGATCAATTTAGTATATGTTTATATATACAGTTTATATCACATTTATAGCAGAAAAGGATAGAATAACAACTTTCATCTAAGATGAAAAGGGTATTTGTCAGTCTATATAGAATATTTTATGCTAGTAGATGATAGCTTCTACTTCCCCTTGCTCCGCTTTCTGCTGCTGCTGCTGCTGTTGCTGTTGCTTAAGAAGAGTTTAAGAAGTGCATTTGAAGTAGTTTGGTTTGGGGTTTGGCTTGGTGTCTAGGATTATTTTGGCTTCTCATTTCCACCAAGTTCAAGAAGTTGATAAAGTGCGGGTGAACCGGTGCAAGTGTGGCTTGCTGTGGACTATCGGGCTAAGGAGGAGAGAGTGGTTGAAGAAAAAGCTGTTAAAAGTGAGGAAACAAGAGATTAGTAGCTGAATATGCGGTTATTCAGCCTAAGTGGATTTTCTATTTCGAGTAGTGGAATACATTTTAAAGAATAGTTTTAAAGTTTTTCCTTCCCTACCTTCGTCTCTCTCTCTCTCTCTCTTTGTGTGTAAATCGGAAATACGTACATACATTCATATATATTTATATAGTTTTATTTTGTGCAACTAAATAAAGTTGAAAAGTATGAAAAAAGTTTCCAAAATGTTGATCGAATATTGACTCTTGCTGTTGTCTCAATTGAAACTCACTTTGGGTTTTTTTTCTTTTTTTTTTTTTTATACAAGTATCTCATGTTACCGCCCCCTCTCTCAAAGTTGTGTCTTGGTGACTGCGTGTGTGTGTGTGTGGCTTGTGTGGGTAAAAATTACTTTTCTACGTGCAGCAGGAACCTTCCTCTGCATCCCCCCACTTCCACACACTACTACTACATATAATGTACCTTGCCCCTGGCCCCCTCTCTCTCTCTTCAACTCTCTTTCTCGCTCTAATGCCTTGCTTTGCCTACCCCTCTGCTCTCTCTATCTGGTGTACATTTCTTCTTCATCTATGCTGGTTGTGTCTAATTGCATGCTGGGGGCATGTTGCATGTAAGCAACTTCCTTTTGCTCTTTTGGGCTAGCTGCAGAGAAACAGAGAAAAAGAGAGAGAAAGAGAGAAAGGGAGAGCGATAGAGAGTTTATCATAATACTTTTGAAGGATTTTGCGGGCAAAATGACGAAGACCAAAAGTTGCCAAAGTTGGTCTAGAATGAGTGAGTGAATGAATGACTAACTGACTGACTGACTGACTGACTGACAGAAAACTTTGATAAAGCTCACGGACCGTTGTCGACGACGTGTGGTCCAGCCATTGGCAAAAGAAGAAGAAAAAAAGAAACAAAGAAAGAAAAAAAAAAATGCTAGGCGGATATATGTGTCTTCTGGTTTGGATTTCAGTTGGGTTCAGTTCAGTTTGGTTCTGTTTGGTTTGGTTTGCTTTGCTTTGCTTTGGTTGCTGGCAAGGTAAAATTGTGAAACCTGGCAAACATGTTCTGTTCGAGCTTCTTCCTGCTTCTCCTCCTCCTTCACTCTTTCTCCTCTCTATGGCAGTGAAAAACTAGAAAGAAAGAAAGAAAAAAAAACCTAGAAAAAGGAGATGAAGAAGGTGGCAGCAGCAGCAGCCACCGTTGCCGCCAGCAGGTTCTCCCAACTTCTCTTCAACTCTCTTAGTAGTGCTGCAACTCCTCTTTTACTACTCCCTCCCCTTCCACCATTACATCTCCCACAATTCCCTCTTGTAAAATGGCAAACAAGCACGCCAAGTTTTGCTAGTAGAGTAGAAGTAGTAGTCGGTCGTTATTCATAGAACATGTTTGGCCATTTTCTTCATTCCTTTTGCCAGGGACTGGGACTCTGCTGACTGGGCCTGTGCCTGTGTCTGGGCCTGTTTTGTTGCCAATGCCGTTGCCGTTGCTGCTGGTGCTTTTCTTTTTATTTTCCCTGTGTATTTTGCTGCATGCATTGATGCATTTTTCTTACTTGCCAACAGCAACAACTAATAGAGAAAGAGAGAAGAAGTAAGTGGAGTATATGTGTGTGAGTAAGTCAGTGTGTGTGCAGGTATGTTAGCCTGGTCTAGTCGAGTTTTTTTTTGTTTCTTTCCTTTACTTTTACCATGCCTGATATACAATACACATGCATATATATGTTGTATATAGTGAATAAGAATATATATATATACATATATTATATATATGTGTAAGTTGTCGCTTTCTTGTACTAAATATGCACTAAATGCTATTTATTTCTCTGATGTGAAGCAGCATAAGTTTTCCGGGCTTGGCCCCAAAATAAAAAAGGGGCAGCAACAGCGGCTAGCAAGAAAGAGCAAAGCGAGATGAGAAATGGAAAGAGAGAGAAAAACAGAGAGAGAGAGAGAGTGAGATTATAGTGTATAATTTTTACATACTACTCTTGCAGAATTTAATAGCTGCAATTACTTTTACGTTTTTAATATACTTTTTATTTTGTCAAGTTTTATTAAACATTTTAATATATGTATACATAATTCATTTGCTTTAAGCTTTTTTCATGATAATTAGCCAAAAAACCATTGCAAAAGCAATGCGAATTCTATTTCATTGTAAAACCTATATTAAGAGTTATGAAAAACACAGCAGAATTATATATATTTTATATACGATTTTCCCTTTTATACATAAATATAAACCAATTATTTTTAAAATAATTATGAAGTAGGAGGACTAGCATAAACTTGATGATAGAACTGTAGTAACTCACTGCAACAACACACTGCACTGTGCACTTTTACTGCAATCTCTCTGCTTTTCCCTCTCTCTTCATTTCTCTTTCCCTTTACAAATAAACTACTACACTAGGCCCTTTCGTTCGGGGGGAGGGCGGAACCCCTGAGTATTTTCACATATTTTCAGAAGCGCTGCACTTCTACTTCTCCACCTAAAGTTATTTACGTTTTATGGGTTTTGTGTGCCTTTTATTTAACAGTTTGGCTGTCCCTCTCTTTTACTCGGTCTGGTCCGGTCTCTGGCAATTATTTTAAAAACTGATTTTTACCATATGAAAAATTGCATAACTTCTGTGTTCCGCTCACGGGCGGTGTAGGGGGGTACGCAAACTAACTCACCCATTTGATTCTCGGGTTTCCTCTGTTTTTTTTTTTGTTTTTTTTTTTTGTTTTTCGGTCTTTCTCTTATTCACTAACGTTTTATTTATTTATTTTTTTTTTTTTTTTTTGCTTCCTCCTTCCCCCTCTTCCTTTGTTGTATTTCTATGTTTTTTTTTTTTTGATCTGTTGTGGCGCACTGGCCCTAAAAGCAAACTTTATGTGGCATTTTGTTTTGTTTCTCTAGATATTTCTGGGTATTTTTTTTTTTTTTTTTTTTTTATTATCCTCTCAGTCTGTCTATGGTCTTCTCACTGACCATGCTGCACTTTTGCAATTTTTTTCTAATACGAATTGTATAGAAATGTGAAATGTGTGAGTTTTGTGTGGTAAATGTTCCTCTCCAAAAGGAGATGAAGAGAGATCAAGCTATATAGCGTGAATGATGTGAAAGTCCACAAGAGGGGCCGGCCATCCAATAAGTAAGGAAATTTAATTAGCAAAACAAAGCTTCTTGGGTAACATCATTTTTTTCATTTTGTCTAAAACCTTTTAACAAACAAAGAGAGAGAGAGAGAGAGAGAGAGGAATAAAGTTCAGAGTACAAAGGGCCTCTTTTCCCCAAAGTAGCAAAGGGTATGCAATTCAATTCCATCACGTAACCTTTGCATTTGCTTCAAATTTGTCCAAAGATTTCTAGTGATTCAAATTTACCAAAAACTAATAATTTTGGTACTGTTTTTTAGTTTCTATTGTTTTTTTCTGCCAATCATTTGGCGCTCTGTTCCATTGGTTCTATTGTTCTACTTACTTACCTGATCTTTGTAAGTCATTGAATGCCCCTCGCATACTGTGCGGTGGTTAAAGGTGCTTTTCTTCACCCCCCTTTTTATATTCTTTTGGCAAAAATTTGAATATATGTGTCTGTTGGCTTATATATTCTTTAACATGTGTGGAACTTTATGCCTAAAACCAATTAACCTTTAAGTCATCTTTTTTTTTTTTAAGCTTTCTTTGTGAAATTTTTGACACATTTCTTTTTGCCGTCATCATCTGGCACCTATTAAATTCACGTTTTGTAGATTATCTCTTTTAAAAAGTAGGAAAACATAAAATGCAAGGGGGGGATGTATGAAGAGAAAGAAAGAGAGGGTTTTTTTTTTTGCCATGGTGGCAATTGGTGGAATATTTTGTTCCATTTCTTTCAACTTCATCAATTCTTGTTGTTTTTTTTTTCAAAGTTGATTTGTTTACCAATTCGCACAACCATTCATCAATCACACAAACAGACACACACAGGCACACACACACATACATACATAGAGCCACACACTGTGAAAGACACATAAAAAAAATTTGGCTCAAAAAGTATCTTTTATTCGACAGCCTCCAGCAGCAAGCACAGCTTCTTTTTTGGGTACAACACTCTTCAAATAAGTAACTTCGCGTGTTCAAATACAAAAAAAAAAAAAAAGAAATAAAAAGAAAGAACTCTCTTTTCTACTTTTTCACTCTTCTGTGTGTTGGTGTTTATGGGTTGTTGTTGTGTGTGTCTGTGTGTGTGTGTGTGCGCGGTGTGTTGTCCGAACAAAAGCATTTTCAAGCATTTCCTTAAGCGTTTCTCGTTCAAGTTTCATTAGGTAAAGCAAACTTTGTAGAACACAAAAGAAGGTAAACCCCCTCCAAAAAAAAAAAAAAAAAAAAGAGAATAAAAAAAAAAAATGAAGAAGACCCAAAAGGCTTGTCCAGCATTTTGGCTCAAATATGGAGGCGGGTGTGGATGGGTGTTGGGTCAGGGGTAAATGGAAAAAAGAAATGAAGAGAACTAAACTGAATTTAAAGCCCTTTTGCTGCCTCACTGTGTGGTGAGCGTTGCCTTGGCTTGTCCCTTACCCCGCAATGGTCTGCTCTGCCGGTCCTTGCCTTTGGGTGGTGCAAGGGGCTTTTCATTATGGGGCGCCTAAAAGTGTGCTTTATTAAAATCTAATTTCTTATTTATGCAGCCAGCTAACTACGACTGCGATGCTTGCCCTTTTTAATTAAATTTTGAAAAATTTATTTCACTCTGCTGGCTGCACGACCCCCTCAGTCTCCCCCCTCCCCCTCCCCTATCCCACTCACAAAACGTATATGAAGACGAATAAGAAAAAAAAAAAAATAAATAAATATAAGCCACACAATACAATTTTATTTCGGTTTCCGTTCATTTTTTTTTTCGTCTTTCTTTTAATGCTTACTTTTTCCTTTTTTCTTATTTGGTTTTATAGAGATGACAGCGTGAGGCAATTACTGCAGGAAGTCGTACAACAAAGTAAAAAAGAAAAACAAAATTGGTGAGTTCTTTTTTTTTTTTTTATTTTATTACAAATTAATTTATAAAGTTTTCTTGATCTGAAATCATAAAATTGTTAATTAACTTTATGTGGGTTATCCATTTTAAAATCCAATCAAAAAAACCTCTTCTAAATCATAGTGTAGTGAAATATTCGTTGTTATTCCTCTTCATTTTAATGGGGAGCGCTTCACCAACAGTTTATTTATATGTAAAGAAGAAGGATTTTGAGAAACGTGTTTAGTCAATAGTCAATCAATATATTCAGATATTCCTGGTGAAACATTCTTTTTATTCTTCTCTTCTAATCATTCTAATTTTTAAAACCAACTTGTTGTTGGTTTCCCTTCTTCTTCTGTCCTTGCAGGAAAAATCTCTAGATTATAGTAAGATTTATAGTTACTAAAAAAAAAACTGTTTGCAAAGTTCATTGAACATTTGCTAAGTCAGTTTTAAGTCCATGTTTAGGCAATTTCAATGTCCTGTGAACTTTTGAGAGAGCTTGAAGATTACTCAACTAAGTTTTCATGTTTTGGTGGATTGTTGAAAATTCTTTAATTCTTCAATTCAAGTTTGTCTGTATCATCTCTAACTTCTATATTTTTGCTCCCATTATACGTATATATATATATTATATATATTCTTGTTGCCATTTTAATTGAAATTCCTTTTTTTTCTCGGTTTTTTTTTTTTTTTTTTTTTTTTTTGTTGCGCTAAGCCATAATTATATTTCTGCCCAAGCACAAATCCAATAAGTATTATGACTTGCCGCTTTTTCGTTGACTCTCTACCTCGCACCACCGCTCCGTCCGTCGTCCAGACCCTCAAGACATTTTGGGTGATTTCGCAGTCAGTTGTCCCAAGGAGCTCCTTTACCTCACCATTACCTTCCCTTCTATCGCACACACACACACACACACTAACGGTACACTACATACAAACATATATATGGGAAAAATTTAACGTACTTGGCCATATTTTCTTCTAAATATAGCTGGCCAAAAAACTTTGTTAGAGGACTCTCTTTCTCTCATTCTTTCTTAACTCTCCTTGCCCTCTCTGAACGTCTCCCTAAAGTTTTTATAGCCTGCACGACTGTCGCGCTAAATATCCTTCCTTTCAGTCAGCTTCCTTTTAGCCTTCAGGCTTCATCAGTGGCAGTGGCTGGGGCCAGTAATATAAGGATATGAAGTGAAGGTTCCAGGTTTAAAGGGGGACGGGAGTGAGCTGCTACTGCTCTTGCTCCTGCTCCTGCTGCTGCTGATGCTGATGCTGCTGCTGCTGATGCTGGCCTAGGGGTTCAATAGGCAAACATTTATGACGCTTTATTGAATTAAAAATTCAAAATTTGCCACAGCCAAGGCAAAAGCAATTCTTTTTCACTCTCTATCGTTTGTGTACGTTCGTTCCTTGGTTCTTTGGTTCCATTCTCTGTCTCTTTCTTTCTCTCCCTTTCCTCTTCTTTTTTACTTTGCCCATTAAATTAATAAATTAAAATGGAAAGCACTTTGTTTCAGCACTCACAGAAAGAGTGACAGAGAAAGCACACAGAGAGCGAGGAGAGAGAGAGAGAGAGAAAGGGAGGGAGAATACGAGAATGGAATGTGGAGAAAAAGAGCTCTGCAAAATTATTAATTTATGTCATTTAAGGATGTCGTTTACTTTGCTTATGATGAACATTTTTCGAAATTAGCTGCGCGCTGCTCTATAAAAAAGTGTGGCAGCAAAAAAAAAAAAAAAAAGAAAAGAATAAGAATGAAAGAAAGAACAGAGAAAGAGGGAGAATGAGAGAGAGAGAGGGAAAGAAAAGATGATTTCCCAACGCTTTATAATTGGAACAGACAGGCTTAATGATGATGTTGATGGCGCCGCATAGTCCAAGTTAAGATTTAGGCCTTTGGAAAAGAAATGAAAGAACAACCATGGAATAAAAGTATTCAACTAGCGATTAAATATTCAATTACTAAATGATTGATTGATTTGGATTTCAATCCACGATCGATATTAACAAATTTGAACTTTGTTTCTAGTTGCTGATAGTGCAAATTTCCACACATCGGAAGGCATTTAGTAAACTAAACTAATTTCTGTTTATAGAATTTTAAATTTGAAACTGGTTAATCAATTAAAAAATTCAATAAATGTTTCAAAAAGGAAGAAATTCCTCAACACAACAGATTTTTGAATAATATAGAAAAGAAACGTTGAGTGGCTTTATATTTTCAATATTGAAGTTATATATTCAGGTATAATACAATCGTTTACATTTGTTAGCATAAGGTTTTATACTCAAATAATAATAGAAAAATGCCTGCACTACACTTGAGTACAATTAGTCCTTTGGCATATTATCCAGAATTCCTTAAATTGTTGTTCCATTCAGAAACAAATGTACAATATCAAGAAAAATTACTTTTAGACTTTAATTTTGGAAAGCTTACTTGCAGATCTTCACATTTGCACAGACATTTAGGTCCTTGTTTAAGACATCGTTTCAAGGGTTTCTTTCAAAAATTCAATTCGAAGTACTTCTGCTTAAGCGATTCGTTAAAGATATGCCTTAATGTTTTTGCTTATATTAACTATTCTGCAAACTAACTATATTAGTTTGTTATAATGATTAGCATGAGAAAGTAAGAGAAGGCTCCTCCATATCCTTTTCTCTGACATTTTTATTGTCTGCTTAAAACGCATCGATAGCGATTGATTTAAATGATAGCACATTAATCCATAAACCACTTTTTTGTGTAGTATGTTTGTGTCTTTTAAAAATTACTCATGTTATCATTTGGTTTTCTTTTTTCTCTCTCTCTCTTACTTTTCCTTTCTTTTCTGTTTTTTTTTTTTTATATTTTTTTTTTATCGGCAAATGTCATTTCTCAGTCCACAGTGTGTTGTCAGAGACAAACTTCCTTTAGGCCATGTCTTCGTCTTCGTTTTCGTCTTATGCCTGGTCTTGTGCTTCTGCTCCTTAATAGATTTTGTATTTTGATTGATTGCCTCGCTTATTCAATTGTGTTGTTGTACACCAAATCTTCCCCTTCGCGCCATCACTTGTTCCCCCCCCCCCCACATCACTTGCTCACACTTATTTTACTCCACCTACGCGTTTTGTGTGCCCTCATCGTACTCTTATATTGCTGCTTCTGCTTCATCTAATACAACCACGCAACCAGTCACCAAAGCATTTAGTTACCAGGGTCTACCCTCCATCCATCCTTATGCCAACCTATGTACCTCTCTCTCTCTCTCTCTCCCCTCTCTTACAAAGTCGCGTCTGCTTGGCTTATGAAGCGTGTGATTGCTTTACTTACAGCTGCTTATAACTTTGGTCTGGTCCCCTGAACAGGATTTAACTGAATTATTAGTTAAATCTGTAGCATAAATTTCAATATCGATGCCGTTGCGTTACATTCTGTGTTCAGTTTAGTTGAGTTCAGTTCTTGCTATCTATGATGTGGTTGTACGATATATGTAGATATAGATGTGTGTGTGTGTGTGTGTGTGTGTATAAGTCTATGCCCCGTGGGTGTTCAACAAACCTAAATGAATTTTAATGCCTTTAAAGCGACTTTCATCATCATATGGATAGGTAGATAGGTAGGTGGCTTGCTTGCTGGTTGGTTGGTTGGTTGGCTGGTTGGCACTTGTGAAACCTTACGAGTGACTGAAAATTTGCTAGTGGCTGGCTAGCTTGACTGACTGTCAGAGATACTTTTCCAAAATGCACTGTTGCATAAACAGAGACGAGAATGAAAAGCTTTTACCCTACCAATACCAACCGACCTATGTATCTACCTCCTATCTAGGCACCTTTCTCTTTACCCTTATCCAAATGCTACTCGCTGCTATGCAATTTGAGACCATCAAAAAGTTGAAATGTGTATATATGCAACGCCCCTCGTTCATCTACTACTTCTCTGCTACCGACGCCTCCACTCGATGACATTTGACCAAAAATTGTTGGTTCGAACTCGGAGAGAGAAAACAGACAGACCGACCAACAGCAGCAGGATTAGAATCCGGGTTCAGTTTAGTAGCAAATAAGCATGTGAAAATAACATTCAAAGGTTTGAAATTTTACTGTAAATTGCAATTTTCACAAACATACTAAAATTGCAACTTGGTTTGAGTGTTCTCTCTCTCTCTTTGGTAATTAGTTAATTAATTAAAAATGTTGTTGTCCATCCAACAGACAGACAAATAGACAGAGGCAAATAGATAGATAGATGGATAGATCCACCACCATCAATGAAATTGATTTGAATTAAATTTCAAATTTCAAATATGAAATATCTTTGCATTTGTATAGATAAGTTTTGCTCTTAAATGTTATCATTTCACTTTGATAAACATTTCTGTAGCATACATTTAGGAGCATTTTTGTAATTTTAACTTTTATACTTCACCTATTTACTGATGATGATGCTTTTGCTGAATGCTTTTTTCCCTTGCAAATCTTATTCCAATTTACGCCAAAGTAAAAATCTTTGAGAAATTAACGCACTGTCTAAGCACTTTTTCTTCTTTCCTCTTTTCTCTTCATCATCATCGCCATCTATCTAT